>CM037837.1:9089217-9535427 GCA_021234535.1 Stichopus chloronotus | reverse complement strand
AGTCTTTTCAAACCCAGTGTGCTGTCTCCAGGGCTCAGATAGCAGAGCACATGGCCCACCAAGAGGCAACTCATGTCCATTATTACAAGGCAGCAAATTCCACATCATTGGCATGCCAGGCCACTCAATTAATTTGTGGCCTCTTGGATGAGGTAAGTTTTAAATTGTAGCAATACAATCTCTAAGATGTCTTTACAATTTATCATTTATGTCTGTGCAGCATTTAATAGTCACAAAACCCTAACTTGGCAAATGGCCAGGCTGGTCTAAATGATCAACCACTGTTTGTAGAAATTCATCTTCTTGGTAAAATTACCATGCAGATTTGATTACATTGTATTTCCTCATATATCATCATTAGTTTGGTCAAAGCTGGAGCTTTTAGAGAAGCTGATGGGTTATTATAAAAAGTATTCATTTCTAAACTAAGGAGAGTTAGATTTTTTCTTCACCCTCTTAATATAGTATCTTCCGTAGGAAATCTTCTGCTACATAGGTCACCTTTCTGGTAACAATACATTAATTAATAATTTAAACCCCTGATGGAAAGCATCGATGTTGGTCTAAATAAGGAAAAATTCTTGCATTGTTATTTTCACTATGAGATCTGGCAGTTTCAATATGAGACAATGTCTGAAACTGTTAAGGCCTGTCCACACAGGATGCGTTGTGTTCCGATCCGGGTACGACACGGCATGTCACTTTTATCACTTTGCACATAAATCAATGGAGCCATCCACAAAGGATGCATTGCGTTCCATCATGATCAATGTGGAAAAAAGTTGACGCATCCTCTCGGATGCGTCAAATTTTGGCAAAGTCCATGTTGTTCAGGAACAGAGTTGCCGTACGGAAGCATAGGTCAACTTGATTTCTTTCATGTTCTTTTTTTCATTAAAGGAAATTTAACGGGATATGAATGCAAAATGGTACTATGTTTGAGCTTAAAATCACAATGAAACATAAAATAAGTAGAAAAGCTCACATTTTGGGCATTTTTTTTCACGACATTGGGAATGTATACATAGGCCTCTGATTCTTTTGGTACCCACTACCCTTGCGATATTATTGACTTCGGTAGTGGAAAAACAGTTCTATTCATTGTTGGGACGGTATAGACAGGGAAAGTCTGGATACTAGACGTGGCTGCACATGGACATTTCGCAGCACACGAGAAAATTTAAATATACAATGTAGTGTGTATAATCAGTGGTATAGCTTCGGGGACTTTTGGGATCGAGCCCTGCTCCTCAATCGTTGTGCTCCACGCCCCTCCACCAGCGATCTGGGCCAAAAAACTTTACTTGATTGGGCTACTCAACTTGATAATGATAGACTCTGATTGTAGAATATTTCCATTCTAATCAATCCACTGATGCCGATTTGTTTTTGTTCCTAAAAATATGCAAACTTTTTAACACAAATTTTACTTCAAAAGGTAGCTAATGTGGCACCAGATTGCATGCAAGGACACCTAATGTTTCAAACGCCTTCAAAGGAGGAAGGGGACACCCCCTCCACTAGGACATCTCCCCCAGGCCGGCGATCACACAACGTACTGCATGTCCCTTTATACTTCCATGAAAGGGTACTCCACTGACTGAAATCGATCGAGATAATACCCACTTTGAATAATTTTGTACAAATTCGGATAGATTGTGACAAACCGAATGTGTTTAGGAATAAAATCAAATCAAATTTTACATTTTTTTCACAAAACTTGCACATCTTATGTCGATGACTGCTGTAAAGCATGACCAATGGCAAAGGCGGCTATCTAGGATGTATTTAATTCTCAAATTTTCTTGGCATCCTATGATTTAAATACACCTTTTTGTCACTCAGCATGCATTGTCATTGGAAACTACACACTGCATCTCAAATGACGCATGGAAATTGAGGTAGTGTGAACACCTCCTGTACAGACAGGCATGCGTCTCGACGTTTCCGGAAGGATGCGGAAAATCCGGAACGAAACGCAACGCATCCTGTGTGGACAGGCCTTTAGACTCATAGTGAAACGGTGAGAGTTGGCAAGCATGATTTAATGTAACCATATACTTATTTGTATTCAATTGAATGACAGACATCTGCTCTGCTACCCATGCCATCTGCGCTACCAACCTCAAGCCACAATCTGCAGCACTCTCCTGATGAAGATGATGATCACAATGATCACTCAGATTGTAAGTGCTTGTATTTGTAATGCTTGGGAACAGGTATAGATTCACATAAGCAGCTTATAGCGGTTTTTGTTTTTCAAATTTACATGATGAACTGATCTCGCTAAAATAGTCAGCAGATCTTCTTCTCAATCATACATTTTTGCCTATGGGCATGACAACTAATATCCCATGCCATAATAGGAAATACAGCCCAAGAAAACCTAGTCATTCATGAGGTGTACAACTCCATTAGAGTTTTCTGCAGAAGCTGAAGCCAGACTGGCTGGACTGCATATGTGGAATGGATCTGAGAGTAACTGTACAAGGAGTATGTACTCAAGCTCTTAGGAAGTAGTATGTATGTTTTGTTGTCTAAGAATGAATTCATGTCAACTCAAACATGAAACAAGAGCAATCAAGCAAAAATTCAGTCACATGACAGCTGAGATTTGGGGCTCAAAGTCGGGACCAGTTAGTCTGAACCTGTGATGGACTTGTACATGTACAGGTAATGATGAAGTCTGTTTGAACATGTTGTTGCTTGTCATCTGAAAGGATATATAATCAGTATGAGATGATAAAAATGACCTAAGGTGATACGGTTGGTCGTTAGATTTACCACAAAATGTACCGTGAAATTTACCGTAAAATAATTTAGATTTACCGTAAAATAATTTAGACAAAAGAAAAGTGAGGTTTGAAAACAACTTAAAGACAGAGACTCATCACCCCAGACAGTTGCAATTCTCCCAGTCACTTATGTCTAGTCCCTCCCACAGCCTGTCTAAAAATCCTCCACTGCACTCAAAACAATGGGCCCTTGTGTATGCTGTGTAATATGAGCCACTCTGCATCTTTCGAATTTGCTGTCACTCAAAGAGCAGAACCAATTGAGATTGTTGCTTTCCACCAGCCAAAAATGTAGCTTGGGGTGATGAGTGACTGCCTTTAAAACTTTTACATTGTTGCCATGAACCTATCTAGTTGTTCCCACCTATTTTCACATGGAAGTGCAACTAGTCCAAGCTTGTCTAATTAAGCCCCTCTTCTGGGGTGAGGGTAGTGCCAATTTTACCCAGGCTAAGTTAATGGAGTGTAAATAATTTTGCCTGAGGATTGAACATACGCTGATATTTATCACTAATTTTGGCTGTTAGGTTTCCATTGCACTGAGAATGTGTGTTGCCTAGAGTGTGTATGTGGGGAATCAGGCTACAATAATATGTGTAGAAATAAAGAAACTGCCACTGCATAGCAACTGTGTAAGATTACATGAGTAATTCATTTTTACGCAAGCACAGTCTGTATAAGCTATGTTGTCCATTGTACACACTATATTTCAAAAGATTTATGATCCACATTTTACCTGTGTTATGGACTGCAGCAAAAGTACCATTAGCTGTGACATTTTAAGAATATGGCTTATCACCATTGGTATCTCACGTGGTTTGTACCAATAGATATGCTAGGCAGTAACTAAATGACACCTTTGTTTGAAGTGTCATTGTTTAATCCATTAGAGAAATTACTAAGCTAACTATTTTCAGCTTAGTCTCTTAAACTATGGCAACAAACAACATAGAAATTGGTGACATGGTTGGTTGAAAGTAAAATCATGTTTTGTTTAGTATCTAAATTTCCTGCCAGCTCAATAATCCAACTGCACAGGGAATTATCTAACATGCTGCTTTGTATGACGTTCCACGTCAGTACTATCGTATACTACCTAGGGTAATGATGAAGGAGTAAGCAAAGGAGTTTAGCATTTAAGTTAACAAAGCACTACTATTTCAGCCACATTCAACCTTAAAGGTATACACAGAAACAAAGGAAAACTTGCACATCTTGAGAGATTTTCCAGAATCATTAACCTGTATTGAAAGAGAAAACGATCTGAAAATGCGAGGTAAATGTCACAGCTAGTGCTTTGCAGTATCACATGAAGGTCTACACAAACTTCTCAAAACTAAAAACCTGGCCAATCCACATTGTTATGTGTAATATCATAGCTGAGCTTTGAAACCACACCCATCAGTATTTCAGAACACGATCTCAAGTGACAACAGAACTGACCAGTGGCATTATTGCTGCAAAGAGAAAACATGCATGGCCTTTGTGAGAATTGTGCTCACTGTTAACTCCTAATTCGCATGCGGGACCAGATGTCCAGGCTTACTTGCTTGATCTGTGTGACATTTTTATCCCATGTTAGATACTGCTGCATAATTGCCGCATCCTCTTCAATTTTCTTACTATAAATTTAAAAATAAAAATTGATTGACCTTTTTTTTGGGCAGTGATGATGCCAACTTTGATCTACAACGCTTAACATCAATACTTTGTGCGAAACTGTGATAAGGTGTTGCTGTTACTATTTTGTTTAGTTGCAGTGATATGTATTAAGTACATGCACACCTTGAATATAAACAAAGAATCCATTGCAGCATTGACAATAGCTGCAATGAATTGATACACAGTATGTTCAGCTAATATACAGTATTTATTTACCTTTTTTCAGGTCATGCGGCCATCACCACTCCCATGCCAAAAACATGCTGTAAGTATATTTCACATTCATATCACCTTCATGAACATTATTGGATACCATAAATAGAGAATGATGTACACCATTAGATGATCCATTTCCTTTCTTGTCAGAGGCCCGTGCTTCAGTATTTTTTTTTTCGATTTGAATATGTTAGAAATATGGGTCACATGAAAGAACTTAACTTTAAATGGACACAGTTACTGTGTTATTATACATTTAAGCAACTGGCCCTGAAGCATAATGCAAAGGACACTAGATTTAGTATAAAATTTCAAGATGCAGAACATTTTCATATCATGGCAGTTGAAATGAAACTTATTGCAAAGCTGGGACTCTGTTAAGTTGGGTATACATAGATTTGACAATCCAAAAATGGTTACTATTGCATACACTTTACTCATTTCAGCACTGGTTGAATTGGCTCTATTTATTTCTTTGAAAGTATATGTTGTGTAAGAATGCACACAGAACTGTTTGTGGTACTGGCTGATTCATATCATAATGGCATAGGAACCTGTTCTATGAACAAACTATGTGTTGAATGTACAAAATATGAAATTTACAGATATTGCATAAGTGCAATGGAAACTGCAGTAATTATACCTGTCATGTATGTCATTTACCTTGTGATATCAACAAGTTAATCAAATTAAATGTTCCTGCCCTTCAGCAAAATGCCCCTATGACCTCCAGGTTAAATGAAATAGAAAACAAGGTAAGCATCTTTTACTGAAGTCTTCAAGCTTATCCATTGTTTTCCTAAAGTAAGATGAAGTGAATCTTTGTATTGTCACAGATTGGCAATTGAGAAAGAGAGAGAGCCAGAGAGAGAGAGAGGTGGAGAAAAAGAGAGGCAGACCCTCAACTAAGGAATGGGTTACTGACCAGTCGACCGGTTAGTTTGATGCTTTTCGTCTGCGCAATCGGTTAGTTAGGTGGTTTTGGTAAACTAATGCTTAGATCTAACTGTTAGCTCATTTCTTTTGTCGTCTATGAGCGGGGACTACTTAGCATACTGCATAGCCTAATCTCATTTGTACTAGACCCCACAGCATTTGCAGAGCATTTTGTGTATGATTGCACAATAGTAAGATGCTTCAGGCCTTGCCTTTTAAAATTGACAGGAGCTCTGTCAATTGCCCTCCCGAGGAGAGCTTATTGCTCTCCTAATGTTTGGGGTCACCTCAGTTAAAACAGGGTCTTGCTACAACTCCCTGTTTAAGAAGAAATTGTACCCTGCATTTATGCTCATTGCTGACTCGCAGTTTTCATTTTCTTCAGGCACAATATAAAAGTGTAAGTGAACATACGTGGCATATCCCATGAGAATTCTACTACTTCACCCTGAGGCATACGTGAACTGCCACCTGCACCAATGAATGCATGCTATAGAATTTTGTCATAGTAGTATTCATTTAATGGTGCAATTTTTTTCTAATTTATGGCTGTTCTTGTCCTGAAAACAGACCTGGACGACTATGACTTTTTTTTCAATCATGCAGTGAAATGGTTTTCTAAGAAGGCTTGGCTCATGGCCTAACAAATTACTGTGGTCATGTATTGAAGGTGACTATATGTGGCCTTAGAGCCTCCTGGTGGAAAGTTTGGTCCACCTTCAAAAATTATTGAGAAGCCCAGATGAAAGCTATTGTCAGTATACAGCATGCTATAGAACCATGCAGTGTTTTCACGGGTAACCAGGGTATCGGGGTAGCTGGCACAGTATTTTACTACTTGGATCCAAAGTTACTTTCCAGTTCCTTCATAAAGTGAAACACGACACAACCACTGTATAAAAAGACTGTCAGATTGTCAAATTTTGCCTACTGTGCACAGCAAATAGTTCAAAATGGAATTTTCTTCTTTTTCTTATGGAAAATTGCTGGCCCTATCAATGAGGAGGTGTAGAACTGTAGATGGATGTATGCAGTACACTAGTGAGATCCCTCCACACAAATGTGATGTACTTTACTACTGTGGAAATGCCTATGTTGACGATATAGCGGATGTTTGGTTTTGCACCTTATGTTATGAGAAAAAAAATTACCTGATTTTTATTTTTAGGAATCAGTGAAAACACCATATAAAGCAGACAGCGCCAAGGTGCACTTGTATCCTGTAAGGTGTACTTTTGAATTGTTGTTGGCCTGCTGGCTAGCAAAGTGGAACAGAAGAGCAACAGGATGAACCCAATTTCTAGTATATATAAGGTCCAATTATGAGATTATAACATGTTCTCATAGCATAAAATATGGAATTACCCACCTTTCCATTTCCAGCTAAAGAAAATATTCTAACGTGTGGGAGCATCTTTGTTGCAATGATACACCCTGATTGTGCTGCAGATTTGATGGACACTTGGCAGATATAACAGGTGATGAATGTCATAATTAGTGCCAGAAGTGATGGTAATTGTGAGTATATTTTCAATTACTACATTGTAGACATCAATTGCACTTTTGCACAATTGCACAATTGCACAATTGCACAAGGGACGTGCAGTCAGAATGCATGCACCATTAACATACTGTTTCCAATGTGCTTCATTATATCAAATTTTTGTGAAGCATAATCCATTTTTGATCCCTTGCCGAAGGCAGGCAAGAAATCTATGCCAAGGTGATGGCGTGTGTGTGTTTGTGACGCCCTAGCTTGTGAACACGATATCTCAAGAAGGGAATGGTGCTCGAACTTCAAAGTTGGTGTGTTGGTAGTCCATTCTGAGTAGATGATCCCTATATTGTTTTTCACAGAGGTCATAGGTCAGTTGAGGTCACCAGAGCTTAATGTGCGAAAACCTATCAAGGGAGATATCTCAGCAAGCAAATGCTGCTTGAACTTCAAACTCTTATTATACATAGCACTTGATGAGTGGATGATGTCCAGCATTTATTATGCAGGTCAAAGGTGGTGTGAGGTCAATAGAGGGCATAGTTTGAAAACCTTGTAAACATGGTATCTCAAGAAGCAAAAAGTGCTCGAACTTCAAAGTTCGTTTGTTGGTTGTCCATTGTGAGTAGATGATCCCTATTGTTTTTCATGGAGGTCAAAGGTCATATGAGGTCTCCTGAGCCTAAAGTATGAAAACCTGTCAAGGAAGCTAGCACAGCAACTGAATGTTGTTGGAACTTCAAACTACTATCGTTGAATTTGATAGCAGCTAAAGAGTAGATGATATCTTTCATTTTTTATGGAGGTCAAATCTCGTGTGAGGTCAGTAGAGGAAATAGTTTGAAAACCTTGTAAACAAGGTATCTCAAGAAGAAAAAGGTGCTTGAACTTCAAAGTTGGTGTGTTGGTTGTCCATTGTGAGTAGATGATTCCTATTGTTTTTCATGGAGATTAAAGGTCATTTGAGGGTAGTACGAATGGACCTATGATATGTAGTTTACTGTATGGGTACACATGAATGAATATATGTAAGTTCTATCATTCCAAAAATCTGTCATGGATTCAAAAGCCCAACATGTAATAATTTTACATGTCCTAAATGTGTACATATGAAGAGGTACAGTAAATGTCACACATATTAAAAAAAATAATACATATTTTTTCATATTGAAAACTTGCTAAAAATTAGATCTTCAGTAGCAGACATTGTTGCTAAATAGAATTTGTTCTCATTTTCTTTCAACCTACAGTATAGAGCTATTACAGCCCATTTAACATAGCTCTTTAACTTCACCTTCTCTAACCTTCTCTATCCCAGTTGCCAGTCAAGAATTAGAAAGATCTTTGTTTCAATCACCATAAGGACTCTCAAGGGAGAAACTTCACTTTTGGATGATATTTTGCCCCTTACAATTCCAGATCATTAACCACAATTTGGTGTCATGAACTTGTGAATTACCTCAGAGGTTAAAAGGTCAACACTGTATGTCATCCATCTGATTCAAGTTCAGGTTCATGTTTAGCAGTCTCCAGAATTCCTCCTCATTCACTTACTCATTCATTCATTCCGTCTTTTGTTGTGTCTGTCCTGTCCTTTTGTGTCCTGTGTTCATTGTGGTGCGTATTTGTCCGGCGTTGAGTGAAGAGGGCGGTTTCCCGCCATCTCCGGGGTCTTCGGACCTAAGAGGTGTTTCCATTTGTTTATTTTTGTTTTTGGTAAGAGAGCGATTTCATTTTTACTTTTCTTTTCTGTGTGAGCCATTTCCTTCCTCTCCCACTCATTTTCTCTTGTTGCTTATGAAGACTCTTGCACCTTCCCATAATGGCCAACATTCCCCTCCCTAGAAATGAATCTGATCCCGACTTAGCCGGGTGGCAGACCATCTCCCGAAAAAGACAACGAACAAATGATTCCCCCACTTCCATCCCCACAAAGTCACAGAAACAACCATATAAAGTTCTAGTCACTGGAATCCAAAAACAACATCTGAAAAATCCCATCCAATTGGCAAAACTAATTAAAAATGAAAAACCAAATGCTGAAATCACATCTATCCGTATAATCAAAAATAATGACGTTGAATTCAATGTCGTTACCAAAGAACAAGCCGACTACCTACTGCAACCCTGGAAACAAAATTCCAACCTTGGAAACCCAAGTCCCAAAATATCAAACCCGAAATCTCCCAAAATATATTGCGTTGTTGTCTGTGGAGTCAATCCTGAAATAAGCAAAAAAGAAATCAAAGTTGAACTCACAGACCAAGGATATAACCCCGTATCAATAAAGAGACTTACAAGTAGGCAAACCGGGAATCCAACATGGAAACTGAAAATTACCCTTGACAACCAAGAAGACCAAAACGATTTGATCAACAACAAACTCTCCCTAGGGTATGTCTACCACCGGGTCGAAATATACAATGAACCCCCCAAAATAACCCAATGTTTCAAGTGCCAAGGCTTTGGCCATACCTACAACAACTGCCCCAACGATACAAAATGCCTTAGATGCAGCGGGCCCCACCGTGTAAAGGAATGTCCTAAGGAAAGAGAAAATAAATGCTGTGCAAACTGTGGTGGAAACCACATTGCACTCTATCAAGTGTGCCCTAAATTCCAAGAGGCCAAGAAAATAGCCCCCCCTGTTACCCATTCCCGACAATCCTATGCTTCTACAGTCACCTCAAACACAAAAATCGAAATTTAAAAAAAACAAAATCCAAATTGCTGCCTTTACTGTTGAAGTGGTTAAAGCTATATTACACAAAGCCAACATTAACATCCCCACAGAAGACATACTCAGTTACACTATCATTGCCGCCCTAAACCAATTTGAACTCAAAGTATCTCAACACAAATTACACGATTTGATCTTCCCACCTTCAATATTTAGCCCATCCCCACAAAAAGATGGATAAGTCCACTTCGCACTCCTTAAGCATTCTTCACTTAAACATTAACAGCATCCTTCACAAACTTCCCCTTCTCATGAATGACCTCGCCCTCCATCAGCCCTCTATTATTTCCATCCAAGAAACTAAGCTCGCTCCCAACTCCGATTTCTCCATCCCTGGGTACAACACTTTTAGAAAAGACATCTCTAACAGAAAGGGTGGTATCATCCTTGCTGTCAGAGATTCTATTCCTTCTGTCAATATCACTAGCAACTCTTTTGCCTATCTCCAACTCCTAGAAATTCTCATTCCCAACAAAAACTCTGATCTTAAAATCATTTCCTACTATAATCCCCCCCCATCACCCCCTCAGCGAGGCCACCATACTCCAATGAAAGAAGAAAAACGCTATCCTTATAGGCGATCTCAACGTCCACCATATTAACTTTGGCTGCAATAAGACCACTATTCACGGTACCACACTCTTCAACCTCACTATCAACCACAACCTTTCTATTCTCAACTTGAACACTAAAACTAGGACAGACCCAAAAAACAACAAACAAGAACTTTTAGATTATGTCATTACAAGCAATCTTACTGCCAAGTCTCTTTCTAGCCTCTACATTTTCGATGACATTGACTACAGTGACCACCATATCATTCTCTCTGTCTTCTCACTTAATCACACCTCCCTTCTTAAGAAACCTTACAGATCTCCATACAAGACCGACTGGGTCAACTTTAAAGCTGGCATTGAAAAAGATCTTGCCTCTTCCCCCCTTTTTTCCAAATCCTCTTTCTCTTCTTTTGAAGAAATTGATCTCTTTGCCTCTAATCTCTCCACCATTGTCCACAACAACTTTCTCAATAACTGCCCGCCATTGTATCCCCGAACCAAAAACTGGTCCCTTACTAGTGATATTATGACACTCATTAAAGCCAGACGCAAACTCAGGAGACAATTTAAAGCAACTAGAAACTATTTCCTTAAATCCCAAATCAAGAAAATTAAAAAAGAGATCGATAGTAAAATCAAAGCCCAGAAAAATACTACTTTCATTAAACAATGTACCTTGGCTGCCCGGGAAACCGATCCCAAACGCTTTTGGAAAAAAATTAGAAATATTCTCAAACCACTTAACAACCCCGACACTGGTTCCACCAACAAATTTCTTCTCGATGATACGAATAATAAGATTGTCCATCCCATTAACCAAGTTAATCTCTTTGTCACTACCTTTAAAAACATTTTCTCTACTCCTAATGACCCCCTCTTCGATGACTTTTTTCAAAGGGAAATTAATAATTTTGTCAAAAATAATTCCACTCTTTTCTCTCCCTGCCTCAGTGGGGACTTCTGTCCCTCTGACCCCATTTCCTCCCCAATTTCAACCCAGGACTGGTACAGGGTTCTTAAATCCTCAAAAAATTGCTCCTCTCCTGGAAAGGATGGGGTGACCTATATTCTTCTTAAAAACTGTCCCATCCTTTTCATTGACACTTGCCTATTTCTCTTCAATCTCCTCCTTAGAATCGGTTACTTCCCTTCCCCTTGGAAATTCGCTATCACTCTCCTTCTTCCTAAATCCAATAAGAGCCCTTCCAACCTTGTTAATTACCGTCCTATTAGCCTCCTCTCCGCCCTCGGCAAAACCTTTGAAAGAATCATCGATCATAGAATTAGGACCCATTTGTTTTCCCTGAACTTACTCTCCCCATTCCAATCCGGCTTCCGTGCGGATAGATCCACTATTAACCCAATTTTCCGTCTTACTGAGTCGATCAAGTTAGGATTCAAGAACAGAAAACACACTGCTGCCCTCTTTCTCGACGTTGAGAAAGCCTTTGACAAAACCTGGCACAATGGGCTGAGGTACAAGTTAACCAAATTCCACCTCCCTGTCAATTTCACCCGTCTCCTCTCTTCCTTTCTCACTGACCAGCAAATGCAAATCTCCTTTAATTCCTATCATTCTGCCCCTTTCACGATCACAGCCGGCACCCCACAAGGCTCTGTTCTCAGTCCCCTTCTTTACTCTCTCTATGTCAATGACCTCCCCCACAATAATCCCCTCAATACTAATCTAAGCCAATTTGCAGATGACATCGCCCTCTGGTCCACCTGTACCTCTCCCACAAACGCAGTCAATTATATTCAAAGATCTATCTATCATATCGAAACCTGGTGTGCCAATTGGCGCATCAAAATCAACCCCCTTAAAAGCAAACTTATCATTTTTTACTATCCCTTCTGCAATAAAAAAAAGGTTCCTGTCCACATCACTCTCTTCAATAGCAATCTCAACATCTCCAAAACTGCCACCTTCCTTGGGTTAACCCTGGATGATAAACTCACTTTTAAACCTCACATCAACATTCTTATAGGAAGAGCTTGGTAACACCTTAAAAGTATCCGCCTTTTAAGCAATTCTAATTGCTTTACCCCTACTATCCTCATTAATATTTACACTTCCAAAATTCGCTCTATTCTAATGTATGCTAGTATCACTTTCCTTAGTGCTCCTCCTTCCACCCTCGCCAAACTCAATTCCATCCACTCCACTGCCCTCCGTATCTGTCTCAAGTCCCCCCTTTTTCTCCCTAACAGTTCCCTCTTTGCCCAAGGCAACACTACCCCTCTCTTCCCCCTTCTCCTTAACTTCAATTCCAAGCTTCTCAAAAACAATCTCCTCAAAGACCCTCTTGTCGCTAAGCTAGCAACCCATTATCTTATCACCGCCCTCTCTGTTAATCGTACCAAAATCAAGTCCTCGCTCGACACCCTGGGCTTCTTCTCTTGGAAGGAGGCCTCTGCCCTGGCACGGGAGGTAGGGTGTTCCCTGGGTTAGGGGCCCGGCGACGATTCTAGTCGCCGGGTTTGGCGTGCGTGCGTTCCCCTTTACTCCCGTCCAGGGCACGGGGCCCCTTATCCCCATTCCAACTTCTGTCTTCTGTCCTCTTTCTCTCGTCCCTGGTCTCTATCCTCTCATTTCTCTTTCCATACCATTCTCAGTTCTCTGGCTCACACATCGAAATGGCTCTCTTTCCTGTCCCTTGTCCCCCCTTTTCCACCCCATCTCTGATACGTCAAATTTTATTTTCATCGCCAAAATTGCTGCAGGAGCTGGGTTCGACCCAGCTCGATCAGGTTTGTTCTCTCCCCCCCCATCCATCATTACCACAATTTCCATCAGCTGAGTCAATGAAGTTTGTAACATTGCCAAACCCATAAATAATATGGCTGATTTTGTGTAAAGTGCTTTTGTGTGTATGGAACAATGAGATATTGGCAAGGAATCACTAAGTCGTTTGACTTTCTGGTTATCTTTCAAGTAATGCTACATGATGGGAAGGGTTGGGGACTCCAAATCTGGTAGTTTCTGTTTACAATGTTTTTTTTTGAAGAAGGAAAAACAAAAACATCACGGGAGAGGAATAGCATATCTCCAGAATGGAAGCAGAAACCAATTTGGTAGTTGCAAATGTATGAACTCCTGGGGTCATGTTACCATTTGAGACTTCTTATTGGCAAAATGTAGCTTTTGGACATTTTCCTGAAAATAGTAGGGGGTATTGATTTTAAGCATGTATACAGAAGCTTTTTATGTTGTGAACTTTGACGTCTTTTGTAGAGTAAATTATAACCAGCGATTATAAAAATTGTCTGTTTGTTAAGTGGGACACTTGATACTGCATTTGAACTAGCAAGGAAGCAGATTTTCCTTTTGTAGATAGACAACTGTGGTAATTGGTGCTACACATTTTTTTTTTTTTTTTGAGACTACAGATTGGTTTGACATGGATTAGTATTGGAACAATTTCAACACTGGCAGAGGCCTCCACATTGAGTTTACTGTGAAAAGTGTGAGGCATGTCTGAATATTTCCTGAAGGTATTATTCCAGATTGTCACACCTTCATCAGTAGCTACTATGTGCAGGTTTTTTTATTCTTCTTCTTTGACCTATTTCACTCCACTGCAGGATGACGACCTCTTTACCAGTTGACTAAGTTACAAAATTCTGTCATTTGCTGCTTTCTAGTAGTCTACGTCGCATAGTGTGATTCTGTCCCCAGTAGTCATGGGGCAAGATTTTTTTTTTTCACTCCAACAACCTTCACTGTGATAACATCTTTCCAGTTCACGGACAATTAGGCAATAAACATTATCCCTAGCCTTCTCCCCACAGGGGTGAAATGGCGTGAAACTTTATCTTCTAAGCTCTTACTTAAATTCCTTGTTCTGCTTTGCTTATCAGTTTGTTGTCTTATTTTTGCACAGAAAGTAAGGAAATTTTAAGAGAGTTTACCATGATTAATTGAAAAGCATGCAGAACACAAAATAGGATGTAGACTATAAATATCCCGAAATAGACCTACTTGTGTGTTGATGGAGTAACCAATATCCCAGCTAAGATTGCAGTGGCAATTGACCAAAGTTACTGGGCCAGCCCAAGCGTGTAATTTCTGCCTGAGGCAGTCAATCTCTGTGTAAGTGGTGAAAGAATCCAGACCCGGAAATTCCCATACATAGGTCGGGTTCTCCACACAAAATTCTGCCCCACCATTACAGGGACCAAAATCACCCTATGGATATTCGTGGTACAACTGCAGGTATTCCATTGTTACCTATTCTGACGGTATGAAATTTGCAGCTAACGACTGTACCAAAAATACTGAGTATATACCTGGAAAACAAGATAACAACCAGTAAAAACAGTGCCATGTAAAAATACCAACATTGTCAATACACACACGCTCGCTCACATGCCACAGGTATTCCGATGTTCACTGGTATTGTCTACAGGTCAGAAAACTGACTAACACCTGTTCCATTAGTTATGTAGAGTGCAATGAATCACAACCAATCAGAGATGAGGAGACAAAGAACCAGATCAAAGTCCAATGTAACTGAATTGACAATATATTCTTACCTTCAGGTAATGGCTTGTGCTCAGTTACCCACTCGTGACTGGTACCTGTAGATGGTTGCAGTTTGCACACAAAGTATGCATGGTTGTGTGTAACTGGAATAGTCTGTGATTGGGTTTACAGAAAGTTTTCCAAGCTATGTGCTTGGACCAGGGAATACCTCAGAGTTACGTAAATACTGCATATGTAATATGTATGAAAACTGTATGGCTTGATTTAGAATATAAACAGAGTTAATTCTGGCTAATTACATCATATTTAATTTACAGTTTGTATTAAGTTTACTCAATTGAAATTGGTGTCTTAAGTATAAACTGACATAACATTCTACATCAAGTATGTACAGTATTGCAGCAAACTTGATTATTAAGTCATCCCACAAACATGTTATTTACGTGATAATATAATTTTTTCAGAAATGTAGCAATTAATGACAGCAATGAAAGAATCACGTCCATGTTTTGGTTTCACACCACAATACCCTGGCCGGCCACTTTCATTGCCCAGTATTGTTGAGTTACACTAGTGGCTAAAATGACCCACCCTTTTACTGTGAGGTTTATGTCCTGCTACCTTTGTGATTCATGACCTTAGACACCAGATGTTAGTCTAAGGTCAGTACTTGTCACTTTTGTCTTTCCTTGTCACACCAATCTGTATCCTTTCAACACTGTTGCCCTCTCTTTATTCTTGTTTTCTCCATATGTTTTGTAGTGGTCCACGCTTTGACATCATATGAAAGGAAGACCTGTCACTTCGGGTGGATGAGAAGCATTTTGTCACGAAAGATGGAACTCATTGCCCCATAGATCAACCAACCTACAGTAGGTGGATTCTTCTTTAAATTTTCTTCCATAGCTTCCTTGCATGTTAGGAAATATTTTGTTTCCAAGATAGGTGCATATTGCTCGTCTACATTCAGCTCAGTTATTTCCTATAGCACCTTAACTTTCTGCTGGCTCCACTCATGTGACAGTGTTTGTGTGTGTGTGTGTGTGTGTGTATGTCTGGGTATGTCCACGTACTGTATGTAAAAGTGTAGGCCTATGCATACGATGACAGCTTGTAAGCATGATATCTCAAGAAGGGAAACTTCAGTGAATCTCATACATGGCATGATGGAACTTCATATTGAGGAGATGAACCCTACTGTTTTTGATGAAGGTCAAAGGTCATTTATTGTCATCAGAAGTCAGAATGTCAAAACCTCTGTATCACAAGAAGGTTAACTGCAAGGGATCTCTTACTTGTAGTGTGGATTGTCCATATTAAGTGAATGATAAGTGAATTGTTTTTTGGGGGAGACAAAGGTCACTTGGGGTTAGCAGAAGTCAAAAGGTCAAAACCCTGTAAACACACCTCATGAAATAGAACTGTGACAGATCCCCTACTGTGTGTTTGAGTTGCTAAAATTAAGTAAATGATACCTATCATGTCTGTGGAGCTCAAAAGTTATTTGGGTCATGAGTGGGACAGTTCCTCAGTTGAGACTCTGCTAATCACTTACCCGCCAGTTCAGACATTTTGACAGGGAACAGGATCAATTACCATCTGCTACTAAAGTAAACAAAGCAGTAGATTGCAGTGGACTATTGTTTGGATTGTGGTTTTATGCTAGATCCCTGGTTCTTACACATTTTCTGTCACGATCCGTTTCTGGTTGTCCACTGTCACCCTGCAATCCAGGAAGCATATTTGTGACCAGGTGGTAGTAACTGTATTTGCAGGTGCACTCGGCCTTGAGAATACAGTAAGTGTGCAATTTGTCCCTTGCTATGTAGGCGTAAGGTGTCCATGACACGCATACGTAGCGACGGCGTCTCTTCTAGTGTAGAAATTGTTCACGACCCACAGAGCTGCTTGTGACTCAACAGAAAACATCTGAGGACTCACATTTTGGTCTTGACCCATCATTCCTAAAACTTAATGATGATAAGTCTGAGTTCATCCTTTTTGGTTCACCTCAGCATGCAGTTGCATAAGATTACAGTTCCACACATTGTTATTGGTGATTCCTGTGTGAAACTTTCATCTCATGTCAGGAATTTTGGTGTTAATCTTGATGCAAATATGACTCTGAAACACCACATTTCAAGTGTCACACGCACTTGCTTATTTCATCTTCGGAATATTGCAGTCATTACAGTACCTTACTTTTAGTGCCACTGAACAGATTGTTCATTCTTTTGATACATCTCGTATTGACGTGTCCAATGGATTTCTGTATGGCCACCCTAAGGAACAACTGCACAAATTTCAAAGTATTCAGAACACTGCTGCAAGGATTGTTACTCTTTCCAACAAATCATGTCATATTACTCCTATCTTGATGCACTTGCACTGGTTACCGGTATCACAAAGAATTACATACAAAATTTTAATTATTGTGTACAAGTCTCTGAATGACTGTACAACTTGCTATCTTTCTGATTTGTTGAGCCCCTATATTCCTTCCCGTGAGTTAAGATCGAAATCCAAATTTATGTTGACTGAATTCCTGGCTAATCATGCATGGGGGATAGATCATTTGTTGTGGCTGCTCCAAGACTTTTAAACACTTTACCTTTGGGTGTGCCTTCCTCAGGTTCACTTGATATTTTTAAGAAAAGATTGAAAACTTACATTATACATACTGCATCTTAGTTCTTATTATTTGTTGGGCATGTTCGTGACTTCCTACTTTTGCTTTTTCTATTCTTTTTGTTTTTGTACGGCACCATTAGCGCTTTGGTGGATTTGGCCCATTTTTATGTCTTATTATCATTATTTGAGAACTGCTGTGTGAGATAGTGGTGTTGAAACCGTCTCTAAAGGACTTGTCTGCCTAATTGCTGCAAACAACAAAACCGTGCAAACATGATATTATAAGAAGGATAACTGTATGCATGTCATGATTATCCTGTGGATTGTTCAAATGTACATATTTCACATGTATTGTATGTGGCCATGTAGTGTAGTTGATCCCTATATTGCTTTACACGGAGGTGAAACGTCATTTTGGGTCAAAAGAATTCAAAACGTCGAAACTTTATTAAGATGGTATCTCAAGATGATAACTGTGAGGGATCGCATACTCATCATATGGGTGATTCATGTTTGTTACAGTATTTATTGTATGACAAAGAATCACTGAGCCTTTTGATTTGTGGTTTCAAAGAAAATTGTGACCTTTGTGTTTGGTGGTCAAAGGTCATTTGGGATCAGCAGGGGTCAAATTTGAAAACCTTGTAAACATGATATCTCAAGAAGGGAAGCTTGGACAGATCTCATATTTGATATGTGTGTGCACCATGCTCAGCACAAGAACTGTATTCTTTTGGTGAAGGTCAAAGGTCATTTTCGGTCAACAGGGGTCAGATTGTAAAATCCTTGCAAACACAGTATCTCAAAAGGGAAAGCTTAGACAGGTATGATGTTTAATATGTAATTGTACTGCATTGAATACAAAAACTATATTGGTTATTTGGGAACAACTGGGGTCAAAACATGAAAATATGAAAATATTGCAAGCACAAAATCTCAAGCATGCAAGGATGGACTGATCTCCTATTCAGCATGTATATCAGTGATATTGAGTTCAAGATCCCTTTTGTTTTTGCTGGATGTCAAAGATCAACTGAGGTCAACAGAGGTGAAATGTTGAAAACCTTATAAACACAGTGTCTCTAGGATGTAAACTTAGACTGATCTCATATAGTATGATGATGGACCATGTCACACTGAGTAGAATATTTGGTATGTGTTATATGTCATGCACAGATACTATTTATCATAGCCCAATTCCTGTTGCTTTAATGATTGTGAGCAGCAAAGCTGGGTGCACCATCGAAATCACATGGTATTCTTGAATTCTGGTTGATAGCATGCTACTTACCTACTTTCCTTTGCAATTAAGGTCCTGGATCATTGTCTGAAGTTCCCCAGGGGTGTGACACAACTTGAAGATGAGAATATATCATCAAGACACATGGTGGTACGTTGTTCTCCATCTGCCAGGATCCCTTTGCTTTTCCAATCAATATTCTCCAAAAAGGCTTCTGGAGCTGCAATGAAAAGCTTTGGAGATACTGGGTTTTCCTGTCTGTGACACTTCTCATACTTTGAAACATTCAATAACTTTTGTTAACAGGTTAATTCTTGCAGTTGGATCTTTGTATGAAGCTTAATGCTTAAAGCTTGATTCTTAGATGGTTGTTTGTGTGATTGTACTGGTGGAGGGCTGAGCTTTACATACCATCATATTTTTTTTTTGGTTCTCTTTTGCATCTTTAGTATGAAATAGTGCAGTAAATTAAGTACAATATAGAAACTTAAATTAATGTCCCATCTTACCTCATCATCATTACCAAAGTTATTAGACTACCCTTGCAAAGAGAGGTAAGATAAGTAGTAATCATTATCAGTGCTATGACTGAGTTAAAGTCTAAAATGGACCCATCTAGTGTAAGGGAACTTCTTCAGAGTACACGTTATTGTATATGTATCCCTCTGCCGAACACTAACACTTTCTTCTTGCAAACTTTCATGGAGTGGCTTGGATAGCACTTACTATAGTTCCGATATCTATTTTAGGAAATAACCTGCCAAAAATGTTTTATTGCATATTGGTTAAATGCAACTGGCTGAATTTATTGAGCTGCTCTAAATTTAATGCATTGCCATTGACTAAGTGGTATGTCATAACATTTGTTGCAAGGTATCCCTATTCACATTGAGAGGAATCTGTTTTATTTTCTACAGAAGACATTACAACTTTGTGCTGGATTTAACTGGATCAGTCAATTATCACTGACAAATCTGCTGGACGAAGCTTACGGCATCTGTAATCTGATGAGAGGTATGCTGAAGGATGGAAGAATCCATTAGGAATCATAAACTTTGGCATAATGATGGTGTTCAAGTGCATGTTTGGATGAGTGTACGTTCCTGAATGTTTTTGCGATGGATGTGGAATGCACATGATCCAAAATTTGCCATTACATTTGGGTTGCAAATTCTAGCTCTCTTAGACCTTAACCAAACATTTGGCTCTCCTGCAAATACACTGAACTTAGTCAGCTGGAAGAGCGTTGGGAAGTACGTAAAGATAGTTGTGAAGAAGGTGTGAAAGGGATGTGACGAGATTATTGCTCAGGTAACCAACAGTCCATAAATGATATAGTTTCTACATTTTGTAAAAAGAATGTGCTAATAGTCAACCTCATGAAATCGAAAGAAATGTGTTTTGCAGATGTACATACAAAACATGAGGGCTTGCTTTCCTCAAAAATAGTGAGTACATAAAAGGGTTCAATATTGAGCATGCTTCAAAGACCAAAATATAGGGTTATTTATTGATGACAGTCTCACCCTTTCTCCTGCATATTTTACTGACATGTTGTGAGTTTTTTTTTGGTCATTTGTCTCAATAGTTTAGCATATCTTATGTTTTAATGAGGCTGCTAAGTATTTCATATTGGTAATTCTCCCACATCTCATGTATGATGTGCCAGTATGGTATAATTTTATTTTACAAAATGACTGAGACACAATGTTTATAAAGTTCATGGGAAATCTTTTAATTTTCAAACTATGAAGGAAACTGTGAATGCATCTGCTAAAGGTGAGTGTACACGGATGGCTACTACAGTTCATACAGATGAAAGTCACCCTTTGCATGCTCCCCCCCCCCCCCTTAAAGTCTGAAAGTGCAATCAAATTCAAATTTAAGAAATAACCATTTCTTGCCACAATATTGAATAAAATTGTTTAATAATTTCTTTTTATAACATATATGTAGTTTTTTGATTCCTTGCTGAAGGCAGGTAAGGAATCTAGGTGATGGTGATGGCGTGCATGTGTGTTTGTAATGCCACATGTGTTTGTAAATTGAACACCTCATATCAATTTCTAGTCAGCTGACTTCTTGGACCATGCGATCCACAGACGCACCAGTCTTTGCAATAAAGAGTGGTGATGTAGAATGTCATCTGCTGTTGGAGCTTGTGAAGCCAGCTTCATTTATACTTGGCACAACCGGTACAGTTGTAGATCCAGAACGACAGCGGCTGTGCCATATGGTCATTTTCACAATCAGTGGTGTAACGTTTGTATACTGGAGGCCAAAATTTCAAACATCTCATTCATGTGAGTTTTTATCAATTTCATAAGAGGAAACATCCAGTTTTTTGTATACTGTAGTTTTTGGAGCTTAGTGATTTTTAATTTGGGTGTATTTTGGTGATGGCCTCATCCTATGGGTGAAATTAGTAGGAAAAACCTATTTTACAAAAGGAAATCACTCTCAAACAGTTGTTACACTAGTCTTTGTGAAATAAATTCTAAATATTAGTAGAGGGATTATACTTCAAAAATGCCATAACTGTTTTTTTTTTTTAATTTCAGAAAAATATGCATATTTACCATAAATTGTTCTATTTTACAACGTTTCCTTAGGTGACTGGCCAAGTGAAACAGCTTGTATAAAAAGTCCTCATTGATGGTTATAAGCTAAAACAAATTCCAGAAAGATTGGTCCTTGTTTGCAGAATTTGGAATTTTAACATGTAAACGTTTCGGAGGTGATGTTAACATTTTATGTGTGTTTCGGAGGTGACATATCATGTTAACACATTACTTCCATAGCTGCAACTGCAAAAATCATACACAAACATTGATTTTCCTTTTTCAGAATACATTTACTGAATTTTCAACATGAATAATACAAAATACTCCCATCAATGAGCAAAATACATGAATGTTAAGCATCAATGAAATGTCATGGATTTATGAAACAGCATATGTTCTTTTTGTTCTCACTAAAAATAAAATGTATGAAAGGTGGCCAAAAGCAATACAAGTTTACAATGGCTTTTGCCCATTTTTTCATTTTACAAACACTTTTCAACTTTGCTTTAGTTGTCTCGGAGATAATAAGTGATGTCTTCGGATGAACATACAGTACAGTACATCATTTAGGTTATCTTGCATATTTCACCATAGACAACTATTTCCCTATATACCAATCCACTGGACTAGTAGTGGATATACTTATTATGTAGAGCACATTACACACATACCTGTACACGCTCTACAGCCTCTAGTTGATTTGTTTCGGAGGTGAAATATTCATAAACAGTAATTCTGAACAACAAACTACATTGTTGACAACTGTGCAGTAGGAAAACAGTTGGGGAAAATGCTGAGTAAATGCTAAAACAAATTTCATGATATTGTATTGAATTGGTCTTGCATTTCCAAATTCTGTCTGTATGTTTTGCGGATGATGTTAGCTACACACTGGTTCAAGCTTTTCCTGACGACACCTGTTGCATCACTTCCATCTTGGCTGCAGTTTCGTGATAACCTCATGGTCTCTTCTCCAAGGCTATGCAGTAGCATGTTCTTCCTTCTCATCTCTTTTGACATCAGAAGCCCCCTTCCTGTTAAGATCTTTTTTTTCCTAGGTGTGCAACTGTCCACTAGGGATTCCATTACATCAGCAAACTTAAGAGGGCTTCCAGGCATGTTTGGTTGCAGCTGCTTCACCTTCCTGTGTCTGCCTGCTCTGGTATAGCCACTGCTACTTGCTGTATTTGGTGTGGAAGTAAGCTGCGGACCTACTGGTAGTTTCCGTTTATGTTGCTTGTCTTTCGATTTCAGAGCCTCCTTCTTTTGTCGTGAAAGATTCTGTCTTCGCTTCCTCATGTATTCTCGCATGTATTCCTTTCTTGATCTCTTCTCCTTGGTCTTGTCAAGAGCACCCACTTCTGCACCTGCTGCTGCTGCCTTTCGCCGTGCTCTACACTGGCGCTGTCTAATTGTATTCTTCTCTCTTGCCACTTTTCTCTTGTGCCTTCCATCTCTGCTATCATTGCTGTGGTTAAGATATTGCTTTTTCTTATGATCTCTGTCCCGCTTTCTCGGTTTTTCAAATCTTCCAGGATTTTCAGCTCTCAGCAATAGATCTCCAAACAGTTGACCTTGATGGCCCATCAGATGTAGCACATTTGATAGGTGTAAAAAGTTTCACAATTAGATGAGTCCTGCCCATAATTCACTTTTGCCAAAGTCTTGAATAACCTTCAGTAGTAAACAATGAGAAAAGGTAGGTTAAAAATGTATTGATATAATTTCTATTCTCCAAGTAAGAGAAAACACCAACTGTAAAAGCCACACAGTAAGTTAGACCTGTTTGATCATGTAGGTCACATCAACAAATAATAGCAAGACCACAGTGATTTTTACGAATGTTCTAAAAAGTTAAAATACAGACATTTGGGGACAGAAAGACATAATGTAATGCTGCAATGAAGGAAACTTATTTAAGCCTAAAAGGCAGTCACCCTAATTTCAATTAGTGTGTGCCAGTATTCTAAGTCATCTATGGCTCTTTCTAATAACATGACAGTATTTTTGTCACTGACTTTTTTAAATTCAGGTGCAGCGACTGATTTGGTGTTCCTTCAAGTTCGCAACATTTACACTGTACGTAAAGAAAGGCCAGGGAAATAGGAGAAGATTTTTATAATTTAGCTGATGTTTCAAAATACAGTTGGAGCAACTGCTTACTAGCTTTAAGGTGTAAGCAGCCTATACCACTGTAGGGAGTTGCATCTAGATGGTGTATCTTATGTGACTATGTCCTATTGCACCGCACTTCAAGCTTTAATGCCTCTGTGATGATTATGCGATTTAGGCATACAGTAGTACTGGACTGGACTTACTAAGTAAGATGCATGATTCTGTGTACAGTGTTAGATATTTACTGGTACCAAGGAATATTTACCTGATAATTCAGTCAAGAAATCATCAGGTCTTCTGTCACAACTAGATGGAGAGAAGACAGCCACAGATTTCCAAGTTGTTAGTGCAGCTCTACTGTGTACAGGGCTTGGTTATCATGAAACAGAAAACCTTTCCTTACAGCTATTGTACTTGTGTATACAGCATGAGCTCAGGCTGTGTATCCAGTTAAAACAGGGGCAACTCCCTGGTTAAAGGGGCAATCAGTGTTTGTGGATTAAAATTTACCCTTTTTTCAACCCATTCGGTTCCCTTGTTAGACACAAATTATAGCTTCCACGAAACTTTCAGACCAAAATTCGCCTAATTTTCAAGAAATTGTACCATTTTTTTGTGATTGTCCGTTAATGTCGCCTATTTTTACATATAACCAGCTACTACGTACTGGGGCGATTCTCATACATAATTCAACTGCTTTTTATTCGAATACAACCAACCAGGACACTGTATCAGCATTGCACAATACCAAAGAGCTAAAGAATTCGCCAACTTAAGTTTCAATAAAACTACACATAACTCGACTGTAGTGCGTACTGCACTGTAGTCTGTAGTGTTCATGGTTGTCGTTTGTTACGGCAAGATACACAAAGTGTGTTGTGCCTGTTGTGGAAATGTAAATTTCTTTAAAACTTGAATAATAAAAGTGATGAATATTGCTCATTCGTGCATAACTTGGAGGCTGGTTCACCCTAAGTATTCAAGTCGTTTTGGGTAGTGGTTTGCTGACGCGGACAGCCTAGACTTACATATAGGCTGGGCATTATTTACCACACTGAGTAGGAACGATACCCAAAGAAAATCCAGGCCTAGTCTAGACAAATTTCAAAATGCAACCTAACAAGCTATCATAGGCAAACCTATATTAGCAAACTGACCATCAAGACACAGCCTGAATGGAGATTAACAATAATACACCACTTAGTTTGTATCTTTGTTGAATCAGAGAAATAAACTTAAGAGACTTGGGCCTATCTAATCAGGCAATTGACTCACCTGTTCTAACTTACAACTTACCAATGCTATAGCCAATGTTTCAGGCCTACACTATTCCTATCTCTAAAAGTGAAACATTGCAAACTCAATCGAAATGTAGCATAGACAACTACTGTTTAAGTTCGATCATGGTACTGTGCAGGTTATATCATGTGTCACTTGTGTGTCTTAAATTGTTTACAGTTGAGTTCGGTATGGTAAGGTGCTACAAATTGCCCTGTTCTTTTTCATCTTTTTCATCATTTTTGGGAGGATATTGGTAATTTTTGTCGCAAATTTCGTACTTTTTAGTAATTTTCGAGGTCTGGTAGCCTTACTATGAGGTAAGGTGGCCGAAAATTCTCTGAGAACAAACACTGATTGTGTCTTTAAAACCACAACTCCTCAAAACAACAGATCTACACACAATAACTTCAAGCAAAATTTGGCTATAATAAGTGTGGTTCAGTACCATGCCATACTCAGCAAATTAAAGTAAGATTTCTGAAAATAGCCTCAAGAGTTGATCAGCCAATCAGAGACCACCAATTGGAGCAGCAGTCTCCAGGACAGTGTGACTGACTACTCCTAATGTAGTATCTCAATGGCAGCAACAAAAGCTGCACTAGGCTTAGTTTGGGTTGGGTTAAACTTCTGACAAATCAGTAGCCTGTATATAAACACTTCATGTCACCTACGAAACAATAGCAAAGAGCATAGGCAAAGTGTGCAAAAGTGGGAAATATCTGTCCAATATTAGATTGAACATGTTTTCTGGTGTCACCAAAAATTCTGGAGATAACTGTTATCAATAGAAAAGTACATGATTCCACCATACTCCTATGTGACAATTGGTTATGCGCAAATATGTTCCCTGTTTCAGAGTACAAAACGGACTACATAAACAAAAAATATGCTGGTTTTTACTTATCATGCATTTTAGAGCTTGGCAAATGCACTTTGCAATCTCTTACATGGCTTTTCAAAGGAAAGCAATCCATCACTAAGTATGATTAGATCACATGGACATCAAAGTGTTGAAAACAGGCCATTAACATTGTTTTGTCACCTCCCAAACACAACATTCTTCCTTCTCGTTACAGACATGGCCATGTTGTAGTGCATATAGCTAGCAATCATTTTGTTGTTTAATGTACTAATAGTATGTTACTGCTTTATAGAGTTGGGGCAGGAAAAGCCTAAAAAAGTTGAAAAAAAAATCACTTACATCTTACCTGTTTCGGAGGTGACAGGGTGTTTCAGAGGTGACAAGTGTTAACGGAAAAATAAGAACCTCTCAAAAAGTTGAATAACAATATGTATTGCCTCAATTTTATTTTCAGTATTATGTTTGGTGATAGGCTTCATTTTGATTTGCACAAAGACAACATATTATTGATGGTTCAGAACTTAGAGACCATTTCATTTGTGAATCACAAAATGTATGAGTCCCAACTTTTAGCCAAACTAGTTGTTCTAATAATGTGAACATGAAAGGAAAAAATTACAGAGTAGTATTGCACCACCTGCAGTTATCAATAGGTACTAGGTACGGAAAATGTCACCTCCGAAACGTAAAGTTCAATTATCTGGTCTATCAAAAAGGAAAAGATAGGACACCAAGTGAATGCAGTGGCTGTTAAGTTTGATCTAACATTTAATGAAACAGCCCAGAAAGAACTTTGAATTTATTACCACAGGAAAGTACCAGCTCTTACAAAAATGTTGTATGTGTGTGCATACAGCAAAAGTAGCATATTTCCACCATATTTATTGTCACTGTAATGGAATAGAGTGACAGAGAAGGTTGATTAAGCTAACCAAGGTAGCCCCCATCCAGAATGATTACAGAACAAAAGTTATAAGATTTCAGACAATTCGTCACCAAGTTAGCCAACAAAAAGTACCACTGATTGTGAAAATGGCCATATGTGTTGACAGTTTTGTTGTTGATGAAGTTATTTAATATTCACATGAGTCATATTGTGCATACCTGTGACCTCATTTATTTTTGCTGTTAATTCATTTTGCCAGTGAGGATATGGTGAAACCTTGCGAACTGATGCGTGAAATGATGCACTTTTGTGTGATGTACAAAAGTAACTATCATCAAAATCAGCTTTTGTAGGGTTTCTCGTATCTACTTAAATTTGTCACAGGTAGCAACATATTCTATTGCATTGCATTATTTTACTTCATGTATTCTGTGGGGTCTTTTGTGCCAGGAGGGGGAAGCTGTTTGTACACTGTATTGTCTTTTTGAGGTGAACCTGTCTTGTAAATACCACCTGTTTCTTATCCATGCTTTCCATAATTTCTGTTATCTATACCATTACTTTTGGTACACATATGTGTGTATGAATAAACAATGTGACAAGAAAGGGAAATAAATCAAATCAGATAATATCAGTTAACTATTTATGAGGGGATATACATGTAGAGAGCTGGTTGATAATGAAATATGCAATGTAGAATGTTTGTGTTGCAACACAGATGTACCGCATTTAAATTGTGAAAATTTCCAAATAAATACCAAAGTAACACAGGGTTATTATTTGTATGAAATTTGCCTTTTGTTATTTTCAAGGAGTGTCTTGTCAAGTATGTGTAGAACAACTAATACCTACTCCATAAACCTTAGAAGCCAAGCTATCTGCAAATATTCACTGCAGACAGGCAAGTAGGCATTGCAATAATGCTTATGGGCTACATGTCATTTTAAAGGGGAAATCAGGGTTTGACTGAGAAAATTCACAAATCAACTACAGTTAAATTCAATTACAAATTGTAAATAGGTCGTGGTATCATGAGGCTTGAATTACATGCAGTTTAGTAACACAATGTAATGCAAGATCTCATCAACATGCATAGCAGGCTAGAGGGTTTGTTTATCATGCAATATATTATAAGACACCTATAGATGTCACCAGCAATTCAGCATTTCCCAGGGGAACTTACAGTAGCTGGCATGAACTTCTGTGCATCATTTACTGAAACCATTGACTTGGATGAATGTGGCATCTTAATGTTTACATTATTTGGTGGCAGTATACTGCTGTACTGACATTTTGACCATCGAGCACTTAGTGATTATGTGTATACTGAAAAACCAGAAGGATGATCTTAACTTTTAAATGTACACGCAAGGTTGTACATGGACATCTCTCAATGAAAGAAAATGACAGTATTAACTACTTCGAAAAGCAATGGGACTGGCATAATTCAGTAGAAAACAGAAATCACATTTGAAAATCAACGGTTCTTACTATAATCGCCCACATAATAAATATACAACAGCACAGGCATCACTGGGTATCAAAAACATACTTCTCAAGTTGTCGCTCCTAGGTAGGTATCGGGAATTGTACTGACTGGTGAAAGGAAGCACTACATTTACAAATAACCTAGAAACTGATCACATCATTGTAACGTCAGTGATCCTGAGTTGTTTTGAGAAAGGGAATATTCAATACTAGTATACTTCCCATGTGATTGCTCACAGAGCACACGGCTGATTTGAATGAAAATTGTCAACCACTACATTATTGTATGTTACACTTTTTGTCATTATGTTAGAAGAATTTGAAATCATATGGCAGAATTAACCAACTGAAACCTTATTTTCCCTAATTGTGCAATTAAAAGCCTTAACAAACTTTTTGACATGAAATTTCAATGTTTTTATTTATTGTCTATGCACGCAATCACTTTAAAACACTAAAGTGTCAAATGTCACATCATATACTTTATGACAATTTGCTGTATAAACAATTGGCACAATGGTAGATGCATTAATGCTCTAATTGCATTAATTGTGAAGAAAAATATGCATTTTGAAGTTTGAATGCTTGTTTCCATATGCACTGGTGAGAGAGGTTCCTGTGCGATGGCACTTTTGCATAGAACTGCACAGACCACAGCAGTTTAAAATTTCAACATGTAATATACAAAATGCGCAGATAGCCCCTCTCTGACTTCATGTATGGTACTGTATGAACATATCTTGGGTCCATGTTGCATATATCTATAGACATGATAATTGCCACCATTGTACTCTGTTCTGTCATGCAGGAATCAAGTTCACAATTTTACAACATGCAACATGAAAAAAAAAGGGGAGTGGGGGCGGGGGGGTGGATTTATATGAGATGTGGAATTTGTTAGAGAATATACACTATTTTGTTAGTGACGTAGTGTCAAGTGTATGCATCACATAATACTGTGTGGCATTTTACCATGGACACGATACTTGATATATGCATTAAAAGCAAAAATAATCTGTCTGTAGTCTAGCATTTTGCTACATATTTGTTTACATGTCACTATCCCATGGAACTGGAGTGACTCATTTCTATTATAATGCATGGCCATGACAATTCACTAAAAAAGAAACAAGAGCAACATTGGTGCAGAAGCTCATACCCAAATACGCTGAAGGTACCATTAACAGATTATCATAAAAATAATAGAAAGCACTAACCAAGTATCGTTATGAAAAATTATCAACATTGTAAGATAATCTGTAGTATCTGTAATACTATTAGTATAATTTCATCAAATGGGTCATAAGGCCTCCATGGGACCTTGGACCATAACTTCCAGAAAACCATGAACAGGTCATTATGACAGGCTATCAACTTTGTTTAACATTAATTTGAGGAGTGGTTAACAATTTGGCAATATTTAACAGAGATGGGCCATAGGACACCATCTTGGGCCTTAGATAAAATCGTCTGTACACCCTGAAGGTACCACTAATTGAGTATCATAATGAGAAACCATTAACAAGAGATTGTTCTTTGGACAAAAAGTATTTTGCAGAATTTCATGCACTGGGCCATATATGACCTTGCACCAAAATTACCATATCACTACCCAAGTGTCATTATAACAGACTGTCACGGTCAATTCTGTTAAGATTTTGCAATATTTCAGAAGAGGAATCCTATGGGTCCATCTTGGGCCTTGGCCCCAAAGTTCGTGAACAGCCAAAAGGTATCACTAACAGATTATCATTACGACAAACCATCAATATTGTACAGTCTGTTGGAGGAAAAGCAGTTTGAGAATTTCATGAAATGGGGCCACAGGGTTCACAAGGGACTTTGGATTTAAAATTTCTTCAGACCATGAACAGATTGTTATTATGACAAACCATCAACATAACAGAAGAGAATCTACAGAGGGAAGAGAAGGAGCATTTTGCAGAAATTAATACAACAGACCATATGGTCCACAAGGGACTTTGAGCCCAAAATTTCTAAGTACCCCAAATGGTGCACCACATAACAAACATTGTGTCTAAGTTTCATACAAAACCATGAAAGCATATGCAAGGAGCATTTTGAACCAAGTTGGAAAATGGACTTTAGGACCCACATGGAACCTTGAATCCTTCTTGGTACCACAATAGCTCACACCAGCTAGCTGGTATGGGCTAAAACATGATGGGTCCCGGATGCAACTAACGTTAAACATATTGTCAGATGTCCCTATATACCAACTGCATCTGGCATTTTACTTGTACAAAAATATCATACGTATATGAGATGTTATGAGATATTAAAAGTGGATTTGGGAACACAATGCATTTACATATGACCATTACATATGACCACACTATGCATTACATAGGATCACTCCACCAATGACACCATGTCACATCTGACGTTTCACCAAATACTGCCTGGCATGTTGTATTGGGTACATCCACTTGAGAATGGGTGACCCTTTCTTTTTGGTCTATATGTTGGTACACTAGAACAGCGTGCAGCATTCCAAAACACACAGTGTCACATGTAGCATTTACTGTCAGACACCTTGCTACATACATTTTGTTAATATCATATGAATGCTCAGTTTAAACTTTGCTGCAATATATACTCAATAAAATGTTCTCTATTCAGTAATTTTAGTTTGATGAATGGGGCTTCCACACAAGTGAATGGAGTTGGGTCCTATATGATGCAACTATTTCAAAGACATAAAGATATTTTATATGTGTTGCATGTGTACCATAATATCCACAATATTCTGAAACTTTGCAACAAATCTTATATGGAATTGCATTTTATAACTTAACACTGTGGAATGGTAAAATGGGTAGTTTCTCTTTAATTTTGACAAGAAAATGGAAAACCTCAGAGGAAGCATCAAATACAACTTGACAGTATTTTAGCACAAAGAATTAAAAGGTATGGGATCAAACAACTACATATATAAGTTTGATGTAACATTTGTTAGAATACATTGGACAGAAATATAATGACAAAGTATGCAGATGATACTACATTGTTGTGAACAATTTCAAGAGAAATCTTCTGGCAAGCATCAACTTCACCACATATCATTTATGTTGTGCCAGTATGGTATCATTTTATTTTCCAAAATGACAGAGACATGTTTTTAAAGTTCATGGGAAATCTTCTTTTAATTTTCAAACTATCAAGGAAACTGAAGGTATCTGCTAAAGGTTAGTTTATACAAACGGCTACAGTAGTTTATACAGATAAAAATCACCCTTGACACATGCCCCTACCCCTTAAAATTCTGAAAGTGCAATTAAATTTAAATTTAAGAAATTAACATATTTTGCCACAATATAGGATACACTTGTTTAAAAATTCCTTGTAGTTTCTATCCAATCAGAAAGTTAGATAATTTGTCGTATAGTTTTATATGTTTTGTTTCATCTAACTGTTCTTTATTGTTTCAGTATTCCATTTTTATATTTTTATGCATATTGCTCCATTTCATAGATTTGTCAATTGTTATACTGGACTGAATAAACTGACAATGAAAGAAAAAAATAAAAGAAAATGGAATTTCATTCTGGAATATAGACAAAATTTGTTTGACATTGAAATAAACTTTGATTCATGAATTATTTACACATTGAAGATAAAAATATAATTTGATACACTGATTGATAGAGCATCACTTGGGTAAGGAAGAAGTGAAGAGACTTTCATAAATAATGGGTGAAGAAGTGGAAAATGCAACTAATATACAAGTATAATACCAGGCTTTATTCATTGTAGAGTGTGTTTCGAACCTTGTCGTATACTTGCTGCATCTTTCACTTCTTCAGTCATTCATTCTCCTGGTACATTGTCCAAACCTGCCACAAAACAATACATAAAAATAAGTTAATGTTAAAAATGAAAATGGAAACAGGTTGTTGTCAGGATATACTACAGTACATACATACAGTACTGTACTCTACCTTTCATTATTAAATCATCATTCAATGCTGTTATGTCCAGTACTCACAAGAATATATTCTCCACAGCATCCTGCACAAAGGGCATGATTGGCAGTTGTTTCTGTCAAGAAACTTTCAGTACTTATTCCACCCCATTATTAGTGGCCACTTTATCAGTTTCAATTGTTTCAAACACTCAATGAAAACAAAGCCAAATACACAACGCTGTTGAGATTTAACATAGTACCAAACATGGAAGGTCACAGCTGGGCTGGTACATTTCACGGTAGAGAACATACAGTATAACTGCATTACAGATACTTTAATATGATGAGATGGAACAAAGGTATAGGTTAGAAAAAGAAATGTGTACTAAACGATTTATTGCTACCCAGCCACAAAGGTGTTCCATTCATCCGGGTTGTGTCACTGTGCCATTAGGAAAATGTTTGCTTTCATAGGGTAGTCTAGATGCAAAAGATTTGAACTGAATTCATATTTTTAAGTAATGATGTTATTTTTTTTCATCTTACTTGGTGAAACATCCATTCTTACTGTAGACCTTACCTGGGGTAAATCAGAATGAAAATGTAATAAATAGGTGGCACAGTGTTGAGGAAATTGACAGATCTATAAACCCACCCACATTCCCCTCAACTGTGCCCGGCCCCTCTGTCAAAGCAAAAAAAAAATTGCCAGTTGATGTCACGTGGTAAAATTTTAGTGTGATCAAAAGTTATATATGTGGTCATTTGTACTTCACGTGTGATAATTTAGTTGTACAGGTGTTGTATCACAAACATATTCTTTGGCTTCCCAGCCAGTAGTCTAGCAGTAACTACTTTTTGCAGGTGCACATTGCTTTGGAGTTCCAAGATATTCAGAACAATACACTTGGTAGAGTTACGGAATGGAATCTTTTATTTGGTAAACCCTTGCACGAACATATGTAATCATTGTTCTGGTGTTCCAAAGGAGATCCAATTTAGCTGGCCGTGCATTATAGTGTACATCCTGAACCTGTAGAGCCCTATAGAAGCCGTACACCGCGTGGTCCGCTGCCTTGTGTAGTGCTTTATTTGCGTTGCATGTCAGAGCATTGTGGCGTCTGTATAATACGGACGTTCAGCCAGCTACATTTTGGGGTACTTTTCAGCCATTTTTATGGTAAGATATCGCTTATACATATTTTGTAGTAAGAAAAGGTAATGCATAATTTTGGACAGTGGGACCCTAACTAGGTTATTTGCAAGGGGATTAAAGAGTTCCCGGTTTTATGTTATCAGCTGTAAATTGTAACTGTTCCCCAGGTGGATAGTGGTAGTAGTGTTCTGAGTAATAGAATTTTCCTTCAGGTGCCCCGGGATGCTGGGACCTGGCAATGTTTTGATAGACCAGGTGAAATGTCCCTCACTGTTATTTGTGGGTGATTCCTATCCCCGAATATTGTTAAACATTGTTCATGCTGCCAGTATGTACGCATTGTATTATTGTGTGATCTTAATTCTAATTTCACACAGGCTTTTTACCTGAGGTGGACATTCTACCATTGTTTTGCCTTAGGGTGGACGGTGTCTACCATGGCAATTAAACTGGGGGCGACAGTCTAATATCGCTTTCTGAAGGTGAACAACGTCTTCGGCGTGGAATCTGGTGGCGTAACTTTAAGTAATCCGAGACGGGTGGAAAGAAGCTCCACCTCTCCCCTCGATTTGGAGATACTCAGTCAAGACTGGATTTACCGTATCCGTGTAACTTAATGTACCTTAACATCTATTCTGTACCCTTCAATCATACTGGGAGATTTGAACTCTATGCTTTCCGTTGGACGTTAATAACAGATCAATGCTCATTTGGTTCACAGGTTTTAAAAAGTCAAAAGGGATCCGTATAGTCGGTTTGTGTGTTATTAATCAAAACCGTTCGAAGAGCAAAGCTCGTATAACAATTAAGTTGTCAATAAGTTGTTTTAATTAAAACTGCTTAAGAAGCATAAAATATTCTACATCATGGTGTTTACTTTGTGTGTAGTGCTCCTAGTATTTCTCAAGACTAGTAATATAATTTTCTATCATGAAACGACCCCGCGGTGACAATCGACATTTCACGATTCAATCCCAAAATACAATGCGTGCATTAGCACACTACAAGATGCCCAATAAATTCATACTTGCCACTTTGTATGCATATCACTTGTTCTTGTAAGTTTGATTTTCATGGGTGGAGGAACGAAGACAACACACAAAGTGGACCACAGTACTCTCTTTATTTTCTTTTTTAATCTTCCTGGGAATCTTTGCTTACTTTAACTGGAAGGAAATGCCCTAACAATTCCTCCATGCACCCCCCTTTACTCCCCCAGGCGTAGATCTCTGATATGTGCATGTACTGGAAATTACCATTTTCTGTGAAGAAGACTCGCCAAACAATTGCGGTAAACATATTTTTCCCCAAAATTTAGTCAATAAATTCAGAAATTTAAGACCAGACATTTTGCGTTAGCCTGCATGTCGTTGGGTGAAATTACCCAGATTACAATTATTTTAAACTCAATCCAGAGTAGGCCTTTACATAGACTCTGCAGAGTCTGCTTGGGCTGGAAAGTTTCTGTAAATCTTGGTTCTGCCACCTCTGAACACCCACACTGTACTGCTCTTCCGCAAAAGTGTTTATTCCCCCACTGATAGCTGCCCTCGCAGACTCTGGACACTCGTTTTAATTATGCACACAACTTCTAACTAACACCATTGTTTTTCGCTACCGAATTCGGTAGAAGCCAATCACGGCCATCGTGAGAAATGATGGGAGTGATGACGGGGAAAGGACATACGACTGATTAGTTACGTAACTATCATGGCAATATTCTACTCTCCTTCAACTGTTTGAGGCCTCTCCTAGCGATGTCCTATTTCTGCCGTAGGCAAATCTGAAAGTTAGCCTAGGTACCATTATTTTCTCTCATTGTTCGATCGCTGCTATTGGCTCATTTCATGAGGCCAACGCGTAGTATTTTAATATGTATTAACCCTAACGTCAAACGTGACTATTCATTTATACATAATTATATCGAGTGTCCAAAGTCTTTCCGGCGGACGGCGATCACAGGGAAACGCTATTACTAGATGAGTACATATCCTCGGTTGGGTATAAGTAGGCTGCAGCTCAAATTGTGAGGAAGGTATCAAAGGAGGAGAATTCATTCGCCGAGAAAGACTGTGCAAAGTCTAGGCTTTACACTGATACATGAGCCATGTGTTAATCCTGTAAAATAGGGGGAAGGGCATTGCGTAGAAAATAGTATGCTGTAACTTGAGACTTTAGGTCTCACTTGCGCTGAAACTAAGAATTCCTGACAGCTGTTCCGCTAGGAAAGGGAACCCAGTCAACAGTCCTTCTTTTGGAATATTTGGAAAGTTTTATGGACCAAGAACCTAAAGCCCGGGTCACGCTAGCGCAAATCAACACGCAATTCAATTTCAACTAAAATTGCACAACGTGAATTGCCTTTAATTAATGAATGTAAAATATGAACCACAACATCGATTTACCTGTTCCAAACGACCAGGATTGAAAGAAATTGTGACGCTGTTCTATTCCAAACAGCTTTTATGATCAATTCCATGATGTTATTATCGTGCTAAAACCATGCTAAAGCGTTCAACAGACCCTCTTCCATGCTCGATTACACATGTATTACGATAAACATGACACATAATACCCCTTGCCAGGCAGCTCAAGAAAGCCTAGACATTGGATTGACACACCTGAATTACTTTAGGAGAACGATGTTTAATTGACCATGTGGATTATCACAGCATGGGGTGATAAAACTGACCTAACGCCATGACAATTTGGAAGAAGTTGAACCTCAGTAGAACAAAAGAACACTGAGGTTGAAGTCAATCCCATTTTAACGTACGAATAACGGCATGTCAACATGCACTAATTTAGTTGAAAGTTAAATCGTGTGTAGGACCAATTAGAAAAACAGCAACAATTTTCCATATTTTATTGAGAGTCCATGGGGGAAAGGTGATTTTAGGAAATAATTCCCCCCCAAAAAATGCAAAAACAAAATGTTAGAAAATCCTGAAAACTCAAGGGAAGTGTTTAAACCCCACCCCTTGGATCAACCACTATGTTTCATATGCAAATAATTGCTATGGCACAAGCAGAAAATTAGGCTGTATATAATCGTGTAGCGTGAGAATTTTAGGAGAGTATATATGCCAGAAAATAATTCAAATTGAGCTAAAATTATGGTAATGTGTTTTAATATATGCAGTATCTCTATTCTGCTCATGATAACCAAGATTGCCAACTGGGTGAGACGACGTAATTAAACTGAATTTTGTTACTACGTCTTAAATGCTAGCCTTTCTGCCGTATGTCTTTTTCTTTTCAGTGATACAGTTTCATCAGCCTCTTCACAATTCTTTCAGTGTGAAGGATGCTCTTTTTGCCTGAAAGAAAGTGAATTATACAGTAGAATGAACCACAAATTACGTGCACACCATGCAGCCACTTTGATGGAGATTGGTGAGGCCTACTAATATCTCCCTAATCTCCATTAGTTTATTGCAGTTCCTCCCGCTATCAATTTTTTGTTTGAAATTCGACATTTCTGTTACAGATATATCCAGAAATGAATGTCAGAGCAGGAAATAGCAGTTTTGGAGCTTTGCCATTAAATTTTCATTATCTGCATTCTCAAAAACAATCACGCTTTAACATTACGGGCTTAAATTGGCTATCGCTTGTTAGAGTAAGATCTGGAAAAAGTAAAGCAATATTCCTGGTATCACGTGATCAACAAAGTGACCAAAGTTGTCAGCCTGTCTGTCTTATCTTTCTCCATTAGGACGTTCACACAACGAACTCACACAGTTTACACTCTGTAGGCCAGCTGGAAAGCTAATTACAAACAAGCTGCATGCAAGAATGGAATTTCCAAGTAATATTCTCATAGTGTAGTTAGTAATCTGATTAGAAGATAGTACAAATCTTTAACCAGCCAGCAAAACACAAAATGGTTGCCCAGCTGCATACATGTACTGCTGTAAGTCAAGCATTGTGTGCTTTATTCTGAATATATTTTAAATTGGCATTTTCATCTCTCTCTCTCAATTGCCAATCTGTGACAATAAAAAGATTCACTCCATACCACTTTAGGAAAACAATGGAAAAGTTGATCATCATTAAACTGGGACTTATGCCAAGGTAGGCCTTACAAAAAATGCACTAGTGATATAGTGCATTGTGAAAAGCTCGAAGAATACATGCAGTAAAAGATGCTTACCTTGTTTTCTATTTCATTTATCCTGGAGGTCATAGGATCATTTTGCTGAAGGGCAGAAATATTTAATTTGATTAACTTGTTGATATCACAAGGTAAATGACATACATGACGGGTATAATTACTGCAGTTCCCATTGCGCTAAGTAAAATCAATGCAACATCTGTAAATTTCATATTTTATACATTCAACACATAGTTTGGTCATAGAACAGGTTCCTATGCCATTATGACCGTAGTTAGTACCACAAACAGTTCTGCATGCATTCTTACACAACATATACTTTCAAAGAAATAAAGCCAATTCAACCAGTGCTGAAATGAGTACAGTGTATGCAATAGTAACCATTTTTGGATCGTCAAATCTCTGTAAACCTTCCTTCACAGAGTCCCAACTCTGCAATAAGTTTCATTTCAACTGCCATGATATGAAAATGTTCTGCATCTTGAAATTGTATACTGAATCTAGTGTCCTTTGCAATGTGCTTCAGGGCCAGTTGTTTAAATGTATAATAACACTGTAACTGTGTCCATTTAAAGTTACGTTCTTTCATGTGATACATATTTTTAACATGTTCAAATCAACAACAAAAAAAACAAGAGGGCAATCCACTGAGTTGCATATATCTCATCGCCAACATGCACATTGATTTCAATACAAGGCCTGCACATGGGAATTTGTAATAGTTTATTGCTAAGTACTTACAAAACTTGTGAAGTTAATTGGTTTAAGAGTTCTCAAGATATGCTGGAAATACAAATTTTGGGGCAAAATTGGCTTTTTTCTCAAAAATCAGCAAATTGCACTCTCTTTACTACAAAAGTGATATACCTTGAATATTTCATTCTCATGTAAGTTTTTGCAAAATTTTGCATTAAATGCTCAAATACTTCAAGATATGCTTGAAATACCAATTTTGGGGCAAAATTGGTTTTTGTTTCTCAAAAATCAGCAAATTTGACTCGATTTACCATTACAGTAATATTATGTTGAACAATGTATTCTCAGGTAAGTACTTACAAAACTGTAAGTTAAAGGGGAATTCCAGTCAAGAAACATGTCTCCTGACTTATTTAAGCCATTTCAAACCATTTTCATTCATATTCTTGGGGTTTTGAAATGAAATTCTCATGGGCAACATGATATGTTCAGACTTCCTGCTCAACTGAGTTTCTATCACTATACATGTACATGAAGGGCGCGGCGATTACAATGTAATTGACTGTAATATCTGTGGCTTGTGACGTAGTCGACCACCAGCTCTAATCCACGACGACCAACCTGATTGTCCTACATAATTAGTGGTTAGATGACTTATTCCCCTGTCTCTGAAAAGATTTACTTCGTACTTAATAAAGATTACGTTTTCCCTTTCTTCAAGGTATTGTTCCCACTGCCCCAGCTGCTAAATGTGGCCTTTTGATGAGAAATTTCTCTCATGTGTTTTACCTCAATTTTATCGATTACCAATTCTATCTTGTGACAGCCACATTGAATACACAGTGTGTCTAATCACTAATTATGTAGGTTAATCATGTTGATCATCGTTGGTCGTCAACTACGTCACAAACCACAGAGATCACGGTCAGAATGGCGGCGCCCTTCATATACGTGCACCTCAGTTGAGCGGGAAGTTTGAACATGTCATGTTGCAAATTAGAACTTCATTTCAAAATGTCAAGAATATGAATGAAAATGGTCTGAAAATGTCGGAATAAGTCAGGAGACATGTTCCTTGACTGAAATTCCCTTTTAATTGATTTAATAGTTCTCAAGATATGCTGGAAATACAAATTTTGGGGCAAAATTGGCTTTTTTTTTCTCAAAAATCAGCAAATTTCACTCTCTTTACTACAAAAGTGATATACCTTGAAATTTTTCATTCTCATGTAAGTTTTTGCAAAATTGTGCATTAAATGCTCAAATAGTTCTCAAGATATGCTGGAAATAGCAATTTTGGGGAAAAATAGACTTTTTTTTCTCAAAAATCAGCAAATTTGACTCAATTTACGATACAACTAATACATCTTGCAGGTATTGGAATCATGCACAACCTTACCAAGTTTCAACTTAATCGCTCCTATGCTTTTCAAACTATTCTGGAAAAACCACAATTTGGACAGGTCCGGACACACACACACCCACACACGCACACACATTGGCACGGAGACGTTTTCATTTATACCACCCAACAGGACCCTTCTGTACCCATGGTCACTCTACCATGGGGTACCCCTGGGGTGTCGCTACTCATCCACTCCAAGCTTTTCTATGGCAACCATTCTCCCATGTGTGCACAGTACAATATACAGCTCCACTAGCCAAATGACTACACTATCTCATCTAGCCCCTATAGGGCGATGAGATAAAAATACCGAAGCATAGGCCCTGACAAGGAAGAAAATGGATCATATCTAATGGTGTACATCATTCTCTATATATGATATCCAATAATGATCATGAAGGTGATATGAATGTAAAATATACTTACAGCATGTTCTTCGCATGGCGGTGGTGATGGCGGGATGACCTGAAATAAGGTAAATAAATATTTTAGATGAACATACTAGTGTATCAACTCATTGCAGCTATTGTCAATGCTGCAATGGATTCTTTGTTTATATTCAAGGTGTGCATGTATATCTAATCACTGCAACTAAACAAAATAGTAACAACAACACCTTATCACAGTTTTGCACCAAGTATTGATGTGAAGCGTTGTAGAAAAAAGTTGGCATCATCACTGCCCACTGCCAAAAAAAAGACAATCAATTTTCATTTTTAAATTAATAGTATAAGAAACTTTAATAGGATGCGGCAATTACGCAGCAGTATCTAACATGGGATAAAAATGTCAAACAGATCAGCAAGTGAGCCTGGACATCTGGTCCTGCATGCAAAGGAGCACAATTCTCACAAAGGTCATGTGTGTTTTTGCATGCAATAATGCCACTGGTCAGTTCCGTTGTCACTTGAGATTGTGTTCTGAAATACTGATAGGTGTGGTTTTAAAGCTCAGCTATGATATTACAGATTACAGCATGGATTGGCCCGGTTTTTAGTTTTGAGAAGTTTGTGTAGACCTCCATGTGATAACGCAAAGCACTAGCTGTGACATTTACCTGGCGTTTTCAGATCGTTTTCTCTTTCAATACAGGTTAATGATTATGGAAAATTCCTCAAGATGTGCAAGTTTTCCTTTCTTTCTGTGTATACTTTAAGGTTAAACATGGCGGGAATACCAGTGCTTAGTTAACTTAAATGCTTACTCCTATACTTTCATCATTACCCTAGGTAGTATAAGATAGTACTGACATGGAACGTCATACAAACAGAATGTTAGGTAAGTAATTCCCATTGCAGTTGGATTATTGAGCTGGCATGAAATTTAAATACTGAACAAAACATGATTTTACTTTCAACCAACCATTTCACCAATTTCTATGTTGTTTGTTGCCATAGTTTAAGAGACTCATCTGAAAATAGTTAGCCTAGTAATTTTTTTAATGAATTAAACAATGACACTTCAAACAAAGGTGTTGTTTAGTTTCTGCCCAGCGTATCTATGTGAGATACCAATGGTGATAAGCCATATTCTTAAAATGCCGCGGCTAACGGTACTTGTGCTGCAGCTAGTCCATAACACAGGTAAAATGTGGATCATAAATCTTTTGAAATATAGTGTGTACAATGGACAACATAGCTTATACAGACTGTGCTTGCAGAGAAATGAATTATTCATGTAACCTTACACAGTTGCTATGCAGTGGCAGTTTCTTTACTTCTACACAATATTATTGTAGCCTGGTTCCCCACATACACTCTAGTCAACACACATTGTCACTGCAATGGAAACCTAACAGCCAAAATTAGTGATAAATTTCAGCATATGTCCAATCCTCAGGCAAAATTACTTACACTCCATTAACTTAGCCTGGGTAAAATTGGCATTACCCTCACCCCAGGAGAGGGGCTTAATTAAACAAGCTCGGACTTGTTGCACTTCCATGTTCGTGGCAACATTGTAAAAGTTTTAAAGGCAGTCACTTATCAACCCAACCTACATTTTTGGCTGGTGGAAAGCAAAAATCTTAGTTGGTTCTTCTCTTTGATTGACAGCAAATTCGAAAGATGCAGAGTGGCTCATATTACACAGCATACAGAAGGGCCCATTGTTTTGAGTGCAGTGGAGGATTTTTAGACAGGCTGTGGGAGGGACTAGACATAAGTGGCTGGGAGAATTGCAACTGTCTGGGGTGAGGAGTCTCTGTCTTTAAGTTGTTTTCAAACCTCCCTTTTCTTTTGTCTAAATTTTGTGGTAAATCTTACGACCAACCTTATCACCGTAAGTCATTTTTATCATCTCATACTGATTATATATCCCTTCAGATGGCAAGCAACAACATGTTCAAACAGGCATCAACATTACCTGTACATGTACAAGTCCATTACAGGTTCAGACAAACTGGTCCCGACTTTGAGCCCCAAATCTCAGGTGTCATGTGACTGAATTTTTGCTTGATTGCTCTTGTTTCATGTTTGAGTTTACATGAATTCACTCCTGGTCAACAAAACATACATACTACTTCCTAAGAGCTTGAGTAGACCTACATACTTCTTGTATAGGTACTCTCAGATCCATTCCACACACACAGTCCAGCCAGCCTAGCTTCAGCTTCTGGAGAAAACTCCAATGGAGTTGTACACCTAATGAATGACTAGGTTTTCTTGGGCTGTATTTCCTATCATGGCATGGGATATTAGTTGTCATGCCCATGTTTGATTGGGAAGAAGATTTGCTGACTATTTTAGCAAGATCAGTTCATCATGTAAATTTGAAAAACAAAAACCTCTATAAGCTGCTTATGTGAATCTATACCTCTCCCCAAGCACTACAAATACAAGTACTTACAATCGAGTGATCATCACCATCATCATCAGGAGAGTGCTGCAGATTGTGGCTTGAGGCTGCTAGCGCAGATGACACAGGTAGCAGAGCAGATGTCTGTCATTCCATTGAATACAAATAAGTATATGGTTACATTAAATCATGCTTGTCAACTCTCACCGTTTCACTGTGAGTCTAAGAGTTTCAGACATTGCCTCGTATTCAAACTGCCAGGTCTCATAGTGAAAATAGCAATGCAAGAATTTTTCCTTATTTAGACGAACATCGATGCTTTCCATCAGGGGTTTAAATTAGCAGACGATTTCCTACCGTATCTAGTTTAGAAATGAACACTTTTTATAATAACGCATCAGCTTCTCTAAAAGCTCCAGCTTTGACCAAACTAATGATGATATATGAGGGAATAAAATGTTATAAAATCTGCATGTTACTTGTACCAAGAAGGTGAATTTCTACAAACTGTAGTTGATCATTTAGACCAGCCTGGCCATTTGCCAAGTTAGGGTTTTGTGACTTTTAAATGCTGCACAGATATAAATGATAAATTGTAAAGACATCGTAGAGATTGTATTGCTACAATTTAAAACTTACCCCATCTAAGAGGCCAGTAATTAATTGAGGGCCTGGAATGCCAATGATGTGGAATTTGCCGCCTTGTAATAATGGGCCTGAGTTGCCTCTTGGTGGGCCATGTGCTCTGCTATCTGAGCCCTGGAGACAGCAGACTGGGTTTGAAAAGACTGAGGAAAATGAAACAACAAATATTAATAATGGGAAAACCTAATGCTGCATATTCATATTTCACCCAGCCTAGATCCAAAGTTGCTGGAACAAGCTGGCAGTTGCTTAAATTTCTGTATGTCCTGGATTTTTAACCAAGGTGAGGACTGAGGGTTGATTTCCATTTTTTCACTCTTTATTTCTAATGAAATTTACATTCATTTCACATTTAGTGGAACACACTTCTTCAATTATCCCTTGCAACAATTTCAAGTTGAAATGTTCATGTACATGGGAAGGGGGGTTACATTATTTATCTAAAAAGACAAATGATTACTTTAGTTTTTAAAAGATACACATCAATCACTACCTGGTAAGCATCAAAAACAGAAATACTGTAGTCTCTTTCGTGTTTCATATTCTTGCCCTTTCGAGGGGATCAATTTTCATGACTTTTTCTGTGACTTCCTCATGATACAATAACAAATTTCCATGAACTGATGAATTTCTTGACCATAGCGTGATTCTGTCCCCAGTAGTCATGGGGCAAGATTTTCTTTTCACTCCAACCTACCTTCACTGTGATAACGTCTTTCCAGTTCATGGACAATTAGGCAATAACCATCATTGCTAGCCTTCTCCCTACAGGAGTAAAATGGTGTGAAACATTATCTTCTAAGCTCTAAGCTAACTGTAATTGTGTGCCTATAGTCAACACTCACTTAAGCTGGGCCATGTATTCTTTTCTTTGTTTTAACAAATTCCTTGTTCTGCTTCTCTTATCAGTTTGTTGTATTATTTCTGCACAGAAAGTAAGGAAAGTTTACCAACATTAATTAAAAAGCATGCAGAACACAAAATAGGATGTAGTCTATAAACATCCTAGAAACAGACCTACTTGTGTGTTGATGGAGTAACCAATATCCCAGCTAAGATTGCAAAGGTAATTAACCAAAGTTACTGGGCCAGCCCAAGCGTGTAATTTCTACCTGAGGCAGTCAATCTCTGTGTATGTAGTGAAAAATCCACAACCCGGAAATTCCCATACATAGGTCGGGTCCTCCACACAAAAATTCTGCCCCATCATTACAGGGACCAAAATCACCCTATGACGTCTAACATAAAGTTTTCAATAACAGTAAAAACTAAATCAATATGAGGTGAAGAGAATAATAGATTCTGACATTACTCCAGTGGAAAAGGAAAATTTCCATGACTTTTCAGGACTTCACACAATTTCCCAGAATTTAGCTTTTCCAGGTCTAGAGATAATTTTGCAAAATTTTATGACTTTTCCAGGTTTCCAAGCTTAAGAGACCTATTGGTTTAACACATTGATTTTTAATGATCTATCATTATGACTCAGTGTGACATTGTCACGACTGAGGAGTTTGCCTACATCATATTGTGTAATGCAGTTTGTTTTGCCTCTGTCATATTGCGTAATGCAGTTACGTGACAGAAATAACTGGTTAGGAACGTCAGTACGGTAGCACAATGAGGTGGCAAACATCACATTCTTTACTCGGGTGTGCCGAGGTGGCTAGTTTCAGAGGAAGAGTGCTACTGGGTAGGTTGGTAGTTACAGTAGCTAGCCTGTGCACGTTAAAATATTATCCTGCCTTCGGCATGAGATTTACCCAATTTAGCAGAGAGAGATAGGGACTTCTTGCTTTAGCCTGTAGGAAGGAGAATAAATAGTGGCTTGCACTGCATGGAGCCAAGAGCGTGACTAGCTATCATCCTACCTGTACTGTACTCACTACTCATCCTGTTCTTACCATTATATGGTAAGAACTTATTTTCGTAAGAATTGAAATAGGGGTGTTTCGTGTTTCTTTGAGAGAAGTTAAAAGGAAAAAAAACGTTTTACTGAGTAAATTGACGTGTTGTATCGAGTAGAATTTGCTGAAAGCGTTTCTATGCTTAAAAATTTGTAAAATGTTCCAAGGTTCAAGTGATAACTAGATTGGGGATGGTGAACTGTGTTTGGGTAGTAAGGCAAATCTTACCTCATAGCTGCTGTGTAATTGTTACACATTTGCACTTTCAGGCTTTCTGGCTTGGGAGTCGACCTACCGCTATCCACGGGCACAACCTGCAGCACCGGCCATCAACAGACTGGTCATAGGAGTCTACAACTGGACAAACGGATGGGATGAACAGTTTGAGCCTAAATTTTAACTGTTTATGTACCTTAGTGGGAAACTTAGGAAAAGATATGTTTCTTTTGTAAGAAAAGGAAATTTGGTAATTGGTTAAGATATAACATTCTTTCTTAAAGAAGAAGAAATTAAACAAAATTTGGAAAGGGAAAGGATATCAACTCCCTTTTTTGAGAAAACAAATCAAACAATTTGAGTGAGGTTTCGTTGGAAATGCAAATGTAGTTCTGAGAACAAGAAGCAAAGTTAGTAATTAATTACATGAATATATACCTTTAACGACGGTTAATTCGTGTTTTTTTTTTTGTCTTTGCGTAAGTTCTTTGGATGCGATATAGCTCCTAATCCAATGTCCCAGAAATATGTGACAGACATTTTGTACATTGTTTTGCTTCTGCAGCCAACCTTGCAATCAGCACCCTCTAATCCATCCCTGTAATTCTCCCAGTTATAAAAATCAGATTAATGATGTCCCTAAACTCTCACGGCACAAGAACCACACTTACTTTCGGGAACCTTTGTGTATAAGTGAAGTAGACAACAGCATACCAGGTGCACTGAGCCACAGACACGTTTCAAAATAAAATACATAAAATCACAAAAGATGAATTGTGAGTACGTTCAATGACATCTGACCCTGTAACATATGCATGAGGGTACCTCCTGCCACTTCTACCCCTCCCAATGACAGCAAACCCAGTTGTCTTCAGTTTTGGTCAGTTTCAAATATATACCTTCATCTTAAACGTACTATCATAAAACATTAGAGATAAATGCCTGTAGATACAAGGTGTAAATGTACTAGTAAAATGTTGTTTGCATTGGTAATGCTATAATGGATTCTAAATTGAGTACCTTTGTGGCAATAGTCTTTCTCAAGTTAAGAGGTGTCAAATTTGACACCCCATAACTCTCCCCCAGTCTGCTGACTTCCTGCGCCATGCGATCCACAGCAGCAACACCCCTTCCAATAGAAAATGGTGCTATGGGATCGTCTGCTGCTGGGGCCTGTGAAGTTCGGTTCCTTGCCAGCTTCATTTAGGCCCGGCACCATTGGTGGAGTTTCCTATCAAGCACGATAGTTGCCGGGCCATACGTGTTGACAGTCTTGTGGTTTTGGACCTGTAAGATGCATAATGAGTAATGTTGATTGATTTTCACATAAAAATCTATCTTATTTAGCACACCTGTCATCTTAATAATCGTGAACAAAGTCATATTGGAATGTGAGGAATTGTAGCAATGACCTTGTAATGTACACAATATTGCACATCATATTTTTGGAATGATATACCTTTGGTTATGGTAGAAACATCATATTTATGTGATGTACAACAGTAGCTTACAGATTCCTCATTATCACCACAGTTGTATGGTGGTTTAAGTGTGAAAATTTTCCTATATGAAGGGGACTTAGCCAAATTGCAAAAAAATCGTTACTAAAAACATGGTAACTTGTTACTTAATAAATCCCAACAATGGTCATGAAATTCTGCCACCCAGTAGGGCTGGCGTCACTCTAGTTTGATTGTGCCGAAGTCATTTAATGCTACGTTAAACTTCCTTATTCGGTTTTTGTGAACTAAATTAAAAAACAAGCATTTTATCCCATGGCATTCCAAAGTGGATTTTTTTATTGGACATAAAATGTGGATGTTGACATTATTGTCGATAGAAACACAAGGTCTCAAATAATACTTTTAGAATTTATAAACAATTAAGTCTATGGTAACTTTCATAATAAATTTATGGACATACGCGGATGATGAAGAACTCCTCCAAGGCCCTAAACAGCTCCATCCGAGCACCAAGAAACTCTCCCAAGCTCAGTTGAGTGATCACACCACTGCAGTGACCAGAGCTGAGGAGAATGAGAGATATCAGGATATTCCTCAGTCTGGCCACCCGTGGCCACTCAACCAAGTCGGGAGTGTCAAGTAATGCTCCTGAAAGTATACAGAATGAAACTGTGGTTAGGTTATTACGATATTATTGATATCCTCTTGCAAATAAATGAGGAACATGTCTTGGGTATTTGGTAGTAGGCTGACCAGAAATGTCCCGCACCTACAGCTGCACCCGCTGATCTGTGATTCAAATATACAATGCTTACCCACTTTGCATAAAGGATTGACACAGTTTAAACTTTTTGTGGGGACTATATTGCAAGTATGACAGGTCCACCATCTCATCAGCTTATTTTCCTATCATGTGCTATGATAATGACCTAATATATCAAATGACTAAACTTCTTGCTTACTCTGAAACCTTTTGTTATTTGTACTTACAGGGGAGCCACATACAGTATCTTGAAATTGTACTTACTCCTGTCCTGTCCATTAATTGTCTGTGTAAATCATAACTTTTAAACCAAGATGAAATCCATAGATAGCAATTTAGTTCACATTTAGCATAATAAATGTAGCTCCTACAGGTAGTTATGTGCATTATGTGCTCTAAGTGGTTGTCATGAATTGTTGGAAACATTATTTTGCAATATGTGTTACACCCAGAATAGAATTATCGTATATTTCAGAACAGTAAGTACATTCAAGCACAAACAGGTTGTGTATACACCAAACATGTGTATAGAAAATACAATCCAGTAACACTTATCTGTGATGTCAATAGCAGTAATTGCTTTGATTACTTTAAATTTTTACTCTAGTGGCTTGTCCCAAATAACAATAAGCAATAGCATTATCAATGTTCAATGCCAATCAACACATGCATGAAGTTTTAACTATTTTGTTTTTCTCCAAGCACAGTAGAAATTAAGCATTGAGATATACCAAAAAGTTGTCTCATAATAATGGAAAGCATACCTTTTTAGTAACACATGAATGTAATTTAGTGATTGAAGTTTTTTTTATTTATGAAGCAACAATATGGGTAACAGAAAAGTTGAATCTTGTACAATATATAACATTTTAATTTGTAGTTTCCTTAGATCTGCAGTTCAAGCTAAAATTTCTTTTGGTCGCTTACGGGGGGTTGCCTCAAGCTCCTTCACAGCACTCCCCTTAAAGCGTTTGATGTCCTCTGGGGAAAGGAGGATGTCTGTGTAATCAGAATATGTAGGGAAAAAAATACTCCAAGTAAACGTGAACATGGATGAAATGCAATGAGAGAAAACCATTTGAATTTCTCTGCAGATCGAACAACTACTGGTTATTCAAGAGGAAGAAAAGGATAGGATTGGCTGAGCATGTCTAAGGGTTACTTTAAAAAAAAAAAAATAGTACCCTTCAAATGTTTTGTCATCAGTGCGGGAGGTCTCAAAATGGACCTCAAGCTCAATGCCATGTTTCTCAGTTCTCTTTGTCAGCCTCAGAGGGTAATGACTCAGTCTTTGCTTGGACTTAAGTTGGAAAGTGGAGTGTTGAGTACAACACTGGTTGTATTAAACAATTTACAAAAGAATATTACTCATTGCCTCAATGGCCTGTATATTGCAACCTGCCTGTAGGTGTCACTAACTTACTTTGCTTTAAGTTCCTGCTCCCTGCGGATGGTCCACATTACAAACAGTGTTGGCAATATTGGCCCTGCCTAGGCAGTGTGCAGCTTCCCTATTGGCAGTAACGAAGCTGCACAACTTCTTCACAGAAAGAAGGTAACTTGCAATGGTCTTCAGTTGTTCACATTCTCTCTATAAAGTTTGTTTGATTCTGTAAACAAATCACAGGATAAACATGGTTACCATAATGCTCATATCCCACTGTTTCCAAATTTTGTCAAAGGTAAGATTTACTGCAGCTTTACTCCCAGTCCGTTTGTCAAAACTTTTTTTTTATCATTTTATAGCTTCATCTATACGTGGAACTTATTTCCCAGAGTCTTGCAATGACATGCATGGACTTTCTGTGCACTGAAACTCTTGTATGCATTGACCATATGGTTTCTTCAGAATTTGACAGTGGAAATTATTTCTCTTTATAATCTGTTTTGAATTAAATATATCAATGGACTGCTTGCATTTGCTTTGATATTTGCATCCACTACCATCAGGCTGCCCTTTACAGCAATACATTTATTCACCAAATCAGATCATGAAGGATACATATCAGGATTGCGTCTATACGGTCCTCCAATGTGTTGACTGAGTTTGCCCTAACAAGCGTGGAGGAACTTCGGGAGATTGTTAAAGATACTGGTATCAAGTGCAGTCCCAGTGATCCTCTGCCCAGTAATGTTGTACATGACCATATTGATATACTCCTTCCTTTCTGGTGTTAGTTTGTTAATCTTTCCCTCTCTACGGGGTCTGTAGATCTGATGTTACGCCCTTATTGAAAAAACCTACTTTAGACAAAGACAGTTTTTGTAATTATAGACCTATTTCTAATCTTTAGTGTATTGGCAAACTGATTGAGAGAGTTGTACTTAAACATTTAAATGATCACATGGATCATCATCAACTCCATATGCCCCATCAATCTGGCTACAGAAAGTATCGCAGCACAGAGACTGCCTTACTTAAGATTGTACATGATATGTTATGAGCTGCTGATGCCAATAATGTTTCTGTTCTTATTCCTCTTGATCTCAGTGCTGCTTTTGATACTATGGATCATGATAAACTGCTTACTGTTCTGTATCATGATGTCGGCATACGTGGTATTGCTTTCAAATGGTTCAATTCTTTTTTGATCGGCAGGTCTCAGAGAGTTAAAGTTGGCTCTAGTTTCTCTAGCTATATCGATATTGAGTAAGGTGTTCCTCAGGGGTCTGTCCTTGGCCCCGTTCTGTTTAATATATATATTCGTTCGTTATACACGAAAACTGAAAACCTTTGCTTTAAGATTGAAGGGTATGCTGATGACCATCAGGTGTATAAGTCCTTCTCTCCTGCCTTCCAATCACGTGTCTTGAATCATGACATTCAACAGTGTTTTTCCGTTTTAACTTCTTGGATGAATTCTCACTTTGTGTTTAAACTCTAGTAAAACCAAAATTATTCTTGTTGGCCGTGACAGTGTTTTGGGTGACATCAGTATTGATGGCACCTTTATAAACAACAATGATTGTGTAAGATTCGCCAACTCCGTAAAAAGTCTTGGTGTTTGTCTAGATAATAAGCTTACGTTTGTCAAACAAATCTCTGCTACTGCTTCCCTTTGCTTTTCTGTCCTTCGTAAACTTTCTAAGCTCAAACCGTATTTAAATTCTGATCAGCTTAAGACTCTTGTTACGGCATTAGTTCTCTCTAAGATCGATTATTGTAATTGCTTGTATTATGGTATTAATCAGAGTCTCTTGAATGAACTACAGATTGTTCAAAATTGTGCTGATAGGTTAATTTATCGTAGAAAGAAAAGAGAACATGTTTCTGACCTCTTTGTTCAGCTGCACTGGTTGCGTGTTCGCGAAAGAATCTTTTCCAAAGTAATTTTAATGGTTTTCAAATGCCTCCATGGCTTAGCTCCGGTCTACTTATCCGATCTCTTCACCACCTCTACTCTTTCTGATGCAATTGTCTTAACAAATAATACTTCTACCCTCTGTGACAGATCATTTGTAATTTGTGGTCCTAAATTGTGGAATTCTCTTCCTGTTGATCTCCGGAACATGCACAGTATACATAGTTTCAAGAAACACGTAAAACATTTTCTCTTTTCTAATGTGAATCATTTTGTAATGAAGCTCATTGTTACGTAAGTGCCTTTTGCATATATTTGATGTTACTTCCATTTTGTTTTCTTTTATTTAAAATTGTTTTGTACTATTTAAAATTGCTTTTTTTTTGTTTTCAGCACGACCGTGCATGCCTTGTAGTCAAGGTAGAGGTTGTGCATAAACCTTTCATTCATTCATTCATTCATTCTCGTGTTGCAAAAATTTTCATTATTTATGATGTTGAAATTTTATTTATTTGGTGGTATTAATGTAAGTTACGACTTTAATAAGTTCTTTGTTTGGGCAGATTTTAATTAAAATGATACCAAAAAATTTCCTTATGGTAATCACTACACCACTGAGTACTTAATTCAAGAAAAAATTCACCTCATTGGAATGTTTGGCATAATAAGCTGCCTAGAGGTCACTTGAAGCCTTTGCAGCAGGGTCTCCACTTGCCGACGGTGCTACTTTGCAGACTTCCTCGCAGCTGCAGTACTCCCTCCGTGCACCTTGACGTACTCCTGAAACTTCCCTGTGAGAATGAAACCAGCATGTTTAATGCAGTGGACTGACTGAGTGGTCATAGTTTATTTGGGGATTTATTTCTAGGTTTTGTGACCAGAATGCAAGAATCATGTTGATTGACTTATGTATTGTAACCGATAAGTACTATGTTGACATGTACAATGCAGCTAACAATGCACTTGATAACCTGATGTAGCAGTTATTTCTCTACAATTCCAGGACATGAATATGAAACCAGCTAACAATGCTTACCTAATTGAGACAGGATATGAGACTTCTACTCATAGTTCATACTAATTTTTAGCTCATACCAGCATGCTGGTGTGAGCTTTTGTGATCATGCAGCGTCACTCTATCTGTCTGTCTGCAGCTGTCTACAGTTTGTTCCGAATGCTTTCATTTCGGCATACTTTCATGGATTTGTCTGAAACATAGACACATTGTTTGTTGGCTGTTGGACCATTTAGGGTCTTCAGGAATTTATGGACCAAGGTCTCATGTTTACCCTTTGGCCCATTTTATGAAATTTTACAAAATGCTTCTCCTCCTACAGATTATATTGTACAATGTTAATGGTTTGTCTCAATAATGCTCAGTTATTGGTCCCTTCAGGGTGTTCAGGAATTTGTAGTCGAAGACCCCATGTGGGTCCAATTGGCCCATTATGTGAAATTCTGTTTGAAATGTTGCTTCTCACACATGCATCTATGGATTTATATTTAACTTGGACACAACAATCCTTGGGTGGTAGGTCATGTGGGGTGTACATAAAAGTTTCAGTCTAAGGTCCCATGTGGACCCTATGGTCCATTTTAGGAAATTCTACAAAGTTGCTCTTCTTCTGCATATTCTCTTGTGCAATCTTGATGGTTTGTCGTAGTTATACTCTGCTAGTGGTTATCTTAGGGTGTTCATGAATTTGTAGTCTATGGTTCCATGACTGAGGACCGTATGGCCCATTTTATGGAATTCTGAAAATTGCTTCTCCTCTTACCGTTGAGGTGCCCCTTTAAACTGTCATACACATCTCAAATATCTACGATGGCCCATTAGTGCCACAGAGAAAAAATTTCAACCATTGTATCACAGAGAAAAAGGTTCAAACGACTGTGCCAAAGAGCAAAAAATTCAGGAACTGTAACACAGAGAAAAAAATTCAACCACTGTACCACATACAAAAAAAAATCAAGAACTGTACCACAGAGAAAAAAATTCAAGCACTGTGCCACGGAGAAATTTATTACCACAGAGAAAAATAATTCAAGAACTGTTTTTCATTTCATTTTATATCAGTACAGTTCACAAATGTTATAAGGGCCTATACTTACATGATCTCTCAGTGGTTTAATTTTCTTTCTCTGTGGTACAGTGGTTTAATTTTTCTCTGTGGTACAGTGGTTTAATTTTTTTTCTCTGTGGCACTAATGGGCCATCGTAAATATCCTATGTGCATCCTATCCTATGTGCATCATATCCTAAATATCCTATGTGCATGAATGATTATTAAGTAATTGGACAGTGTCAGTTGGTATGCTAATTGAAACTCTATATTGCCTTCAGGTACAGTATGTTGACCAGTAAATGGACTTAAAGGGGCACTTTGAGTTGCTTCATGAACTTCAATTAGTTCTCACAAACATACCACTTTTGTGTCAAGTTTCTAGTGACTGATCAATGTTCAATTAAGAGGGCCCCCATTATGAGTCACATGTAAATGACCACTAATGAGTGAGTAGCTAATGATTTAAATTGATTTTGAAAAACTCGTGACCATTCATTTTTCCACATTAGTGCCAATTCATATACCCACAGCCAGTACAAACCAATGAGAAAAATGGTTTTCATAATTATCGCATGTGAATAGTATGCTAATTATATGCATTGTTATTTGGTAATACAGATCAAAATTTTGACAAAGATAAAACTTCTGCAATGTTGGGCCTCTAGTTTATGAAATTCTGAAAAGTGTGCATCCCTACAGATTCTCTTGCACAATGTTGATGATTTGGTATAATGATACTCAGTGGTACCTATGATTTGACATAATGATACATAAATGGTACCTTCAGGATGTAGCGGTATGAGCTTCTGCCACAATGGTGCTCTAGTTAACTCACCAAGAATGTCATCCTCCATGTCGACGTCACCCTCCAGGTCTGATGGGCGGCCCCTCCAGGTCTGATGGGCGGCCCCTCCAGGTCTGATGGGCCGCATGACGGTGCTGAGGAGCCTCGTTGACGGCAACTCCTCGCGGACTCTGATAGATGTCCGTCGTGCCTGGAGGAGTGCTTCTTTGTACTGGGTGGTATTTTTCTGCATATATAAAAAAAAAAAAATATTCCATAAATATATGTGCTGATGCAGTGGCAGATCCAAAGGGGGGGGGGGGAGCAAAATAGGTGCATTCCCTTTCTATTGGCATGAACTTAACAAAAATTTTAAACTGAGGAAAAACAAAGAAAATTAAGAAACGAAAACAGAAGAAAGACAGTATGATGTATGAGTTCAAGCAGGTGCAGTCACTGACTTCTCAAGTGTAAGGTGGCACATTATTTTTTTCTCAAAAGGAGGGGGACACCCCTTCCCATAGATCCATCAACGGAATAGCGATCCATTAGCACCCACACTATAACAAAATCCTGGATACACCACTGCTGACAATATCTATCCTTATACAATGAGTGATATGAGGTGAGAAGAAAATTCATCACAGCTGACTCTGCCACACAATGGTGTCCTGTGTCTAAATGATTAAATTAGCACACAATCATGAATGTCAGAGCATGCATGCACAATTGCATGCATAATCTTCTCTTGTCTTTGGCCGGTTTTCTTACATGTGCATCCAATTACATGCTTGTTAATTAAATAAGTTTCAGAATTTTGACACTGCTTGATACATGAGGCAAATATAGCACATACATACAATAATGTGGCACAGCACGTAAAAATACACTGAAATTAAATGGTATTACTGCGATAAAAATTAAGAGTTTCATATGTCATCACAATTGTGTCTGACCTGATATGTCATGCAGTCAAAAGAAACAAGAAAGAATTGACATAGCCACATATGCATTACATATATGCATGCAGTAATGGATGCAGTCATATGTGCACCATCTAGACAAAGTACTTTCAAGTATATGATCATCTTCCAAATCTGTAGTCTTTTCCAAGCCACATGATACTGCAAATTGATTCCATTAAAAAATGACATAAGTACTCTTGTGGTTAAGTACAGTATTGCCATAATTAACACTTGAACCATGACCATGTGGGAGAACCTTTCTATAAGCAAAAAAAAAATATATTCATTCGGGTCGATTCACTACATACTTGTCCATATGTTTGTCAGCATATGTACAGGTGTTCCTCCATGTGACATACTTAAAGCACCTGTTAAAGGGGAAATCAGGGTTTATTTTCACAATTTGTTTCACTACAATTCCCCACCGGTATCGTACAATGACTAACAAATATGATCAAGATTATCTCAAAACATGTGGGCATTTTCGAGAAACGAGTCAAATTCGGTATAATCGTATACAGGAAGGAGGCTGTCTTGTCTTGTACATGAAGGTTTATTTTTTGTACCCGACAAATATTACGAGCTCTCATTCAACAGTAATTAACGCAATAATAACCGTTTCTTTTACCTTCAGACACCTCCTCACCGTCTCTATATTTCGGTGAACAATCAGTTTAGAAAGACAAATCAACTAAAGGTGAATTTTCTCAATCAAACCCTGATTTCTCCTTAAAAGCAGAAATCACTATGTATCTTAAGTGGCTAGTTGATCACCACATACATCGAATGTAGAACTAGCATTGTGCCATTACGGCAAGATTCAGAGTATTGCATGACCCGTACTCTTGCGGCAACATAAACTCAGGCGCGTTCATCACAAGGGAATATTTATAACTACTGTACTACAGAAGAGAGAAAAATACGTTAACTGCCTGTTGCTGATACACATAGGTAAGAGTCTTCTCTATAATATCGATAATAATTTTAGTTTGTATACCTCTCCAAGTGACAAAATTTTTGGAGCAATATTTTCTGGAAAAGTCATGCACTTCTGTGGGTAAGTCCAAACGGGATGGGGGAGGGGTTTGATTTTTTTTTTTTGGTCTCTTGGGATGGACAAGAACTGATATACTATGAAGTAATAGCACAAGCCAGATGTAAAGCAAATCCCTTATGAAAAGTTCTCTCCTAATTATAGCCATTGAAATGGTTGAACAAACTGTCTGAAATGTACATCCCACTTTACTGAATTGTCCATTAGCAATGTAACTTAGGGTGAATAGTTAGCTTGGTGGTTAGAGTGTCTGTCTTGCAATCTTTGGGTCCCCAGATCAAATGCACTTGAAAAATTTCTGGGTATTCCAATTTGGCTTGTTCAGTAAAGCGGTTTACAGTGGTGCTGAGGGGGTTATTTGGGTCCCTATTGTCTGATTTAGGTCTTGTCCGTTTCAAGTTACTCAGTACAGCTGATCTGCTGCTAAGCCGGGCAGGTTCTCCACCCTTCCCAGCCTTTGGAAAAGTGGCTATAGACTAGGGACACCCTCTTGATCGTTGGATGGAGACATTAAATGGCAGTCCTGGGAGCAAGTTTGGGTTCCCATTGCTACTGTCTGGTTTCACCCTGCCTCGTTATCCTCTGGACACTAGGTGAAACTCGCCGGTGTATGATCATCCACGATCAGCATGGTAGAGGGGCCTTGATGAGCCTCCTGATCCTCAAACTTTAAAAAATGAGATCTACATCATGCAAAGAAGTAGCTAAAATGTTCTTAATTGGTTTCTATGTTGCTATCCTACTGTCACAAAAAAGTTTTATATCTCTCTCTTGTCATTGCTAGCTATAAATTCTACAACTTATATGTGTGCAAGATACTTGATTGGTCCAATATTTTATATTCATGAAGTCAAATTAATGTAATTAAGGCTCACGTTGAGGTGTTGCACATGTTTGAGATAGCTGTCAATCCTCTTCAGCCCCTTTGCAGGACATCCACTCATTGGACGGTCCCGGCGTCTTCTTCAACAGGGAGTAGGTTTATCGTTTGGGACCCTGAAAAATTTTAATAGAATACATTGAAAAAAAACGAAACAAACACTCACAATGTAAGTAAAATTGGTAAGAAAGAAGTTGACCAAACCTGATCTATTCAGCTGAAAGCAACTTTGGGTGAAAAGCCTACTCTACAGTATGTGTACTTCCAATGACTGTGAAAACCTATTCCATGATGTTACTCACTTCTTGCATATGTGCTGATGTTTATACTGTCCGGTTGACAATATTGTCGAACCAAAGAGAAGATACAGAATTTCAGATGGATTTAATAAAGCATGCACAGACAGTTTGAAATGCCCCGGACATTTTGTACTGCCTTCTTCACATCCAACTTAAAACCATAAATAAAACATAGGGTAACATTTCTCTGGCCACAGCATTTACACCACCAAGCTTGCGGCTACTTGTGATAAATCAGGATAAAATAAAAACAATAATACAAAAACATTCAAATATGGCTGCATAACATAAAGAAAGACACACAAGCACAAAAAAGGCATGGACGCACGTAGCTGAGTCAAGATCTGACCGCTGATGATGCAGATACCAGAAATTATCATTCATATTATGTCATTGTATAGGTCATTTGCTAATTCTATCACCTCTGTTGGGGGGGGGGGGTAAAAGAACCTATATTCAATAGTCCCAGGTTGCATGCCATGCACAAGGGTATACTTGAAACCTATATTCAGTAGTCCCAGGTTGCCATGCACATGGGTATAATTGAAAACAAGTTTTCGGTTACACAAAAAATGAAAAAAAGTCACAGAAAGGTAGCTTGTGCATTGGCAATGAAATACATCAGCTCAACTGACTAAAATAATAATGATAGCAGTAATTCAGGCCTGGAAGGGGCCCATTTGTTTTACGATGCTAAGCATGCAACCACAAAACTGCGGGCCAAGGAAACCAGCCAGTAGCTTATATATTACGACTTCACATTGGGTGACTACCAACTCAACAATTTTACAGTAGATCAAATTTGGCACCTTTCATAGAATTTCAGTTCAGATGGGAAAACATTAGATGGCTCTTTGACGAAAAAAACAATTTCCTATGACCTGGCCAGGGATCAAACGGCCCAAACCTTCCAGTTGTTGAGCTTCATTGCCACCACGTACTGTACAGTACCTCACTCACTCAACCACAGCACTGTTTTAAATAAAAAATAACAACAATATATGTACATAGTCCAACTAACTGTAATTCTTTGAAGGAGGAAAGGAAGTTAACCTACTTTTTGCAAGCCTCATAGCCAAATGGTCCTTCATTGCTACTGGCCCTGGATATTGTGCACCCTGCGTAGGTGGGTTGATAGGTATCTCTGCTGGATACCGAACAGAGTGCACAATCTGGTGGTACGATCCTTAGGATGAAACGTACAGAATAAGAAAATGACAAGAATGAATGTCAGATCAATGTATCACCATAATAATATGGTAATTATCTCATCCCTATACATGGAATAATCAAAAGAGATGAGATATTGCAGTTGGTTGATGGTTAAAAGGTATTATGTCTCTCCCAGCTGCCATAGCAACAGCTGTCCAATGTGATTATGTTTGATAAATCGGGGGTGAAACATTGTATTGTTGTCTACACTTATGATGGCCCAGAATACCTCCTCACAGGTATATACGAGGGCTGAAAACCAGTGGGAGGATATGTGTGTGTGTGTATGAAAATTCCAAATACAAACGTTTGCTTGATTGGGACAATTTGATTAATGTGAATTCATTTCAGTTGTATTTCTTATTCCAACATAATTTCATAGAAACTACATGTGTAATGATCACATATATCATATGACATGCCAACCCTGACAGTTTCACCGTGAGTCTCACAATTTCAGGCATCATCTCACAAAGAAATGTCCGATCCAAATGGGGATGGGGGACACCTCCCCACTAGACCCCCTGTACCACCAGTTTGGCCCCTCTCAGATAATAAATTTCAGATTCACAATCTCAATCTGATATGCAACTCAGTGTGCTTTAGAGAATATACAGTATGCATGAAACATGCCTGGAATATGAGGGCTGGTGCACAAACCACAGAGCCAAATCTGTTTCTTTTAATGAGAGCTAGTGCACTATGCTGTTGGTAACGATGGGGTCTTTTCACATTGCCAATGAACAACCAAAACATGTGTGTTGTAGAACTCATGATTATCTGGAAAACATGTAGGATTACGATGGGCAACTGATCTGTGAATTATCCTCTTGTTATATGTATTGTGCACATACATTTTATTTTATTACAATTATCTGTGAGATTAAATCATGCTGTGATGCATGGACCATTAACCGTATAATGCGCAATGCAGCATGTTTGACACGCAATGCCATTTAACAATCATGTGTGTTGCTAAAGTTTCATTCTGAACCAGTGACATACGGAATGAGACTTTTCAATTGGGATTTAAATTAATTAGGGACAGTTCATGTACTGAACAGGTATTATCGTAGCAGATTGCTACAACTAATAGGTACTTGAGCTACCTGTCACAGTCCATATGTTTTTAGGACTTAATTGCTGATGATGAGCCACAGATGAAGTGGAGCCTCCCCCTCATGCCCTCTTTGATAACACCACTAGTACTGTTTTAGTTAATAAGAAATGGTAATTATCCATGTATGTGACAATTAAAGGACATGATTTTTGCCATAATTACAGTATGGTATGTATTAGTTGTGTTAGATATACTTACTTGTACATGGGGTTTTAGCTTCAAGGGCCAGCAGCTGAAATGTGAGAAAGCATACATATTTTCATTGTCAATTTGTACACATTGTCACCAAAAAGATATATGAGCAAGTAAAGCTGCCAAAATTCTTGAAAGTACCTACGATAGCTGCACTAATTCAGTTGGATACATGCATATAACTTGTCCTGTTTGACGCTGCATGGGCCCTACCCCTGCATTTACTATGAAGGTGTGGGAAATATTAAAAATGTTAAAAGAAGTCATTGTCATGAAGTCATAGCCTATAACTGTCATTTTTCAGGTTTCAAGATGTGATGAAGAATAGTCAAGTCTCTTTATCACAAAGCTAAGTAGGGACTGATAAAATTTCATGTCTCATATTTCACTTGTCTCTTCCAGTGGAGATAAAAAGTAACTGCAGGTAGACGTTGAGCACTGCAAATTAATCACACAGTCAGCTACAGGTATACAGAACCCAGATCTCTAAGTCACCATGTAGCATTTCACAGGCTTAAACCAGCTTTGAAAACCAAACCCACAATCTTCGACAAAATTGTTGGGACACTTTGTCGTACGTTGCAAATATAATACTGAATTTTAGGTGAGAGGATAACATGAAACCCCGCGCCCCTTTCCAATGTTGCGCTATAGAAGTGAATGTAGCCACTGAACAGCAATCCTATAGCCAACATTGAACGGGGGGCGGGGTGTCCCAAGGTATTTTGTCCAAGATTGTCTGAGGAGCAATTTTGGAGCGAAATTTTGAAAGAAAATTGAACATTTTTGGACAAGGTGCATCATAAAAATTGGTTTTCGTGGACTATGGATGTGGGCATTTTCGAATGAAAGTATTCTGAATTTCGACTATGAACGTAAAAAGTTTAATTTTAATTTGGGGGTTTATTTCTACATGTTTTATTGAAAAGGAATGTAATGAATGGATAGATTGTTTCATGGTTTTGTATGCGGACAAAAATAGTTGCGTTACTTTAGAAGTAGCATTGATGGGCAGCTGTTGTATTGCGTTGCTTGCAACAGAAGTTTTACTGCAATTGTAGAATGCTGGTAGGAATCCCAGTTATAATATTTTCTGAAGTAGCTCCACGTTCTACCAAAATGCAATAAAGTCAGAACTGTAGATTTAGCTTTATATGAAAATTATGGTAGAGCATTAGTAAAGGCTGGTTTTTTTACATTTTTGGCCGCTAAATCAAGATTTGTGACTGCAGTTTTTACATTGCATGAAGCTGGTAACATATGTAATCTTCAGTCTTGTAATCTACGCCATTTTCCCACGGGTTGCTTAAATTTTCCTGCCAAAACATTTGGTAGAACGTGGGTTTCATTAACCTATACTGTCGGACGCTGTTGTTAGGTCTAAGTCAGCTTGGATGGGGAGGCCGGGGTTCGATTCACGGCATGACCATAGTGTTTTTCACCGCTCAATTATCCATTTATAAACTCAAATGTCTGTCAACTTCGTTTAATTTCGTTTAATTTCCACAGCCCGAAAGGGTAGGACAAAGAATTTTCCGTACCGTAAAGTAAGCTAAATAAAAGTTACTGTCATTAGTGTTTGTAAGTTCTGGTATCTTTTTCATGACATATATGTTCATACATGCAAATAGGTAAAACAAAGAGTGCTTCCTTCCACTTAAGAAGACTTTGTAACGTAAGCAGCAGAAAATTTCAATGATGGAAAGGTAATGTTATGCTAAATTAAAAAAGCTGTAAATACTTGTAAATGCTATATTTATTTTACACTCTTAGTTAAGTAAATGTACACTTTTGTATTTAACATGAGGACGGAAATAAAGTTTTTCCTTCACAAAAAAAAAAAATGTCTGTCAACTTCTCACTTTCATTCATTCATATATAACATACGGTAACATATATATGTATATTAAATAATGATATAGCTCTAACAACAAATATGTACTCTGAAGTCCGTTGAAACTGCTTAAAATGACTGACATATTACAGTGCACCATGTACGGTACAATAAAATGGGTACCATAATGTCACTGTTATGTGAATATGAGCAAGCGTTACATATATTAAATTTGCATTTTAGGGGTTTATTTTGTATAATGATAGTACACTTTTTTACCCAGATTAACCTGCAAGTCAGTCATAATAGTTTTTATTGGGGGGGGGGGGGTGTTTTGGGGGTTTTTGTTTTTGTTATTTTTTCTTCGGTGCCTGTCTCAATACCAGAGTTTGAGTCAAAAGCACGTCGTTTGTATCATACAAAATGTTTTAAAGTAGTTTCCTAGTCGACAAGATGCATTGGAGTTATGATGTTACCTCCCTAATGACTGCATTTTATCTAGCACATTTAGTGCAAATACATGGATTTGACTGACTTATTCCTCCCTTTACTCCGTAATGACACTGACAACATTCACACAATAACATTATTACAGTAAACCAACTTAAATATTTGCCACAAACATGCCGAACATGCACTGCTGATGTTTCTTGTTGCAAGGAATATAACCCCCCATTTTGCCGTTTAACTTATTTCAAATCGACGATTTTTCCTGTGCCCCACGCATGCTTCTAACCCGTCGAAATTCTCAGACAGGAGCAATTTTGGAGCGAAATTTTGACAGAAAATTGAACATTTTTTTGACAAGATGCATCATAAAAATTAGTTTTCGTGGCCTATGGGTCTGGGGATTTTCTGGGTATTCTGAATTTCGACTATGAACATAACAAGTTTAATTTTAATTTGGGGGTTTATTTGTGTATGTTTTATTGAAAAGGAATGTAATGAATGGATAGATTGTTTCATGGTTTTGTATGCGGACAGAAATAGTTGCGTTACTTTAGAAATAACATTGATGGGCAGCTGTTGCATTGCGTTGCAACAGAAGTGTTACTGCAATTGTAGAATGCTGGTAGGAATCCCAGTTATAATATATTCTGAAGTAGCTCCACGTTCTACCAAAATGCGTTAAAGTCAGAACTGTAGATTCAGCTTTATATTAAAGTAATGGTAGAGCATTAGTAAAGGCTGTTTTTTTTTTTACATTTTTGGCCGCTAAATCAAGATTTGTGACTGCAGTTTTTACATTGCATGAAGCTGGTAACATATGTAATCTTCAGTCTTGTAATCTATGCAATTTTCCCACGGGTTGCTTACATTTTTCTGTCAAAACATTTGGTAGAACGTGGGTTTCATTAACCTATACTGTCGGACGCTGTTGTTAGGTCTAAGTCAGCTTGGATGGGGAGGCCGGGGTTCGATTCACGGCATGATCATAGTCACTGCTCAATTATCCACTTATAAACTCAAATGTCTGTCAACTTCTCATTTTCATTCATTCATATATAACATACGGTAACATATATATGTATATTAAATAATGATATAGCTCTAACAACAAATATGTACTCTGAAGTCCGTTGAAACTGCTTAAAATGACTGACATATTACAGTGCACCATGTACGGTACAATAGAATGGGTGCCGTAATGTCACTGTTATGTGAATATGAGCAAGCGTTACATATATTAAATTTGCATTTTAGGGGTTTGTTTTGTATAATGATAGTACACTTTTTTACCCAGATTAACCTGCAAGTCAGTCATAATAGTCATTAAGCTGAGTTACTTTAATACCAAGCACCATGTCATCACTACGAACAATTTGAATAAATAACACATATACATCGATCTTCTTCAGCGGACCACTAACATGTTAGTTTTTTTTGGGGGGGGGGGTGTTTTGGGGGTTTTTTTCGGACGAGGTCAAACAAAATGGTTCCACCCATAGTCGCGGACGGTCACTGCACTACGACACAAGTGATTACGTAATCATCATACGATATGGATTGAATCTGATCGTTTTTGGTTCCATTTCTATCAACTGGGGGCACATCAATTACAAATGACTACAAAATCGGGAGTTTAAATTAGAGCGGACCCTACCTATCGGCGATAGAAGAAAAAGAAAAATAATTATTTCAAAAAAAATAATTATGACAAATCGGACGAGGTCAAACAAAATGGTGCCACCCATAGCCGCGGACGGTCACTGCACTACGACACAAGTGATTACGTAATCATCATACGACATGGATTGAATTTTATCGTTTTTGGTTCAATTTCTATCAACTGGGGGCACATCAATTACAAATGTCTACAAAATCTTTAGCTTAAATTAGAGCGAACCCTACCTAATCAGGAATAATTGTTTCAAAAAAATCATTACAAATGACAAGTCGGACGAGGTCAAACAAAATAGTGCCACCCATGGCCGGGGACGGTCACTGCACTACGACACAAGTAATCATCATACGACATGGATTGAATTTTATCGTTTTCGGTTCCATTTCAATCAACTGAGGCATATCAGTTACAAATGACAACAAAATCCTGAGTTTGAATTAAAGCTGACCCTATCTAATCGGCGATAAAAGGAAAAAAATCACGAATATTTATTTCAAAAAAATAATTACAAGTGACAAATCGGACGAGGTCAAACAAACTTGTGCCGTGCATAACCCAGGGCGGTCGTTGCACTATGTCACATGTGGTTCCGGAATCAACATATGACATGCACTGAATTGTATCGTTTCTTTCTCGATTTATCAACTGTGTTACTATGAATTTGAGAAAATGATACAGAACCATGCTTTGAAATTAGAACATCACACATTAAAATCGGGGATGGAATAAATAATCACCAATAAAAATTTAAAAATATTACATTTACACATCATATTCCTGACCAGGCCTACGGGTCAGGATTCCGGACCAGGATTACATGTCTGGCATTAATGTATGTATTAAGGTGGAAAAAGATTCCTGTTTTCCAAAGACCTGTATCATTAATGTCTTAACTTCATCGTAATCTAATTTCAAATTTAATTGCCGCCCCACAGAGCCTACTGGGAAGAGTATTTGCTATGTCTCCTGTATTTCCTTGCATGGGAAGCCGTTAATGCCACATGAAGACGGAGTAACCACTGAGAAGACTTTCGTGTGGTTTTCATTAAAAAATGGGGGGGGGGGGTACGTTTTACATTATAATCATTTACAGGGTTGTTAAAAGCACTAAAGATTAAGAATATGTAAGGAATTGAACAGGCTCATTGAGTTGTTTCGTGAAATTCATTAAATCTTCTTAACCTATCAAGTTTCCTTAACATACTAATGACAAATGGTTAAACTAACAAAATCCCAATGTTTCATATACAAAGGAACACTAATAAAGTTAGCAATTAACGTTTCAATTTGTGCTTCGAAAATTCGTGACCAGACACTTTTTCATGTTAGTACTTAGTCATATTCACATGCAGGCATCCAGTACAAGTAAGGGTCAAAAATTCAAAAAGGTACAATAGCTACTGGATGTGAAACTTGAACAATTGTGTTAATTATAAGTGTTTTCATGGGTTTATACCCTTCAAAACCATCACGAACTTATTGTTATCAACTCAATGAGCGCCTTTAATTTAAGGGTAAAATATCGAAACCAACACATAACATGCGTTTCCTCTGAAAAGTCTAAACAAACAACATAAATAAAATACACAACTATAACGTCCGGTATGCATTTACAGTCAGTGTTTTGTGTGTGTGTGTGTGTGTGTGTGTGTATGCGTGAGTGTGTGTGTGTGTTATTTTCTCTATCTTATCGGCAAAAGTTTAAGCATGTTCTCCGTCTCGGTCTTTATACCGTTAAGGAGACTACTATCATCAAAGAAGTCCTGTAAAATCATTGTTTAAACAATACTACTCACCAAGGAGTCGTAAGAGGGTACCACCAACCACGAAAAGCTCATTTAGAGGATTGACTATCATCGAAGACCGTACATCAGATTATCCATGGATCAGAAAGCTCCATTTTCCAGGTTCTGCTACAGACTTTAGCGTAAACCTGTGTCAGATTCGTCAGCAATGTAGAATTTGTTGCTATGGTGAACTATGTCGGCATGCCAAGATAATAAGCGTCAAACAGTTGACCAAGTTTCCGATTATTAGGATCAAGAAAAGTTGAAATAAGCACTTTTCGAAATATCCGTAGTCTCCAGTACAACCTCCACTGAATTATATAGATTATTTGATATAAAATTCGACGCTGTTGCCGTGAAAGCAGTATTTAAAACACCCCTGATACCACATGTAACGTGGGGAGAGTTGGTCACGGGAAGCGAGAGGTCAAACAGAATTCACAATACATTCAGTGATTTAACGTGCAGAGAAAAATATTTGGCTTGATTCTCCAGTAACTGGCTATATGCAACCTCAACGAAAGACAACTTACCACTTAACCAAGAGATGCATAAACTTATCAGCATAACAAATACAAACTTTAGCATAATAAAGGGCAAGCGTGCTCCAACAGGTGGAACGTAAGTCAACAACTGAGAAGGTAGCACGAGATAATACAAATAAATTCAACTAATGGAATTCCTTACATCAATTTCCTTACACTAACGTCATGATAAGATGTAATGTTTTCCTCCCTAAGCGAGACGGCTTGAAATTAAAAAGAGTGTGTCAGGTGTGAATTTGCCTCTCTCCCGGTTTCTTCTACCGAACATGCACAAATGAAATAAAAGATTGCGAATTGTTATGTTCATTATTGTTAATCTTTGGTAGATTCACATTTCCCTCTTATGATTTCGAATTTTAAAAATGAAAATGATTTCTTCACAACCAAAATGTAATATTTACAAAGAGTTAAACTTCGCAATGATCCTCATACCTATGAATTGTTACCAAGTCCTGCCAAGTCCGGACACACCTGACTTTTTTTTTTATCTTATGTAGTACGACGAGAAAGGGGCCATGGTGTCATACCGGCATTGAAGTGACAGTGGAGAAGCAAGAAAAGTAAAATCTTGACTGACTACTCAACTTGATAATGATAAAATTAATCCACTCTAATCCATCGGGATAACCCCACTTTACAAGCACTACTTCTGGAGAAACTTTGATAGATTGCGACAAACTTATCTTAGTAATCTATTGTTTATTTATTTAATCGTCACCGGTCATCTCAATCAGTTCATGCAGAATCACGCTACATACTGAGTTTATTGCCAGTGCCTATCACTGAAGAATTATCCCCTCCCATACATGCTAGAGGATATAATATTTACCACACTTTGGTGGGAACAGGACAAACATTCATATCATGACAGTCGGGGGCGCTATATATTACTCACAAACATTTTCCCTGTTTGGACCAATTTTCAGGAAGGATCTATGCAATCATGCATGCATGATGGTGTATACTCGCATATGCATGTTACGCCTACAGCTGCCTATAAACAGTTAGTCAAAGATGCTTAATCCTATAAGTCGAAACGTTGTGGCGTGTTGATTTCTTAGTCTTGCAAAAGTGTACTAGCAGACACCTTTAAGTGGGCTTTTGTGGCTATATCTGTCGATGTCTGACTATACAGTAGTTTTTCATATTTGTTTGAGGATGGTTAAGTTCATCAAAATTTTGTGGTGTTGCAAGAACAAGGGCATTGTTTGTGTGTCAAATGGAACAAATATAGGCATTGCACGCAGTTGCAAATCTCATCACTATCATTTTTCAACGGTCATTCATACATAATTTTATGTACTTCCGCAGTGTGCTAAGCTGTACATTATTTCCATCAGTGGTTCAGATCGCCCGTCGTGGATAGCAGTGCTCAGTGGCGGCGGCAGAATGTCAGACTTGGGGGGGCAAACTGAGGGGCAGAGGAAAATGTTGGGGGGCAGAGATTTTCACGCGAAGCGCGAAATCGAAAGCGAAGTGCGAGGACGTGCGGGTGGGGTCCAGGGGTCCGCCTTAGGGCCCTTGGTGTGGTCCAGGGGCAAAGCCCAGGTGTGGGTCCAGGCGGCGAAGCACCCGGAAGCCTTTAGGTTTTAGCATATCTCTGGATGGAAAATTAAGTCCCAAGGGAGGTATATTATTTATTTTGTATGTATTTTTTCGGTTGACCGTACTCCAAGGTTCCCAACTTTTTTTCTTTGGGAGTACCATTTCACATTTACGCGGTGCCACCGAGTACCCACACAAACACACACACACACACACGCACACACACACACACACACACATAGGCTACATACACTTCCATTCCAGTTTCTTTATTCTATAAAAATGTGCAGTACGTACCAATAGTAGTAAAAAGTGAGGCCTACTATTAACACATTTATTATGATGCAGCCAACGACATTCCTATATTTAGGAAAACAACGACATTCCTATATTTAGGAGAACAACCACCTACCCGCCCTTCCCTTATGCTGGACGGTAAACATTCCAGAGAAAGTTGGTCTGACCAGGCTGGTCTACTGTTGAAGTGGCTACGGGCATGATATGAAAACTGGCAGCCTGTGTAACATAAATTAAGCATTTATCGATCATGGTTCCCCGGAAGCTGTTCTTATTCAGTCCAATACCAATACATAGTTTTGTGATTAAATTAATTTTGGATGAGTACAAGATCTGATTGGGAAGGGTGAGAGCAACTGGGGGGGTAACTGGGGGGCAAGGAAACAATCTGGAATGGCAAATTCCCCCTCATGCCCCCCTCCCCCGTAGAGCCGCCACTGGCAGTGCTTGATGTACAAGTTACTCAACTTAATGTTTAGTACTGAAGTACATGCGCAGATGCGCAAATGCGCATATGCATCAAACTTTCCTCAAATACCTGCATTTGCGTAGTATTCCTAGAAATGTGTTCGCGTCAAAATATTCCTCAGATTGGCACACGTCACGCCGTCACTTTGGATGCTTTGAATGCCCTGGGAAACGCGTTGTGCGTTTGTATACGCCATGTAGTCCCCCCCCCCCCCCCCCCACATAAGGGCTACTGACCCACCACGTTTCGGTTGAATACTACAATGGGTGAAGAGAGGGCAGGAGATCTGTACAAAAGCCGGGAGTTGACAGGTCTGTGATTATTTCTGCCATGGAAGCAATGTAATTTTCTATTCGTTAGTACCTTAACTCAGGTATATTTGTTTCTTTGTGCAGCGTATATGCCTATTAAACAGTTGTACAAGAACTCGAGCTGTTTACGCGCTGCGAAGGTAATACTACTAGTCCGGAAGCTAGCGGAAATTTGATTCACATCTCGCGTACTGACGACAGGTTTGATTGCATGAATGGAAAAGCGGTGGTGTAGGAACATAGGAATGGACATTCTTAAGTTTTGAAAATGTTGCGTCTGGGGGTGGGGGAGGGTTGAGTGACCCCAAAAATACGTTTAAATTACATCTTTGAGTGCACAGACGAAAACAGCTCAGTCTGGTCAATTTCATGGTGCAGATTGCAAATTTGATGTATTTAAGTGCACAGAGTGGTGCAAAAGGCACTTAAGAACTCCCTCAATCGACGTGATTTTCACTTCTAAATCACATATCAAGTACATCGATGAAACTTGATCTATGAAACTTAATTCTTTGTGTGCCCCTGATGACAGATCAACAAATTTTAAGTGTGCAAACTGGTGCAAAAGGTACATAAGAACAACCGAGAAGGGCGCTGTTTTGGCCACGTTTTAAGCATGTATTGAGTACATTGATAAAACTTTACAGATACATTACTTACAAGCTACTGACAGTAGATCAACATTTCTAAAGTGTTCAAACTTTTGCGAATGGCTCTGAAAAACACATGGAAGAGGGCGCTGCTTTGGCACGATTAAAGCACCTATCGAGTACATCCATGAAGCTTCACACATGCATTACTCACAAGTCCCTGATCAAATATCAACATCTGCTAGGTGTTCAGATAAGTGCACTCAAGGAGGCCTAGAGTGGTATTGATTTTTAGACAATCATGTAAAGAACATTAATAGAACGATATACCTTGTCGACAACGTTCTCCTGCCAATACAAGGCCAATGGACAGAATACACACAGGGGAAGGAAACTACAAAAAGAAAGAGATCACGCAAGAGAACCATCGCTTTTACTGATGACGTCTCACAGATAGACGACGCTAAACTCATAACCTACCCCGCTCAGGGTCCGTACAAATCTACCTAGGGTCCCGACGCACCTTATCTTCTAGGAGAGGTTCACGAGTTCTTGGAACTCTGTTCTTCAACGGGAAGGAGAAAAAGGCTCTTCGGAGTCACAAAGAAATCTGTCACGAAAACCTAACTGCAACGTGGAAGATTCCTCTAAAAGGAAAAAAAGACCCAAGGCTGAACCTCATTTCTAAATTTCGTCTATTCTAACCGTCTCCGAGAAATGCTCTAAAAAGCATCTGCCGGGAAGGAAGAGAATAAAGTCTCTCGTCGTCTAAAGGCATTCAGTTTATCCTTTGGGTACAAATTGGGTACGTAAGGAGAGTAGGAGTTTGCCATAAAAATCAACAGCTCTTTTTAGGGCCACCAAAGAGTAGCTCATTTTCCCTTTTTGTAAACATACAAAGTTTTCCCTCTCATTTTCTTCCTTTTTTTACCATATCTAAGAATTATAACAGATTCGAAAAGAAAGTTCGTCCGTTCTTTTAAAGCTGAGAAAAGCGTAAATAAATATCAACTTCAATGGAAATGAGGCTATACCACTCAAAACTTTAATAACTCCGTAGAGAAGCGGAAACATTTTCAAAGTAATGTAAAAGGCAATGTTGATGGACTTGTTTGGATTAAACACACTGACACGACCTCTTTGTCATTTTTAACCGTTTCATATAGGTATAGACATTGCAATACTCCATCACTCAGACTATCCAGCTGAAGTTGAAAAGTGTCTGTCTAGTTACCACTACGAAAAGTAAGACAGCGATATGAAATTGAGAACTAAAACGTCAGTCCAAGACATGCTGCTAGACATGTTCTTTGATAATGAGATCGATAAAAGCACTTTGTGTTTAAAGAAGGATATTGAGTTGTATAATACATTTCACAGAAGTTTTTGCACTTTTCCCCCTAATCAAGTAGAAGCGTACCTTTTTTGACAGATTTTTGGTAAAAAATGATCTGCCAATGACAAATTGCGTTAGAGAGTGCCCCAGTAGAGAGACAGAAAAAGTTATTTTTTTGTTAATTTCTGTTATGTTGTAGCCCGTAAGATAATATTCATGAGTATGTGTCTTACGCCTCTTTCTATCTTTGCAGGGGGAATGATTTTGGTTGAAGGCCATCCATGTCAACCTGCAGAATCCAGGTAACTGCGAGAAAGCAACATACCGTGTTTAATCTAGAGGGAGGCATAAAAGACCTATTCATTAATATCATCGTATATTATCGGAACTTGGATAACAGCGGATGCTCTGATATTAAATTTCAGTGTTTCAGAATGGCCTCTAAGAAGCTGGGATTTGATATGGTGGGGGGTATATCAGTTTGAAGACTAGAGGTGGTTCCCATTATTTGTGTTTGGTGGTGAGATATTGCCTCTCACGGCCTAATCGATTCTTTATTATCCGAACCGATGTAAAAAGGCTCAAAAGTTAAAGGATTTACTTGTTAAATCAAGATTCCAAAGTATGGAAGAATCATTTGACAGTCAGGGCTCGCACGAGGATCTGTTAAATGCACTAGGAGCTGCACTCTGAGCTTATACTCGTTAACGTGCGCCACAGAAAACGCATTTTCTAACAAGAAAAATATCACAATATGTATGTCAAATACGCAAAATATTAAAATGTTTTACTACTGATGCTTTGTTCCACAATTGAGTATGAGTGCAAAAACTGGTCTAATTGGTCATAAAACCCTATACTTTTTCATATTATTATTTAAAAGTACGTTATTTCCATAATTTAAAAGTGCGTTTCCAACTATAAAAAAGTTTAAAATATTTCACCCCGGTTACAGGCAGCAAGCTCATGTTTCCCCTCGTCGTTTCCAAACAAAAAATTCTGCGTAGTCTTGTTGCGTTGGAGAGTGTCCAACGGCATACCCCCAATTTTCGATTTCGAGTTTCATCGATGCACACAATATTAATTCAGATGTACCGCGGAAATATGAACTTAAAATTCAAACTCCATGTGCATAAGTGAGGAACATTGGTTATGCTGAAAGTTCAACATGGGTGTTAAGTGACATGCGTTGTATATTCAGACATAAAAGTCGATCGCACGGTCGATCTTGGGATAACGTGCGCTCATTCGCATGGAATTGTTTAATTTCAATTTCGGTGGAACGATAGAAAAAGTTAGATTATGTAAATAAATTATGATATGGGTTGTTTATGACTGCAGAAAAGTTTAGTGTGTGCTTCAATGGGGATTGCGAAATAGTTTGTAGTCTACATTTAAATATTCCTGTGAAATGTAAAAAGGAACACCACAATGTTTGGGACCTCTTCAGTTGCACTAATCTGGACACTTAAGAAATGCTGATCTGTTACTATGGGCACACAAGCAATTTACCTGTGAAGGTTCATGAATGTTCTCAACAGGCCTACATGCTTTCAATGTGAAAAAAACAGCATTCTCTATAGGGAGCTCTGAAGTGCCTTTTGCACCTATTTGAACTCTTAAGAATTGTTGATCTGTTCTCAGGGGCGTTCAAAGAATGTACTTGCAAAGTTTCATCGATGTACGCAATAGGCTATGTTATTTAATGTGCCCAAAACACCGTCCTCTTTGGGTTGTTCTGAAGTGCATTTTGCACCAATTTGAGCACGGAAGGCTTGTTGATCTGTTATCAAGGGCTGCAGTGGGTAAGTGTGGTGGGTAATTAAAAATGGTGTAGCGCCCCAATTTTAATATGAGCGATACAGTCAATAACGTATTACCATAATATATATATAAGAAAACATATATAGTTTACCAATAGGTGCAGATATTTTTATATACATATAGAATATAATAGGACATTGTTTCCCATTCATATTGACAGGTATCTATATATCTATGAAAGTATAAATACAAACGATATATTAGAAGAGGGGGGGGGGGGGGATTCTAGTCCCAGAACTCCTCACCTTTTTCGTAACGTCAACACCATGAATATGCATATGGCTATGTCTCTGGGTGCATTTCAAATATCTTATTCTCCCACCCTGCAAACAACGCTTGTAATGCCACTGGGTTTGAGTGAAAACTGCAAAAAGACTTTCAACAATGTTAAGAAGACTGTTTTTCCATCAAACAAAATACTTCCAGGACCTTACTTGTAGAGAAAAAAATTAAATCAACAGTAAAACCGATCGATCACTGACCTATATTAAGCTTCCGCGTGTGTTGAGTCTGAAAGGTTTTGGACATTTGGTGCTTTATTGATATTTGTACTGTTTTCATTTGTATGTTTGCATGTTTGTAATATAAAAATGTTCTCAACAGAATTTCAAGAGAGGGATGCAGTCACACATGTACTGTATACGAGATTTCATAGCGATTGCCAGGATCACCACCTCAAGAAATTTTAATAATTGAGATGCAAAGTGGTGTCACAATTAGAGACTGTTTTTGCTCTAATTCAAATGTCAGTAGCCTATTGTAAACTTGTTTGACGTTTTTCAAGTTTTTCAAGAGGGAGGTCAGTATTTTGTATGGGGGGGGGGGGGGTTAGGGAGTGGTTAGGGAGAAAGAAAGAAAGACAGAAAGAAAGAAAGACAGACAGAAAGACAGAAAGAAAGAAAGACAGAAAGAAAGAAAGAATGGAAAAGAAAAAAAGTTAAAAAAAAGAGAATTGAAAGAAAATTTAAAAAATAATAATCCAGGGCAGTAGAGGGCTGAAAGAGGTGGAAGCTACGGTCGTGGGTGAAAGTGTGGGGTTTGATGAATACATCCAAAGAATGAAGACAAAGAGCCCCTATTCCAATCTACCTGGCAAACCAAAACTGAACAACAAGAGGCGGTCAAGAAGGATGAGTGGAAAGCAGGATGGTCACGGAGGTCCAAGAGTAAATGGAGAGAGAAGCCACTACATGGCCAATACCCCCAGCAAATAGAAGAGGTCACAACCGCGGAGATGGCGTACAAGTGGCTCTTCTGCACAGGCTTGAAAATAGAGACAGAAGCACACATCACAGCTGCTCAAGATCAGGCACTGATCTTAAACTGAGATGGATCAGTCCCCCCACAAAAAAAAAAAACAGTTATCACGATCTCTTCCAATTACGATTGAAAAGAAGGAATATGGACATATTTTCATGTTGATATACTTTTTTATTTCTGAATCATTTATTTGATGATTTTGATAATTCCCTACACCACTTTACTCTTCCATGAAATATCCTCCATTACTATGTTAACGTTAAAACGTAAATACCAGTATGCCGCAACAAAGCAAAGTTTCCAAGAAGTGATTCGCTCACTAAGATGACTGATTTGTAAATTTACGGTATTGTGATGTCATTAGACATTACTCTAGGCAATGACATACGATGCATGAACACCATATGTACTGACTGTAGAATCTGAGTGAAACATGACGAACATGTCGCGTCCTGAGGAGGAAACTGGTGCCGGTTTTTGAGATCCACAGAACTTCCCCAGCTGCGGAGCATTTTCGTTTTCTCCATCGTGCACCTGCAGAAAAACCATAATTAACGATGACTATAGATTAATGATCAAATAAACACACAGTCAGTAAACTTTGTTATTGTTGGCACACAATAGTCACTGACTTCATAATTCCTGGTATCTGACAGGAAATAAAACTTTCAAAGTCAGTTTAATTGTCTTAATCGTAGTTCTGCACCACCACCCCTATTGTGTGTCATTTATTGAATGGAAACATTCACTCTGCATGGGTGGGACGGACATGTGATAGGTTAGGTATCTAAAGTTACAGGTTTTAACACAGTGTACATGAATTACGTCCATGCTGTTGGTTTTCCATTGGGTTTACCATGATGGCAGTTTATGGTAATTTTAGAACGCCGCACATGGAAATGATAAACAGTTTTATGGAAGCCTTTAATTTACATGTGTCTCTTTTCAAAGCTTTGTAAAGCCTTAATTACTAAATGCACATTTTTTCCAGTTGAGAGTCAACCAGTTTGTAGATGCTTCTGACGTGCTTTAAAGTTTAGATAATACATCTTTCATCACGACCTACCACGACGTAGTCATAACTGCAATTATTGCCGCCATCTTCCACATTAAAGTCGTTGAATGTAAGTGTCACCTTCTTGTTCGCATTTTCACTGTGTATGTGGGTCGAGCAGTCCGCGTTTGAATGGTAGTTGGACGGGTAGTCAGGTGTGGTGATGTTACCGCTAAGATCGGTTTTCTTAGATCCGCAACCTTTGGCGGCTACATGGGTGAAACAAAGATGAAAACAACACACAAAACCTGCAGTCATATCAGAAACGACATAAAGTCCAATTATCAGTTGACAATCGTTCTTCGACTTGAACAGACGATTTAAAGTCTGAGAAAAATGAAAATGAAAGAAAAAAAAAGTTTCTTTTGCTGTCAGAAAAAAATATCACACAGTCTGACACAGAGAATGTGGTAGCCATTTCTGCATCCATTACTGCTCATCGCGTTTTATAGATTGACGGAAAAGGCGCTGACGTCACAGTAATGGAACAGTTGACTTAATATACACACTAGAGCACTCTTTCACTTGTTGCTTGCCTACAGAACGGAATTCAGAGGTAGTTTCAATCTTTACATTTTTGTCAGCCGTAGCATGCATACTCTATCACAACGTAATAAATAAAGCAGTCATTTGCGAGGGACTCATATTTCACAAACAATATTTACTGATGGTTTGTTAAAAACGGGGAAAAAAGCCGAAAAGGAAAAAAACAACATCGTTCATGGTCGAATACGATTGGAGTACACGAAATAGTTGGAAGTTGAAGAATAACTTATTCTGAGATTCCATTCCCTGATTGCTATATCCACGCTTGATTTCTCTAATATACCCTTCTTCTTTCGAGAAAAAAAATGGAATAATAGTTTATGTCTTTTTTTTTTTTTTTTTGCTTTTTTGAGATATTGAATCAAAACCAGTGAAAATCATCAGGAACCTGTTAATTAAATGTTGTTACCTTTAAAACCAGTGAAAATGTTAACAGGAATTGTCAACTGGATTTTTCTGCTGGCTTGACCTATGTGGCCACCATAAACTTAAAGCTGTAAAATTATGTACAAAAAGTGTACTGAATGTAGCACCAATGGAGGCTATGGAATGGTGTAGCATTGTTACTGATAACCTTACTGTAGTTAGAACTAATCCTGTTATTATTTGCTGACATCTAGTTGCCCATAACTTGAAATTTTCCCCACTGATGTAACCACGAGGGTATAAGTATAAGCATCATGTTTTTTTTTTTTTTTTTTCACATTAAGCTATGTGGATGACTCATTTACCCACAGTTAATCTAACATAGGCCCCGAAGCCTTCTCACCAGCACTATAAAGGTTTGACGTTAACTCGAGAGGAAAGTCAATTCGGAGTCCTTCAATTGCGTGAGGTACTCAAGAACTGTTGAAGTGATTGCGTGCGTAGGCAAAAAGTAAAAACATTGAAGTTTCATCTTCAAAATTTTGGTAAGGCTTTTAATTACAACATTCAGACAACCTGGGAAAATAAATAAGTTTCAGTTGGTTAATTTGCCATATGATTTCAAATTCTTCTAACATAACGACAAAAAGTGTAGAATACGATAATGTAGTGGTTGACAGTTTTCATTCAAATCAACGGTGTGCTTCTTTCAGCAAGCCAATGGATCAACAACTCAGGATCACTGACGCCGTGGGCAAGGTTGAATTAAGTTCCTAGGTATTTGTAAGTACAGTGTTTCCTTTCACCAAATACTACAATTCCCGATACCTACCATGAAGCGACGACTTGAGTAGTACTTTTTTGCTACACTAGTGAGACCTGTACTGTTGCATATTCATTATGCAGGCGGTTATAGTAAGAACCGTTAATTTTAAATATGATTTCTGTTTCTTACTGTTTTTATGCCAATCCCGTTGTTTTTCGAAGTAGTTACTGTCATTTTCCTTCATTGAAAGACATAGTCCGTTCATGTACAACCTCGCGTGTACATTTAAAAATAAAGAAAAAATTGAGATCAAACACAATCTTATCTTTTTGGTTTTCAGTACACACGCAATCACACACAATCAGGGGAGAAGGCTTCACTATCTGACGTTGCGAGGAAATAAAGCTTGTAGGCCTACTCGTCGCAGTCCTTGGTGTTGGTTTGGATAGATAAGTAGCCTATATAACCTCGATGCCTAGAATGCCACAGGTTGCACAACGTAATTGCTAAAACTTAAGTTCAGTCTCTGTTTGATAATTTACTGCATCCATTAACTACGCACACACACACGCACCCACACACACACACACACACACAACGTTGATTGAGACTCCTCATCTTGTGAGTTGACAACCCTCAACAACCGGCCCCGTGGCATATAGGCATCATCATTACAACAGCTATAGCCTTGGCTACTTTCAGTGGCGGCGCCAGAATGTCAGACTTGGGGGGGGGGGGCAAACTGAGCGCAGAGGAAAATGTTGGGGGGCAAAGATCTTATATTATTTATTTTTTCGGTTGCCACCGAGTACACACACACCCACACACACATAGGCTACATACACTTCCATTGCCTTCTATTAACACATTTATTATGATGCAGCCAACGACATTCCTATATTTAGGAAAACAACGACATTCCTATATTTAGGCGAACAACCACCTACCCGCCCTTCCCTTATGCTGGACGGTAAACATTCCAGAGAAAGTTGATCTGACCAGGCTGGCCTACTGTTGAAGTGCCTACGGGCATGATATGAAAACTGGCAGCCTGTGTAACATAAATTAGGCATTTATTAATCATGGTTCCCCCGAAGCTGTTCTTATTCATTCCAATGCCAATACATAGTTTTGTGATTAAATTAATTTTGGATGAGTACAAGATCTGATTGGGAAGGGTGAGAGCAACTGGGGGCAAGGAAACAATCTGGAGGGGCAAATGCCCCCTCATGCCCCCCCCCCCCCCGTAGCGCCGCCACTGGCTACTTTTCTATACAAACCAACATCAAGAACTAGTACAAGTACAGCTCTGTTTTCTTGTACCATTGGCAGGACTGTCGAGGGGGTGTTGGTGTCGCCCCCCCCCCCAAAAAAAAATCATGGAACGACGATAGTCGGAAAATCTTAAACACTAGTTCGAATTTCGAATCTCACCCTGGCATTTTATGACTAAAAAAAGATGCCGAATAATGCACCAGATTGCCTACCATTACCTGGTGATTGTAAAATCTCTCAATAAGTGTGACATGGCTTTTGAATTTTCTCATATTTCAGTCTAGAAGCGACAGTAGTCGGAATTTCTGAAATGCCAGTTCGAATTTTTCAAATCTCAGTCTAGTACATTTTATGACATAAAAAAAAGGACAAAAATTGATTTTGATGAAGCCTATCTGGTATTTAAAAAAAAATTGAAATTTCTCATAGTTCAGTTTAGAATCGATTATAGTCGGGAAATCTTAAATACCAGTTGGAATCTTTTAATATCTCAGTCTAGCATATTCTATGATTTCAAATCATGACTCCAAATATTGCCCCAGATTCCATACAAGGTCGCCAAAAAGGTGGAAGTTCCTTAAAAGGGAGACGAGGTACAACCTCCTTATTTAACAACTCACTACTAGGTCAACAATCAAAATACTATTGTGTGACATTTTGTTCTCATCAAGAAGCACTACTTTTTTATGCTTGAGAAATTGAAGACATGAAACTGCATACATAATATCTCTATTTCAAGGCTATTAAAGCCAACAATTTTCTTGTTTTCTCCGCGTCAACGTGAATAATATCAGTCCGCTCAGAGAGCCCTTTCCGTGGTGGTGCGAGCAAAGCGCTACGCTCTGAGGCTAGACGTGCAAATGTCACAACATGCCACAACCCTGGACAGGCACCTGATATATCATATCAATAATGTATAAGCAATATGTGCCCCAATCAATATATCCTGGGGAGTGCCCTGGTAATGTCTGTTTACAGTCTATTCACGGGATGTGTGATTCCTTAGGATTCTAGTACTACCTTAAACTACCTGACAGGTATTACCATTTTTCATAGATTGCCTTTTTTAACATCTTTAGAGTTGAATAGACTTTAAAATTTCTATCAAAAAAGCTCACGTGGTGGAGTTGGTGTGGGAACTTCCGATTCGTCAATAAACGTCACAGTACCAAAGTACCCTTCGTCTGTCACAGAACCGTCACTGGAGAATACCAAGAGCATAGACGGACCGCTGCTGTACACTGGGATCGGAATGGTAGAACCACAGTAAGAACCTAGTTTTACACTCGAGGAGGAATCACCATCGTAAATCTGTAAACAACGAAAGCGTAACACAAAGTTTCCATCTGACCTTTTTTTTTCTTTCTTTGGCTTTGCGTTCTCTTATGTCGACGGCTATTGTACGTTTCCGAGCCATATTCAAAGATATGATCTTGTACTTTGTAATGGTAGGGCGCCATCGGAAGACTGCAAACTGGCATAAATGCGAGAGGTTTGAGGGGGGGGGGGGGGGGGGGAACATAGGTTCATTGTTTGACACAGACTGAAAACAAGATTCGATTAAATTTGTTCTGAGGTGTGTGTACCAGTATAAAGAACGATAAAAAATAAACAGTAACGTAAAACTGTCTTTTGTGGATTCATCACGATGTGTTTAGTACAAAATTTTGTTTAATCACTCATAATCTTTTTAAGTTGCACGTGAATGAATGTTTTCCTTTCTGTGGGGGATCCGGGAGTTTATCTCCAAAATTGATTAGTTGTACCTTTGATGTTCTACTGCAAACATTTCACTACCGACTGGTCTTTCTCTACACGGTTTTGATAAAGAAAACCGTATAACGTATTGAGACCACAGTTATTTTAGGTAAAACCTTCAAATGGTCAATCTTATGCACCTGCCCAATAAACAAAAAGTCCTGGATCCGCTCATTAACTTTTTACAGTTATCTGGCTATCCTCCATCTAGTGGCCTAACTAGTTTGAAGGGAGGGGGACGTTCCCTCTTAATTAAAAAAAAAAAAAAACAGTTTAGAGTGGCTTATTCTTCAAAACTTTCCTAAGAATGTGAAATGATGAGACATTTCTCACGCAAAATTCTTTTTCGTTCATATCCGTTTGAATAAATTAGAGAGTGTTGTGATTTGAGGGGGGGGGGGACTTGCTCAATAAGCTATTTGACAGTACACAATGTATCGAAATTGATAAGCATGTTTATTTTTTAATTTATCGTAAGATCATGTGCGTTGTTCCTCAAGAATCGGAATTTTGTAATCACTTCTATTTATGGTATACACAAGTGATCTCCCCAATTGATCAAGGTGATGAAATTTTGTCTTTTCTTTCGATGATATTAGTGTTTTATTTAAGAGTAAACATATGAAAGCATGCTTGCTGGCCAGTCTTTTTTTTTTTGTTTGAAATGCTAAAAAGTTCACTTTTCGACTGCTACATGATGCGATCTCCATTGTAAAGATCTTTTCGACACTTTTTTTTTTGCAGGGGAGGGGGATTGTTAGAGGGGACAGAACCGGGGAAATCAGGGTAGGACTTCTAGAACCAGTGTATACGTTGTACAATCTACCGGCTTCAGGGAGAACGATCAGTCATCAATTCTATCATATCAGAAGTCGCACTGCAAGTAGGGCTGAGACCAGCCCACTCTGAGGTCCAGTGTAAGTTGTTAATGACTCTTTGTCCTACATCATGGTACTACACCAGATATGAGACAATAGTGATTTTACAAGTGACCCTCTCGATCATTTTACTCTGAGGACTGACCTAAACCAATCCATGGACAAATCATAACCTAGAAATATTTATCTGAAATTAATTCACGGTCCTACCTCCCTTCTGCCCTCTACAGGATATATTCACTTTGGAACTCACCTCTAATTTATCATAACCGCACGTTGTTGAATATTCTACAGAGAAGGAGGAGAATGTCAGTTTGATTGCCTGTCCATCGTTTGCACGTATTTGGGTAGAACAGTCGAGATTGTTACTGTAATCGTTAGGCCATCCGGGTGAGGTCACGTTAGTACCACTGGTCGTGACTGGTCCACTAGTGCTGCAAGGAGCAGAATTACTTGGCAGTGTTGTTGGGGAAACTGAAAAAAGAAAAGAAAATGAAAACAGAATATAGCAGACTGGCGACGATTTAACAGTCTCTCATTTAAAGGCGAAATCAGGGTTTATTTTCACAATTTATTTCACTACAATTCCAAATTCAAAGTCTGTAACATCCATATTCATCAAATCAAATATGAATATTCAATACTATCGCCTTTTCACGGTATGAGGAGGTGTGGCCGAACAGTTTCATACGTAGCCTACGTGTGCTTTATGTATCAACTATCACTAAAACTCTTGTTTACTTAGCATTGTGCAATACACGAACAGCATGGGAACCGTAAACATTCGGTTGTATTTATTCATAAACGTTATCTCAGTCTTACACTGTGATTGGTAATCGTATATAGGAGGCTGTCTTGTCTTGTACATGAACGTTTATTTTTTGTACCCGGCAAATATTACGAGTTCTCATTCAAGAGTAATTAACGCAATAATGACCGTTTCTTCTACCTCAACACCTTCCCAACGTCTCTATATTTCGGTGAACAATCAGTTTAGAAAGACAAATCAACTGAAGGTGAATTTTCTCAGTCAAACCCTGATTTCCCGGCCCTTCAACCGAGCAATGCATATGACTATCAAGGTGGAGTAGAGATCTTCGTTGACCCCATTGCGCTGCGCAGCCCTCTAGTTTGACAGCCAGATGTCCTTCCTACAATAACTGCAGAGCCATCTAAATATATGGCTCAGACGAATTGCAACAAAGGTCCGTGTTGTGTGCACGTATCGATAACACACTTCTGCGCACGCACAATGACAGATTAGTATGCCATACCTCAAACGCAATGACGCCCCACTGTGTCAACGGAAATTAGTGAGACAATTGTATTAGTGATGAAAAAAGGTCAGCATGGGATGTTTTCTCGATATAATGCTAGTAACAGCAACACATGGAATAATTTACCATTTTACCACAAATATTGAAAGCACAACGCTACCGTCGATGTGAAATAACCTATGATCACACTTTTGTTAATATTTATTATTTGTGAGAAGACTCGGATCAGGTACTGAACCTGACATGTCCGTAATGATCACATCTTCTACAAATTAGTCTGTTCGATAAAATGGCAGTATGCAAAGTTCTTCTGCTTCTTACTTCTTTACTGATTTGTCTTTTTTACTACCACTACAGCAGTTTGCAGAAGCTAACCATGTAGGTAGGACTGCGACTTTTCTTATGTTCGTGATTTGAAGAAATGCATACTGATGTAAATATAGAAAAAAAAGGGTTCCAGTGAACGATGATCGCCCTCCAGAGTTGTAAACTTAGCATTGTATGTCAATATTAACCAACGATGAATCAGCTTTTACGATGTATAACATAAATTTAAGCAGGTGTCAGGCTCTCTCTCTTTGTCTACACCAATGGTTTTTTGCTTCTTTTTTTCGAAGAGAGGCTGAACGAGGATACCTGTGGTAACCACAACGGGGGCAGGGGCATTAGTGGGCACCGTGTCTGCGTCATAGAAGAATACGTTGGCCGAGAATCCTGTTCCCCTAATGATGTTGTCCGATGAAAATTTCAGGAACATACTTTGACCAGAGCTGTAGACGGGTGAAGGTATCGTGTACCCACAGAGGGTAGCAATGAGGGGATCTGTTGAAGAATTCCCGTCATAAATCTGAAAAAAAAAAAATGTTGACATTTGAAAGGCCCCTCTAAAAGCTAACCGGACCGATAACTCAGGGCGTTCTAAGTTCTGTCACACTTACCCTTAATTAGGATATCCGATTTTCACTGTCTTTTATTAACAAACAAAAGCAATCAGAGGATATGCCGTTCAGTAAATAGCCAGGGCTATACATAGAATGCTCTCGCCTTCGTAGCAGCAGGGAGCTATAGCAGCTCCCTGGTAGCAGTATGGAAGTTGTGATGAAGTTTGGGGGAAAAAATCTCTCTGAGTTTTGACAAAGACTATACCTTTGTTAGACGCTTTCATGTACCTCATCGCTCCTCTGAATACATCGCAGAGTATAGGCCTATTTGTGAGTTGCGAATTTTACATATATGTATGGAATTTATGATACGTCCACATTGAAATGACTTTAGTGCATCGGTACGTAGATATGTGGGACCAAAGCTTTTCCGAGGTCGAGTGGAAGGCGTGTTCAACAGTAGTAAGGTTATCACGGGACATGTTGATGAGTAGGCACAGTGATGGTAAGATTGGTAGGTGAAACTTTGCCTTTTCGGAGACAGGAAGATGAATGCAATTTTAATAATAACTTTGCACATTCCGTGACAATATTTTTTATTTTAAATATTTAAACCGAAGGGAAACGAGAAAGGATACAATGGAGAGGATTCCGGGATTCCGGGAGGTGATTTTAGATTTATTCTCTTATTCTCTTTTATAGGCCATATTTTGTTAATCCCCTCACCTTGTAATACAACGTACGTTACTATAGTAAATATTTGCCTGCATGTCAATGATTTTAGTAATTCATGCGCCATTTTGATACTTTTGAACAACGAAAGCTTTAAATTAGCAACTTAAACTGACTGTTGTCAAGTTCTTTATCCACTTACTGGACCATGCTTGGATGCATGACACAGCTGAAAGGAAACGGGGAAGCAAGATCGTTCTTATTCTTGTGTGGGTTACATGCGTTAGGTAGACAAATAGTTTAACCTTGGAAGGAAACTAAGCCCCTAGCACCCCAGGCTGGCCAATCATAATTAGGCATCTTGTGCACCCGTGTTGCATTTCAGGAATAAATTGAATTTGGGGGACTAATTATCTATGGCACTCTATTTGTACCAATTTATGTTGACATAACTTATGCATTTTACGACGAGCCGAAGTCATTGGATGATGCTCACCTATCATTCGCTAAAGGTGTGAAGTTAACATACGTATACGTGATCAAGTCTTTTGATAATGTAGGCCTACACCCATTATTTGATGAAGGTAAGAAGTTTCTACATGTACACGTGATATATCCAAGTCATTGGATTATGCACACCCATTTGATGAAGGTATGAACTAAGTTACAGCTGGAATTTTTATTGTGATTGGCGTTCCAAAGTGATTACGTCTCAGATCATTTGATGGTGCAGTGCATACTTCTGTGTACGTGCAAACACAAATTTGATGAAGATAATCGAAGTATCTCATTTCGTTTCATTGATAGATCTATCGAAAAGCGATACGGGGGGGGGGGAGGCAAACATCAACCCTGTCTGCCCACATAATGCTAAATCCTACCACATGCTTCCATAAATTTGTGTAACACTTGAACACAATATTGCTTGGGTGAAGCGTCGTTTTTGGTATTCAGAAAATTTTGGTTTAGGGTCCCACGTGCATCTTAGAGCCCATTTTGTAAAATTCATCAAAATGTCTACTCATACAGATTTTCTTAAACAACGTTGAGCGGTACCTTCCGGGAGTTCAGGAATTTTGGAGGGGCTCGGTCCAGTGTGGACTTCTGGTCCATCTTATAAAAATGTTTTCGTCCAAGGTCCCACGTGGACGCTATGACCCAGTTCATGAAATTCAGCAAAATTCTTCTTCTCCTACATATTTTCTTGTACGATGTCGATGGTTTATCATAATGAAACTGTTTGAGTAGTACCTGCAGGAAAAGCCTTAATCTTTGGCACCATACTGACCATACTGAGAGTGGGACTTTGAGTAGTACCTAACCCAGGTTTTCATACCCAAAATGCATTGTAAACGCTATCTGTGATGTGGTTATTTGAAAGGACATAGGGTCTAGGTCCGTGAAGGGCTAAGACAATCCGTTTCGCAATAGACCTTACCCAACCCAGCCTAAATTACCTAGCCTAGGCTAAGTAACATTTGGTTAGTAGACACAGGGCCTTAGTTCGTACCTCAGTGGGGCAGCGGAAACGTGGGGGGGGGGGGAGTTTGTGTGCGCAGTCTCTCCAACGAAAAAGTCATGGGAGGGAAGATATTTTATCCCCTTCAGTATTTGCCAAGAGCTCAGAGAATAAGTGGAAAAGGATGTATAATCCAATTGCATAAATGAGATGCCTAGTTCAAGGCTTGGGCAAATACAGTACAGCTTAGTACACTTGAAAAATATTGTTTTCTGCCATCTGAATGACTTGTGAAGCCAAAAGATTGTGTAGCACTCTCCGAGACAACATTGGGTGGCGCTCCGCTTAGGAATTCAGTGCCAACCCCGCCACCCCCCCCCCCCCCCATCATTACTTTATCTTTCCAAAGCTCCTGACTCACGGCTTACGTCCCCGCTTAGTTTCGTTTATGTGTCCAACCACCTATCGCTTTTAACGGTGGACACGCAAAGAAACTACATATTTATGCATATATATATATATATGTATATATGTATATATATATATATATATAAGATTATAGGGAATATGATCCAAAGAAAAGTGCTCAATTTTATAAAGAGCATAATATTATATATTGATGAGTCGAACTAGAAATACATCGAAAACACTACAAATTTGTTTCGTGCAGACCTATGTGGTGCACTCTTCAGGTGTTGTGTAGCGACTGGTCGGTGTTTGAGTTACTTGTGTTTGTTGAGCAGGAATTTGCTGGCATGTCGGCATGTGGATATGAATTCGGTTTTTTTGTTTAAGGTGCACTGTTGTGGGTTGAATATAAGGAAAAACTTTTCAAAAAGGCAGAGATTGCATTTCTTCGTTTTGTTGTTGTATGGTTGAGTTCGTTTGAGAATTTGCCATTTGATTTGGAATTCAATGTCCTTTTTCATAAATCATAAAAGCTCTTTCAACAACGAACACAAAAAGAACGATACCGAGCTCAGTAAGTATATTTGGTCGCTTATCCTCTTAAACTCATCAAGAGCTTTGAGAGATATACCTGTAATTTAAGATCTAGATTACTAATGGGCCCTGTCCCCTGCACTGTGGACGAGAATAAAGTCGTATCGAAATTCTATCTTAAGTTACCATACTGTGGTAATATATCTAATCAAATTGCTAGATCTATCTCTAAGTCTTTCACACGTTGCTCTAATGCAGAACTACAGATCTCTTTCAGATGTTCTAAAATTGGCTCATTTTTCAAGGTTAAAGACAAAATTCCTGATCTTAAAAGCAGTGGTTGTATTTATCATATTCCTTGTGGAGACAAAACTTGTAAAGATAATTATATTGGGGAGTCCAAACTCAGGCTTTGTGATAGATTTAAAAAACATGTAAATGCTGACTATTTCAAAGAATTCAGTTCCATACACGATCACTGTAAAACGGCGTCCCATAAACTTCCAAACCCAGGTGATATTAAAGTTCTCCATGTAGAGAATGCCTGGTATAGACGCAAGATCATGGAGTCTCTTTTCATTAAAGACTTACAACCTACCCTGAATAGAAACGTCCAGAGTTTTAATCTTCAGCTATTTTGAGCTGGTATTACTCACTTACTTCTGTTACAGCTGTTTTTGTAATGTACTGACTTGTATTATCAGTTTGCTATTTCGCCTTGACGATGTAAGGTGTATTCTTACGAAATATTGGCGCAATATATTTGATTCATCATGAATTTCAAACTCATCGCTATTTTCAGTTTTATTATATATATATATATATATATATATATATATATATATATATATATATATATATATATATATATATATATATATATATATATATATATATATATATATATATATATATATATATATATATATATATATATATATGAGTCTGCTTTTATACGTGAACAAGAAAAGTATACCTTTTCGAAACGTCGTGTTTATATATTCACTTGCCTTTTTACCTCTTAACCAGTTTTAACATCTTATTGGAAGATGGAAGATTTTAATGATTCATTTTTCTAACGTGTTTTAATAAACTTTTATGGATCGTTTTTAATATGTCATGTGCCTGGTGGCTTCTTACTTTCATCTTTATATATATATAGGCTTGACAGGATGTAAGGTCAGCATATGGGTCATTCGCACATTAGTTTACCTCTATTACCCTTATTCACCCCTGCAGGACCTGGTTCTGCTAAAATTATCGTTTGGCATAAAAATAACGTTCTTGTTATTGGCAGGAATGTTCAAATACAGGTCATTTCTGCTAAAATTATTGTTTGGCTTTAAATTGAAAGTTTTACGCTTGGTTGCTGTAATTTAAAATTGGGCTTAAAGATCTATCGGCCTGAACGCCGTTTCTATAATTCAAGCTCTTCTTGTTGTTTACCCGGACGTAATTTCGGTACCAAGAAGTTTTGAGAAATGAAAACTTTTGTAATTAGTGTAAGAATGGAGCTTTGAGACAATGGACCCGGACGCCGCCACTGTTGCTTTGTTCGCAAGTAGTGAGAATTTGACGCCACCGATCTTCATTTAACATAGAGATCAGTGTACTAATTTTAGCTCTCCTCCACCACCCCTAAGTTTAGAGCATGTTCTCAATTAGGTTATGTACTGTATTTATAAAACTTTACTCGGCAGGGCGAGACAGGAGACTGTGTAAAACCAGATAAGGGTCAACAACCATAGTTGACCCTTACCTGGGAGTTGGAGCACTGATGCTGAAAGAGCCTGTCTAAAAGTCAAACAGGAGTTGTATGGTTTTTAGCTCACACACCAAGTGTGTGAGGTATTAGAATGAGGCTGATGTTGTCAAGTTTTTTTTTCAAAAGCCCTCTCTTTCTTCATTTTTTGAGATTTTTGTCTGAAATTTTTTCAGTGTGTTTTTTGTGATAGACATATTTTTTTTCCACCTAATTACATTTCGACAGACTTAATTTATAGGTGAGTTGCAATGTAATTTTTGGAGGAAAATCGGGTTTTGGGGTTGCTTTTTGCACACGGCACTCTAACTGAATGGGTTTAGCTGGAGAGCTATTCTGTGGTCACTCTAGTAAACAATAATCAAATTTAATTTGCAGTAGGGCTGGCCAGCCTATCTATCCTGTGGGTCATCAAGCCCAACTGAACTATCACCTATCGATATCACATTCCGATACCAGTATATTGACACGTAAATTAAGTTAGTGAAGCATGTGGCTGAGTGATCATTGTAACCTACAAACCATGTACATTCTTATTTTACAAACATAGCAAAAATCTAGTCCAGCGCACATTTCAATTTAGACCCAGCCAAAGCCAGCTCTGACAGCATCTAAACATTATCAATTGCATCCTTACATATCACACAGCCTAAAGGAGATTTAACCTTCTCTACAGACCATAGCTGGTACACCTATAGACTCTGTAGAGTCTGCTTGGGCTGGAAAATGTCTGTTCCTAATGTTGGTTCCGCCACCGCTGAAGGAACATCCACATATTTACAATACTGCGTCTTAGGGGAGAGTGTTTACTCTCCCTCATTGATCGCTGCCCTCGCAGACTCTGGACACTCGTTTTAATTATGCACACAACTTTTAACTAAAACCATTGTTTTTCGCTACTAAATTCCTTAGCAGCCAATCACAGTCATAGTGAGAAATGATGGGAGTGATGATGCGGAAAGGATGTACGACTGATTAGTTACGTAAATATCATGGTAATATTCTACTCTCCTTCAACTGTTGTAGGTCTCTCTCAGCGATATCCTATTTCTACCGTAGGCAAATCTCGTGGTTGGGTGAAAGTTAACCTAGGTACCATTATTTTCGCTCATTGTTCAATCGCTGCTATTGGCTAATTTCATGAGACCAACATGTAGTATTTTAACATGTATTAACCATAACGTCAAACGTGACTATTCATTTGTACATAATTATATTGAGTGTCCAAAGTCTTTCCGGCGGACGGCGATCACAGCGAAACGCGACTATGAGATGAGTACATGCCCTTGGTTGGGTATAAGTAGGCTGCAGCTCCAATTGTGAGGAATGTATCAAAGGAGGAGTATTCCTTTGCCGAGAATGACTTTGCAAAGTCTAGTACACCTAATGCCATTTTTCAACATCACATGTCGAAATTAAAGGGGCTCATTGAGTTGATATCAGTAAAGATTGCTGTGATTTTGAAGTATACAAACACATGACAATACTCACAATCAGCATAATTAATCAAGTTTCACATCCAATAGTTATATGAAAACTGTCAATTTTTTTGAATTTTTGACCGTTACTTGCTCTGATTGTGTGCATGTGAATGTGCTAATGTGAAAATGTCTGGTCACAAAGTTTCAAAAACCAAATTTAATCATTGGTTACTCATTCATTAATGTTCCAACGTATGTAAAACTTCGGGATCCTTTTAGTTTGACTGTTTGTCATTAGTATGTAAAGGAAACTTGACCAGTTTAGAAAAATTGAGTGAATTTCACAAAACAACTCAATGAGCCTCTTTAATATACTACACTGGCATATGATAATGTCATAGGCTTGATAGGCTTGATAGCTTTTTGCATGTAACATTTTGTCACCTTCCAAGTACTGTACTTTCATTTTGCAATGCTACAAACAAAGATTACCTCTACTTACTTCAGTGATTGCCCTAAGTTTCGAACCCCTATGTCCCGACACACTTATATTTCGACATGTACACTTAAATTCGGACAGCAGAGGCTGATCAATGCGTCATTACTACGCTGAGCATCATAGCTGGGACCCAAAATGGTGCCTGATGTAATGAATGTGTTTTAACATATGAGTGTCAGAACATGGGGTGTGGGAACAAAAGCGTGTCAGAACATAGGTCTGAAACCCTCAGTTCAATTGTGTGAGCTACAGCGGCATTGCTGCGCTAGTTTTAGTTCACAAGCAAGCTGTTTGAATTATTGATATTGGTTAGATCAGGGGGGTAATTTGGCGTTAGGCATTCATTGAGCATACATAGGGGTATTAGGGTGCAGATGCACTTTGCAAGGCTGCTGTGCCAATATCAAACACCAGATTGTTATCATTGTGGTTATTGGCAGATGATATTCTGTTCATTTTCCACACGGCCTGGCCATTGAGATAAAATTATTTGGCTTAATGAATGTCTGTTGCTGGTCCCATTCATCACAAGGCTATTAGTGCCACGCTAGCGATTAGGGTTACGCGACCATGTACATCCAATTAATCTTTTTTCATAGTAAACTGTTTTCATAGTACATTTGGCCTCTTTCTTAAAAATCAACAAATTTCATGCAAATTAGCATACGAGTGATACGTCTTGAAGAACTAACGTATTTCTCCGGGAAGACCTTGCAAAGTGTTAATGAAAATGCACAAACAGTTCTGAGGGAACTGCTGTAAATCCAAAATTGGTGCGACTTTTGTTTTCGTCAAAAATTTGCAAATTTCACTCAGTTTACCATCTATCTTGAACCTTGTGGTAAGTCCATACAAACGGTGTTCAATTTATTGTTCAAGCAGTAGTGAAAATATGGTGGAAATAATACTTTTGGCCCAAGTAGGCTTGTTTTCTCAAATTTCGCTCAATTTTTCCATAAAAGGGATGTATCTTGAATATTATGTTGCCAGGTAAGTCGTTACCACGTTGATCTAACAGTTCGCAAGATATGCTGGAAATCCAAATTTTGGTACAAAACTGGATTCTTTTGTCAGAAATCATTAAATTTCACTCAATTTGCTATAAAAGTGATACATCTTCATAACTATGGTATCTTAATTACTATTCCATTCATAAATAAGTCCTTGCAAAATTTTGTGTATAGTGCTCAAGTAGCTCTCAAGATGAGGATTAATCCAACTTTTGTGGCAAAACTGACTTTTTTCTCCAAAAAAAAATCATCAAAACTGTCTGGATTTACCATTACAGTATTATTACGTTAAACAATGTGCTCTTTTGTAAGTCCTTGCAAAGTTTTAAGTCAATTGGTCTAATAGTTCTCAAGATATGCTAGAATTCCAAATTTTGCACCAAAATTGGCTTTTTCTTGAAAAATCAGCACATTTTCATCTCTTCCCTATAAAAGTGATATCCCTTGAACATTACCTTCTCAGGTAAGGCCTTGGAAAGTTTTGCATTAAATGCTCAAATATTTCTCAAGATATGATGGAAATACCAATTTTTGTGCAAAACTGGCTTCCGCAAAATCAGTAAATTTGACTCAATTTACAGTACAACTAACACATCTTGGACATTTTGGCATCATGCAAAACCTTACCAAGTTCAAACTTAATCGCGATTCTTGTGCATTTTGTTCACCTGTGTCGGTGAAATGCCCTATCAGGGACATTTGGACACCTTTTTTGGTATTTTATCCTTTGAGATGGATCCTTTTGTGGACTGAAAATTTAATTAGGCGAGTTGAGGTATACAATGTGTGAAGATGGTGCCAATTGAAGCAATTATGGAAAAGTGATGGACTTTGAGCTGGCCGAACAGTATCATTCGAGGAGATATGCACACTAAGGCAGCGTCCGTAGGTGCGCACATGTACATCCCCTGGCCCGTGTTAGCCTATCACAGGGCTGGTACACAACACACCCACACGCATCGGCACGGACGCGTTTTCATTGATACCACCCAACAGGACCCGGCTGAACCCGCGGTCACTCTACCATAGGGTGTCACTGCCCATCCATTTTAAGTCTTTCCATGGCAACCGTTCTCAATGGTTTTACAGTACAATATACAGCTCCCCTAGCCAAGTGATTACAGTATCACATCTTGGCCCTGATAGGGCGATGAGATTAGAAAAATCGATTTTGGTTGTAAAAGGGCCAATTCAATAACAAGAGGACATTCCTCTGCAAATAAAACCTTTATGTCGTCAAAAATGTAAGTTTCAAGTGTGGAAATATGCACAGAATGAAAAGAAAGAGAACTATAAAAGTTTACGGTATATTACTGACCTTTAGGGCGTCATATTGGCAAGTACTATGATCTTCTACCTCAAAATAAGTGAAGTGTATACCGACGGCCAGATCAGGTAAAGGAGCGTCAATGTTGTATTGACAAGTCACGCTGTTGTCATATTGGTTGGGGTAATTTGGTGACGTCAACAGTGTTCCGTTGTCGGTGATTTTAGCTCCGCATGCTGTTAAAGGTACAGTATCATATGACGCCGTTTTAGATACTTTACCGTTATGTCATACAATAGAGGTTTGGATTCATTTCGGAAAAGAGTCAAGTGAAAATCACAGTAATAGTAATCAAAAAGGAAGAGAAGAAAATAATGAACCGAAACACGCCTTAGGCCTATTCATCGTAGGCGAACATGGTTATAATTATCGTATGAAGGTAAGAACAGAAGACGTCAAATCAGAAATTTTTAATTATGCTATTTTTTTAACTTGTCTCCTGTGTGATAAGCTTCATCTCATATTTGTTGCATACAGCCTAGATGTATGAAAAGTATGGCAAACTATAAAGGTATGGGGGCCTTTGAACTGTTATCATTTTCGGAAGGTGCTATTGACACAAAACGGCTGGTCTGTAGCGTCTATTACCTATTCAATATATATATATATATATATTTATATCGTACACAAAGGATGGTACACGATAGCATCAGAAAGCTAATCTGTATACTACACTGCCTACCACGCATACCCATTACTGCATTACGTCATACGTTACGCAGAACAAGAGTGATTTCTACAGACCGATTAAACATTTTAATCCTCTGTAGCTGATAATGAGGCAACTATGATAATTCGAGAGGATTTTTTTCCCTCCTTTTCTTACCTGCATGGTTCAAGTTAGGATATTGACCCTTTACATTAATGCAATAGTTCAATGGAGTGTGTTGAACAAAACATGTACCAGAATGCTGTATCTGAACTGCATCTACAAAACAGTCTGAATAGAAATGATAATAATGGGGACGTTTTCTTGCACTAATGATCCAGGGAAAGCGCTGGTGCATGCATGGAACTATTCTATAAAATAATGCAAAGAAAGATAGTGGCTATTTTACTGTATTATCACATTAGCAGGCTAATGCAAAGGAACACACACATCACTCCACTTGTTGAATTCAGCATTTTGTCATCATTTGACTGGAAATATGTGATGCCGTAAAATTTTATCAATGGCACCATCAATTCAAATACGTGGTACCATGAATAATCGATTGTTTGTCCTCTGTGTCTCCCATAAACGTGAGGACCATCAAATGTATGGTTCGTTACATTGTTTTGTGGATTTTCATGTGAAGAGAGAACTAGAAGAGGATGTATGAAAGACGTAGTTTTTGAAATTTGACGCTTAATATTGATCACAGATTAGATGAAGTTTGCGCCCGCGCGCGTGTGTGTGTGGGTGTAGATGATGAAAGATGATAATGATCATCTTAGATTGGTGAAGCCTAATTCTCGAAGGCTATTCTTAGTCCATGTTGTTGGTGGGGGGAAACACTTATCCATCTCCTGAGATTGTGATTGGTGTTTGTGACGTGTGAGTCGTGGTGCATGAATAATGGTTATTGTTGATGGTGCAAGCATATGTGCAAAATTTAGGGGTGTGGCTTGATGAACACTTAGACATGCAGCTACACATCACCAAGCAATGTCAAAAGGCGATGATGCAACTACAAGCTATTCGATCTATTAGGAAGTGTCTCACTACTGAAGTCACTCGGAACCTACTGCACGCTTTTGTGACGTCATGTCTCGACTATGGAAATAGTCTTCTAATTGGTGTTCCTAAAGTCCATATGAGTAAATTACAGATGATACAAAATATGGCCATTCGTTGCTTGCAAAACCTTAGTAAATATGATCATATTACCTCCTATATTTCATCTGAGCATTGGCTCACAGTTGACAAAAGGATAAAGTTTAAATTGATATTGATAATATACAAATGCTTACATAATCAAGGACCAAAATATTTCAATGACATGCTGATGGAAGACTTTAATACTATTCACAATCTCAGATCGAACAGTGACACATTACGTTTGGTAGTTCAACGCACCATTTCCAAGTCATTTGGTGACCGGGCGTTTATGGTAGCTGGGCCCAGACTTTGGAATTCCCTTCCTTTTTCTCTTAGAAGTGTCACAGATTTTTCATTATTTAAAGCTAGACTAAAGACTTACTTCTTTAATCTTTAGTCGTTCTCAATTAAGTTTTGTATTTTTGAATTTGAATTTATTTTATACTATAATTATCTGTAAAGTGCACGTGAATGACTTGTCACATCGTGCGCTATATTAAGTCTAATTCATATATATATTTTCGCATTATTACGCTCTGGCATCCCGTTCAGTTTGGATGCCTCTACTCGTCTTGTCGACGGTGGCAATGGTGTGTGCCTGATGCATGGTGGGTGGAACAAATTTGATCGTAATGTCAGTATATTGGGTCCTACATTTATTAATTTACGTGTTCTGTAGACGAATAGGTGGGATGTACCAATGGCGGCGACCGTAGGAATGAGATTAAAATGATTGCTGGTAATATGCCCCACTTACGTGTTGATGTTGGGGGCGGTGGGGGGACAGACCCACCACCATTTCCTTCACCGATATAAAGGAGAAGATTGGGTGATCCTGGTTGCTCATCTTTTACTGCACCGGCGATAGATTTCACTTGCAACATGTCCTTAATTTCTTCAGGGCTTAGCGGGTAATATTTACGGAGTAAAACAGCGGCGGCACCTTGGAGTAACAAAAGTATATCTGAACATCAAAATGTGTCAACAACAAACAGTGGGCATCACAACAAGTTTGGCACTTTGGCATACTTGGAACGAAAAGATGAACATACGAATTTGATCTACATCCTCAAAATTTAAATATGGTGCAGGAATTAAGCCATGAAGTAACTACCCTTTGCTTGACTTGATGTGCTTAAGAGTAAACGTATAACTATTTTATTGCTGGGCGATATGGTTAGAATGTTCAGAGACATATTGCTTGAATTGGTCTATTTGAATAGGCTCAGAGAACTTTGTCCCAATGAACATACCACGATAGAGAGGACCAATTACAACAAGATTAAAGGGAAATAGGGCGTTTAGATTACACCAACATGACATACAAAAGAAATAGCTTTAATCATTGTTAAACCATTCGGTCTCATCAATAAACATCTGCCAAAGCTTCATCTCCTCAAAACATTATGCATGTGATGAGTAACGGAAGATGCATCATTTGAATTTTGAAAAGTTTGGGTGAACAAATTAGTATTGAGCAACAAATAACTGAATTTCTATCAGTAAGGAGCTTATGTCTTGAAAAAAAGGCCACTGTCCTTCCTTATTTTGAATAATCTATCATTCTATGTCAACAAACATTGGTTTCAAAAGTATGGATGTTTCCTGTAAAACAAACGCCCTATTTCCCTTTAAGGAACGTTTAATTATAAGTGTCCTTGCGATAAGGTCTCGTCTTACATACCTGCAACGTGAGGGGTAGCCATACTGGTTCCACTAATAGTGTTAGTGGCATTATTGCTGTCGATCCAGGAACTTTTAATGTCAACTCCTGGAGCGAAAATGTCTACACAAGTACCGAAATTAGAGAAATACGCCCTGGTATCATTTCTATCTGTAGCTCCGACGGTAATAGCCTTGGAAAAGAATGAACACGTTTAAATATGACATCTTATGATTTCATACAGGACCTGTCAAGTCAGGGAGAAGCATTCCCTGTGGAGTATGTGGCTCATTCTTGATGATTTGACGAAACACTAGACAATCTTGAGTCACTTTCTTGCACTTGCTGATGAAATCAGCATCGTGAATACATGCTTATTTTTTATCATGTGAAGGATTAAAGTTTGTAGGCTACTTCAAGAGTGATTTTACAATCTTGGACAAAATACCTTGGGACGCCCCGTTCCTCCCCCCTTCAATGTTCTCTGTAGCATTAATGTTCACAGTGTACATTCACTCCTGTAGCGCAAAATTCTAAAGGGCGCGTGGTTTCATGTTATCCTCTCAAATAAAATTCAATATTATAATTGCAATGTACGGCAAGGTGCCGAACATTTTTTTCCACGATTGTCTGAAAATTTCGACAGGCTAGAACAGGCTCCCTCAAATAGCGGCGCGCTCGCCACTTGTGGAGCGCGACGTGGTTTGTAGTGGCGCAAAAAATTACTGGGGGAATATCTCAGCTAATCGATCTGCAAAGTGATGATGAATTGACATTTTTCCACGGCCGCCAAACATCAGCGGATTTCTGGATAAGTGTTCCTCAAGCTTGCAGTGAGCTGAAATCATTGCCCTTCAAAGTGGTGGGGATATTCGGATCCACCTATATCTGCGAAAGTTCCTTCAGCAGCATGAACTTTATCAAGAACAAGTTTCGAACACGACTGTCTCACAACCACCTGCAGGACATAATGACAATATCTACAACTACATTTGTTCTAGACTTTTCAAGGCTTGCCAGATCATCTAAATGTCATTTCACCCTCTAGGTGGAGAATGTTCCTGTTGCTTTCTTAATCTGATGCAAAGTTCCCACATTCGATAAGATAATTTATCCAAAAAGATATTAAGTTTGGGAAAAATTTGGGCCGCGAAAAATTGAACAAACTTTGCACCATTTTGCATTTAAGTCCCTTATGAAATGCAACAAATTTTTCGTCCCCCCCCGGGGCGGCGATTAGTGGAGCATTATATCAGTAACATTTTGTAATGTGTTGCTTCAGAAAATTTAATTGAGGGAGCCTGGGCTAGGAGCATGCGTGCATGGGACCAGTAAAATGCGTCAATTTGTAATCGGTCAAACGGCTAAATGTGGATGATATTCCTTGCAACAAGAAACATCCGCAGTGCATGTTCGGCATATTTTGGGCTTATATTGAAGTTGGTTTACTGTAATAATATTATTGTGTGAATGCTGTCAATGTAAAAGGAGTAAAGGGAGGACAGTCAAATCTATGTAGAGCTTTGCACCACATGTCCTAAATTAAATTCAGTCATTGAGGAGGCAACAAATCTTTGTCACAATATAATAGAGCCACTGACATTTATATTTCATCTTTTCTTGGCTCAAGGTATTTTTCCTGAAAGAAGAAAGGTTGCTGGAGTAATTCTTAACCACAAAGAAGGTGATAAGAATAAGTTCATAAACTATTGTCCCATTGCTGTTCTTCCCTGTCTGTCCAAGATCTTGAAAAGATTAATGTTCAACAGGATTTATTAGTTCAATCCAAAATTGCTCACTAAAAACTCAGCCTCTTGGACAAAATACCTTGGGACACCCCGCTCGCCTTTCAGTGTTGGCTATAGGATTACTGTTCACAGTGTACATTCACTCCAGTAGCGCAACACTTGAAAAGAGGAGCGGAGTTGCATGTTATCTTCTCAAATAAAATTTAGTATTATAACTGCAATGTGAGGCAAAGAGTCCCAACAATTTTGTCCGCGTCTTTGCTTTAGGGACAGTCATTGGGCAAAAGTAGTCTTATCTGAGACTGTTTCCCCTCCTTCGTCAAGTAAGATGATCATGTATCCAATGAAAGTGATTGTGCTTTTATCATAAGGTGAATTTTTATGTATGTCTCTCAATTCAAATTAGTTTGACACTGTACAAACTCGAGCAATATAATAGTATTATTTCCAAGGACAAATGCACATTTAGATAATGCAAAAAAAAAAAACGAGCTTTGAAAAACGTCTACAAACATTGAGTCACACAATGCATACTTTGATCATTTTTTTTTCTTGGGATTCACTGGCTAATATGATTCACATTTAAGCTAAGTTATTGTGGATAAAACAAGAAGAACATCAATTTGAAAGTATCTTAATAATACCTGTAAAATATAGAGCATTGCAGGTCGCCAGAATATCGTTTAACAAAGGTAATTTATCAATAACTTTTATTATATATAATATACGAGGCGTTTTGTAACAAAAACAAATTTCCGTAAACGTTTGAATAAAAAGATAGGTACCGGTATACGATTTCTTTCATACTTTGTATTTTTCATTTCAACTGCTCAATGGGAACTTCTTTAAACACAATAAAGTAAAACCAGACTTTTGTTAAAGATTAACGCAAATATTTGAATTTTTACGTAGCCTCACAGGCCATGTGTCTGGAATCCTCCGTCGGGTTTTGGCATTTTTTTTCTTTTTCTTTCCCTTTTTTTTTTTTTTTTTTGCCCACGCGCACGTTTTCGCCGATCTACCCAGGAATTTTCGTATTCACCGTCATGTTCGTGAGCAAAGGGAATAAAGCACTAAGGCAAAATATTAGATTATCAGCAGTCAAACCATGTACATATAATTCTTGTAGATAAACTTAGAAATAACGAAGAATCCACTTTGGTGCATCGACAAAACATAAGTTCAGCTGCTAAATTGTGGTTCAGATTAATTGCGTTGTCAGATATAACATGTATGGTTAGAAGTTGTATGGCATATATTATGGTGGATGTTACATTTATGGCTACTATTACATTTATGAGTTATCGATGTCCCTACACTGTGCAGTGATGGCATTCTGAGTGAATTCTCAACATAAATATACCTTCAACACACGAGCTGGCGATTTGTTACAAGCGTTGGTGTCCCCATTTCCAGCGGCCACCGCTACTTGGATCGAAGCATTAATCATTGCTTCTACCCCGGCGTCCATCGTGAGAGACGCAGACCCTCCCAGGGACATGGATCCTACAGCTGGTCTCGTTCCATTTGCAATCACCCATTCACAACCTGTTTCAAATTGAAAACGACAAGGAAGATGAAATAACGAAAAACAACACACATATACATACACATACGCCCATACACATACACACACATCGTTTGTTAATTAGGAATTTATCTTGCTTTCCTTAAAACAATATTTACACATGTGCAATAACTTTGTGGTGTGGTCCTCAAATAATGCATACAGTGATCACACACCTTGTCTTGTGGAGAACAGAATATTAAATGAGGAAATCATGTATGAAATTATTTCTTTATACGGATGGATAAGAAGAAGAAAAAAGAGGAAAAGGAAAGAGAAGAAAAGGGGGAAAAAAAAAATATATATATATATATATATGAAGGCTGGATAGTTAAAATCTTCAATGCAATAAGATGATAAAAGTGGTTAAATCATTACAAGGTAAAATGAGTATACAGCCAGCACGACGTTTCAAAAAGGTAAACTTTTCTTGGTCACGTATAAAAGTACACTGAAATCATTTTCTAAGAAACAGGCATCAAAAACGAATCTGGTAAGCACAGGTGGAAATGTAAAAAGCGACAGAAAATCCTAAAAGCTATGGCTGACGTCTTTAACATTCATGCCTACTGGGTCAAAAGTGCTAAGACGGTAAATCCACTTGAGCTCTACTTCTTCTCGAATTTTCTTGCTATTGTTAAGGATCTTTTCAAGTCCTATCAATTCAAAGTTCTTACAGAATTGAAAATGTTTTCCAAGGGGTGAACTAGCTGTTTGCATCTCTTGTCTATGCCCTCGATGTCTGATCCTTAGCTCCCCTCCTGTTTCTCCCACATACTGTTTCTTACAATCCAAACAGTTTACAAGGTAAACGACTCCTTCAGTACCACAGGTGATATCGTGAAAAATTCTGAACTTTTGACCCGTAGAAGAGCTCTGTAGCAAATTAGTTCCTGAAATAGCAGCACAAGTTACACACCGATTTGAATGTGTTTTGAAACACCCTTTACTAAATTTGTTAAAATCTCTATACAAACTTTAGCATTAACCAGCAGGGACTTTAAATTGGGAGGTTGTATGTAAATAACCTCAGGAGGGAGTGGGAAGTTATCCTTAAACGTTTTCGACAATTGTAAAATAGGGAAATGTTTTTTAATAATCTTAGACAAAGGGGGAAGGCGTGGATTACGAGTAGTAACTAAAGGAGCTGAAAAATGCATCTGTTTTTTGGCAACAGGCTGTGGATTGAGAAGATCGTCACGAGAAAGTTTATCAGCTTCTTTGATTTTGTTACGGACCTTAGATATGGGGTATCCTCGTTCACAGAGATTACTTTCAAGTCTGGTCAGGTTTCTTTGTAAACCCCTTTCATCAGAACAACTAGATTTAATACGAAGAGCCTGTCCATAAGCTATATTATCTAGGGTATTCCTACTATGATATGAATCATACCGGAGCTATAGATTCTTAAAATTAGGCTTAACAAACGAATCGGTACTTAGAAAGCCTTCCTCAGTACGCTTAATAAGAACATCAAGAAAGGGAATAGACCTTAATTCAAAATTGTACGTAAATTCCAACTCAGAGGGGTACAAATTATTCAAAACCTCCATAAAAGAAATAAAAGCATCTTTGCCATGAGACCACAAACCCCAGATATCGTCAATATAACGACACCATTCCAACGGTTTCTGAGTACAGGTTTCCCATAATTTATCTTGCACCAGACCCATCCTCAAACACGCATACCCCGGTGCCATTTTGGGTCCGATAGAAGTACCATGGATTTGAGTAAAGAACTCACCATTAAACTCAAAATGATTTTCATTTAGACAAATCCTGAGACACTCAACTAAATTCCTAGTAGATGGGATCTTGTTAGATCTACGATCTAAGGCACGTTTCACTCCGTCTATGCCCAAGTGCTGAGGCATACCAGGATACATAGCTTTTACGTCTATGGTGAACATGGCTACATTTGGTGGAAGAGGGCCTCTGTTGTTAACAGAACTGATTAAGTTCAGAACTTCCTTAGGGTCCTTTACAAAAGAGTTTAATCCTCTCATTTCTGGATTAATATAGAAATCTACGAATTCAGAGAGTCTTTCGGTGGGTGAACCGTTTCCTGCAATTACCGGCCTGGTTTTAAGATACCCATTCTCGTCTGCGTCCTTGTGGGTTTTGGGGAGGGTATAGTAACATGATGTTCTTACGCCACTGGATATAAGGTATTCCGCCGTTTTGTCGTCAATATCACCATCATTTAACATTTTCGTAATGATGTGAGAAACTTTCTGAACGGTTTCTGGTGTTTTATCGAAATCATTCTTATGGTACACTTTCGCATCATTCAAATCTAACATAGCAGTGTGGATATATGAAGAGGTATTTTGAACAACAAAGGCTGACCCCTTGTCTTCTGGTTTGATGGCAATATCTTTGTTGCTCCTTAGTTTTGTTAAAGCTTCCCTCTCTTCCGTAGACAAGTTATCCTTTACATATTTTGGCAGTCGAAAATCATCTACATCCTTTTGAACTGCTTGCAGAAAACAATCAAGAAACTTGTCCCTTCCTTCTCGAGGTACCCATGTACTTTTATTTTTGAAGAGTGGGGTCTCTAAGCTACTAGACTCCTCATTTCTCTTTTCACCGTCGGCGTTGAAGAACTCAAAAAGGCGTAGCCGCCTCTTAAAAGCATCAAGATCTTTTTGTAGTAAAAGTTTGTCCGGAATGTAGAGAAACAGGGCAAAACTTAATAGCTCTGCTAAGTAGCCGTTCTTCTGCAGAGTTTACACTTGAATCAGACCCGTTTTGACTTCACCCGGCGTTGCTGCCATCCTCCTTGTATTGCATCAAAGAAGACTTTTTCCTAGAACGCTTTCTTCTCTGCCTAAGGACTAAGTCTACTCCAAAAAGTTCTCTTAATTTCGTTAGCTTTGACTGCTTCTTTTCAGCCAAAGAATCCCGGACAACTTTCTTATGTTCTTTAAGTCTAAAAGAAAGTAAGCTCACTTGTTCCATGGTAAAGGTCCTCTTTGCTGCTCTCCATGCCTGCGAGAAATTCGAGCGAAGTCCAGTAATCTTAGTTTTTGAAACGATATTGTCTCCTGCATAAGTTTTAAGGAGGTCTTGTGAAGGATTGAAGTCCAGTTCTTGGACCGATGGCAATCCCTTTACCGTCTTAGTACTTTTGACCCAGTAGGCATGAATGTTAAAGACGTCAGCCATAGCTTTTAGGATTTTCTGTCGCTTTTTACATTTCCACCTGTGCTTACCAGATTCGTTTTTGATGCCTGTTTCTTAGAAAGTGATTTCAGTGTACTTTTATACGTGACCAAGAAAAGTTTACCTTTTTGAAACGTCGTGCTGGCTGTATACTCATTTTACCTTGTAATGATTTAACCACTTTTATCATCTTATTGCATTGAAGATTTTAACTATCCAGCTTTCATATCTGTTTCAATAAACTTTTACGGATTGTTCTTGATATGTCGTGCGTCAAGTGGCTTCTTATTTTCATATATATATATATATATATATGTGTGTGTGTGTGTGCACTTGTGTGTGTGTGTTATATGGTACCTCTTCTTTCTTATTAGGCATTTACGCTTTGTCCAACGTAATATCTTACCTGCCACGATATTGGAGGTATATCCCGAACCGGTGCAATCCAGTACCCTTATCCCGTGAATGTGCGCGGCCTTCGCTACACCGTAATCCTTTCCTCCAACAGTCCCGCAGCAGTGGGTACCATGACCGTCGCAGTCCACACCCTAGTCAGTGAAAATCACAGGTTAAACATTAAACGACGACAATAAATTGGCACCAGTCAGTAAATAGTGCGCACAGTGCATGCCAGTCATCATCACTGTACCATTTCACACCATGCGCTAAACTTGCCACAAGGTCTGCAATCACACAAAAATAGATGGAGATGATTTGTTTTCTGTTGTTACTACTGAATAACATCAAGAAACTCAGCCTTTATACATCTTACATTTTGTCCAGATGTACAAAAACAAAAATGGCTATAAGTCCAGCATAACGAAATGGCAGAATGTGGAACTTTTGATAAGGTGAGAATTAGTAGTCTTCACCTTACAGGAACCTTTCACTTCCTAATGTGGACTGTCTATACCGTCCCCGACAACGCAGGCCTATTGAAGTCACCGATGATGTTGTGCATTCCGCACTGAATGCGTTTTTTTTTTTTATTTCGGTATTGAAACACTAATTCTTGATTTTGTGGTTCAACCCTTGCAAGATATAAAAACTACAAAATGTGGTTTCGTACCGTAACCACCCGGATTGCAAGCCTGGGCAAAACAGTATGATTGTTCCCCCGAGTATTTCCAATGGGGTGGCAACTGCCCACCTGCCCCACCCGGATTGCAATCACGCCCCTGTCCGACAAGAGAGGAGTGCAGCAAGTTTTTAATAAAACTTTGGCTCTCATATTCAGAATAGGCCGCCTATAAGTGCCTGGATTAAAGTGAACCTGTAAGTGTACGTATAGCTTATGTACCCCGTTTTACGTTTTGACTTCAGCTCAAACTTATACATATGGTAAAATACGAGATTTGCTTGAAAATTCGGACTTGAGGTTTGACTGCACTTGCCTTCCGTAGGACGTTTTTGTTTATTACGAACATTTACCTTAAACACGTTAGAAAACTAATTCGTGCAATTGGTCACATCGTTTGTACAATGTGACTACAATAGGCCTTATACATACTGGCTTTGTACTGATCGCTGATTCGCACCCTCGGCCCGGCTACTACTGTGCACGTACACATTGTACATTTGTAAACTGTATGCAGTTCAAACGACGACGAACGGAGACCGCTATGCCGAAATTCCAGGGAATTACCAGAAAGAATTATACTTATTTTTCACATTTATACTGATGTCTTCATTACCATTTCATAAATCGATTGTAAAATTTCGAAAATATATATAAAACGGTAGCAAATACCAACGATATGGAAAGAGATTAAGAAACTCAGTCCACATAGGACAGCATCTTCGTTCATGACTGCGTCCTGTGTAAAGTACGTAGGCGTATTAGCCTACTTAATATTGTAATTAGCCTACTTAATATTTAAATTGTGAGCATTTGAGGAAAAATGCACCGCATTTCGTAATTAGCGATATTTTTCACACAATCTTGTCACATACCCGTCGCCTTTGCTCTAAAAATCTTTTCCCAAAAGATCGGTTTGTTTCTTGATGGGAGTCGTCCGATAAACTGAACGAAAGATATGTGGTCACGTGATCATCAGAAAATGCGACCAATCACAATAATGGACATGCTGTCATGTCCATTAATAACACCAACTGACATTCAATCACGCTCCGCTTATTACAGAAGCCGAGAAGTGCTGTGAGACATCATCGTTAATATTTCATGACATCCTCCACTAAGTGAAAGTATCATGGAATGTTAGCGATGTAATGTTTCTCTCTTTGAATACCCTCTCACTTATTTTGGCGTTCTCTTTTTCCAAAATTGTTGGGATGGAGAAAACATCGCTTTGAACCATATCGTTTTCTGCAACCCGGCTTCTCCCTTCCACCCAGCCCCCCGCCCCCCCCCCCCCCCACTCCTCGCTCTTCTCGGTTTCCGTAAACGATTCAGATGGACGAGGTATATACACTAAGGTTGTCCTAAGCAGAAAGAAGAAAAGAGAGCCAATGGCAATTGATTTTAAACACATACAAGCTATAAACGGTCCGCTCTACGTACATTGTGACCGTCTCGAACAGCGTCGTAGTCATTGTGGGCACGATCCTCGAAATCTTCGTGATATTCATTTATACCAGTATCTATAACATAGACATGTACGCCAGTTCCGTCACCTGGAATGTCGAAATATACACGTAAGGATGTTGCATAATGACTGAATGTTAGCCCCTTGTTTTCGGAATTAAAGCAAACCAAAATGTTACATTACAGAATGCACGAATTGTTGATAGACACTTCTAAGTTTGCGGATATAATTTTGTAAATATTGAGCCTAATAACACCAAGCTATAGACCTAGATTTGCGTGTAAATACAAAATTTTGAAGGGCACGTACGACTGTCGTCAGTGCTGTCAGGAAGTTTGGTAAACGTAACAGCCGACACTTATGATCAGGGGCAGTCTTCGCATGGACTACGCAAACCTCAATGTAAGCAAACACGGCTTGGTAGTCTTTTTATTTTCACCGATGGATTAAAATCTCTTCTACCTTTGTTTTTTATTTTTCCACTGTGCTAGCTATATGTTGTCAAAAAGAATTTATCAATTAAATCCTAAAATCTCTAATAAAAATCGACGTCGAGTGCGGTTTTTGTCTCACTTGATTCCTTCACTGCCTTCCGTAGAGTCTGCGATTAAACACGTTGCCAAATGTGCAAAAATGTAACATGTTCTTGTTGGGGAAATTTTTCCGTGACATTTTCATGGGTATCGTAAACAAAAGCGCATATTTTTCGCCATTGTAAGCATCAATTCAAACTGGTCACCAATATCTCCCTCATAACTCAAGATTTTGATATTTAAAGAAAAACTGCTCTGGTCGAAAACGATTTCCAGTTGCCTCAAGACTACAAAAATGTTATGTAACGCAGACACATTAATGCAAAACGTTGCTCTTGCTCTGTCAAGGTAAAGTGTGTAACTAACCTTGAAATCTGAAATAAAATAATTGACTGTACTGTAGATTGAACTTTATATTGTGTGAAAACAAAAATCATAACTCGTAATGTATCTCGGAGTTGTTGTTAAGCCAGTTGAGGTTATGAAGAAAATTACGAGGATATTCAGTCAGTTGGTCCGTTATGACATCACACATTCCCACACAATTCACCACCTAGAAATAGTAATTTGCCCGAAATCCATTTCATCTAAGTCAAACATGCTATTGAGATATGGCCTCGCGTAAAACGTAGAGAATAATTTCTGTGATCTTTCACAACATTTTCAATCTTGGTACACCCCCTTTAAATTGAGATTGGGTTTCATTGGGATCAACAAATTAGATTTTCCATTTGCAATTGGTCAGCCTATAAGTTTGCCATCCTCTCGTTCGTACTTTTCATTTATTTCTTAAAGTTTACTACGCTTTTGAGACATGTCTGAGAATTACACACCAATAAACCTTTTTTTTTTTTTTTTGTTGGCCTCTTTGGAATATTACAGTATACTACACTATTCACTAATTAATTTCAATTCATGGTCTTTGTTACTCTCATTGCAGTACTGCATTATGTTTTTAGTAAATTACTCATGTTCCTTTTCTTTGTGTGTCACGTTGGTGTATTACATTAACTAGCCACGTTTCTTGTCTCTTTGGGCCCCAAAAGATTATCACATTTTACGTCTCTAATGAATCATTCATGAATCATTCATGAATTATTCATGAATTATTCATGAATTATTCATATTCTATTTCTTTGTTGGTCTACTTTACATCATGTAATTCCTAACATGATATCCTGTATATTGCTAACTTTCGAGACCCGAGTATATCCTGACCTTTCCTCATTTCCTGACTGAAACTAACCTTGTTAGATGTCCTGGTATGATATTCATTTCTCGAGGCACAAATTTGAAACTTTACAAGGCACATTGCATTTTAATTACTAGAATTTACCACATTAAATTTTCTTTTGATATATATTTTACATCTTATGGTCTTCACACAGACAGAGGCGAGTTCGGCAGGACAGAGGATCATTTTTTTTTAAATGTGTTATAATTAGATTGAATGTGATCAGTTTTTTTTTTTAAGAAATCTGACAAAGGTATTACCGATAGGTTCATAAATATCATCCAGAGGCAATTCGAGTTGATCCACTCGATCCAGTCCCCAGGAAGCTACTCCTGCAGTCTTCATAATGCTGTCTTCTTCAACATATTCAACAACGTCGAGGTTGCGAATCTGTCCAAATAGACAGAAAAAACTGCTGGACACAAAATCTGTATTATTTTTTACGAAAAAACTCAAACAAATTAAATTTGAATATATTGCTCTTAACATATCGCTGTCTTGGCCCAACGTTGGTTACATATGTAAAATTTGAAAAACAAGCCGAAATTAAAGTTTGAAGGCTGTTATCCGAACGACCTTTTACATACCATTCATCACAACTTTCTCCCATACATTTACCTTCCTTGATGTCGAACAGCCAACTGCAGTATTTTAGGTCCACACTACCGACGTCAAAGTCAACATCCCAACATAAAACATATACTTTTTTTTTAATCTCAGAGAGCCATTTAATCTGATACGTTGCGTGTAAATCGATGAAAATCTTTTATTGCTTACGTACCGTCATTTAATCTATGTAATCTGCACTGAATGCATGAAGGTCAAAGTTTCCACATATTAATATCATGAAATTAATATTTCAGATTAGTGTATTTCATTGCACTTTGAGAAATCTGAAATATAGTATACACCAGATCTGACCGAATATTCTGCGGTATTTCGACTGCTTTTGAAGACAAGTAGCTTCTATAATGGTGTGAGAATCTTGATTTTCGTTTTTTAAACTCATTTTAGATTCAGTGTAAAATGGCAATCAAGTTTGTCAATACAATTCAGATTTCGAGACTGAATATGCAACTGTCAGTCTCAGACAACAACGGAGACTTTTTGGTGAAATTTGCCTTTGTTTTATAACATATTCTGATTATGAAGCAACTTGAAAATCTTTCCTGACCAGAGCGGTCTTTTTTTTTCATACAGCAACATCATGAGTGATGAATAAGTTATTCTTGTGGGGCCTGAAGTGGCTGAAATAAAATTCACGCAAAATTCCATACATTGGTCACGAAACCTGTGAGTATTTGATAAACGGTCATTATGACGTAACCATAACACTACCACTTACATCTTCCAATAGTTCGTTGGTCAGTCTGGCTGAGAATCCATTGAAAACGTGTGTAAAGGTGTGAGTGATCTTGATGGTCCTATCTAAAGCTGCTGCGAACTCGACTTTATTGAGAACTCTTTCCAGGTCAGCATCATCCTTTGAAAGTTAAAACATTGTACAAATTTCGGACACACAGACACATACATATCCAAACAAACGTTAAACCAAACAGAAAGTAAAAAATAAAGATAAAAAGAAAGTACAAACTTTTGAGAAGTGGAGGTCAAAGAAATGTTTTTAGGATTTTTGTTTCACCTTTATAAATACCTGTACGCACGAGCAGATACTGTATATTTATACTGCTGTTGATGTTGATAGATAATGATAGATAATGCTGTTAATTAATAACAAAGCTTACAGAAACAAAGCAATGATGATTTGAAGTGCAGATAATCAAGGCAATGGCGTAATTAAGAGACAGATGCGACATATGTCGATATTGGTTCTCTCTTTGCAACATTATGTATCGGTACTTGATATTTTGTGGACTCACCTTCAGTTTCACGATGTAGCGATTGGGAACCGCTTCCTTGGTTTTCAGTAGTGGTGCAAGGGCACTGGCAGTACCCACCACCACCAGTAACAAAAGCAATTTCATTGTTTTGAAAGAGAAAATAAAACCTGTGAATAAAGCAAAGACGCACTAAACTAGCACGGAACAAAAAAAGTTTAACGAACTTCTGTTGATGGCACTTGAAACTATTCCTGTTTTTAAGGAACAGTAATTTAAAAGACAATTACAACAGTGATGAATAAACAAACACCTCATGAGTTCCGTAATTAAGTCATTTCATAATGAAGGCAATGACTTCTTCACAATATTTCAGCTCTGCAACCGTTACGTCCAGTAGACAAAGAGATGAATTTGCATGCATGATTTATTGTTCGACTATAATAAGCTCTTTTCACTGCTACATTCTGTAATACAAATGAAATAATTTAAGACAAACCATTGAATTGAAAGAATCGAAAGTATTATTCGAGCAATTGAACGAGCTATTTTCTTGCAAAATTGTTGACTGCTAAAGGAATGTTACCAAAAATCTATATAGCTCTTCCCCCCCCCCCCCCCCCACCAAAAAAAGAGAGAAATATTGAACGATAGCAGTAATAAATCCATACTTTAGAAGAGAAGGTTTGGGTTGGCCAATCACCGAAACACATGTTTTGTCGATCTGACAGTCTAAGTATCCTGTTGCAAACATAATAAAGAGACACAATAGTCTGTACTAACATTTTGTGCCACCATTACACTTTAATACTTTCCACCGTAATTCAACTTTTTGTCTTCGATGCCAACAACTCTTGATGAAAAAGTCTAATTACTTCACTGATAGGCGAGATTTTATACCTCAGATCCCCCCCCCCCCTTCCACCACCACCACCACCACCAATACAATACGATAAGGGTGAAAACGAGTAAAGGAAACCTACAGACAGCATCAATATAAAAATGAGAAAAGCGGTGCCGTTGTACATTACAAAATTAAAGAATCTTACACATATTTAGTATGCTCATCATCATACTTAACATAGTCGTGTTTATTAAAGTAAGTTTAATAGTAAAAATGACAACATAAAGGTATCTGTAGATGTAGCTTAAAAATGAATCATTTATTTGAAAAACTGAACTGAAAAGGAAATAAATAATGTGAAAGTAGTTTAAGTTCCTTTTTTGAATATTTAATAAAGGTCAGGAAATACGAACAATTTTCAGGAACTGAAATGATTGCAAATGAATAGTTAAGTCACGTATGCAAATATTTAATGTAATGTGTAAAATAATACGTCATGTGGTGTACCTGATATTGCCACATAGGCTGAGGGAAATATAATGAGCATGAGACGACTATATCTTTTAACAGTCTTTCGATGACTGTTCAAAGGATCATCACATGTCCTTTGATATCGCACAAAGCAGAGGTAGATTGAAAGCAGAGCGGCAACGGCAGTTCCCCAAAACCCTCTTTGAACAGAAGTAAATATTAAAGAAGAAATAAAGAAAATCAAAAAATATATTAACAAGCTGCAGGTCAAAAGGAATAAAGTTATTATCCAAACAGTATCTTGTGATAACAATATAATATCCTGGCAAACGATTGTTTGTATCTATACCACAAGAGGGGATAGACTAGCCTGCGACATCTTGGCTCACCCCACTGAGCCCGCAAATTTTGCCTGAAGTGTACTCATGCCATGAGTATAAGTCAGGATGGTTGCCAGTTGGTACCAATAGGGTGGGGAGTGTCCCCAGGTGACCTCGAAAACACTTTGCTTCAGAGAGAAAATTTACCCACTGAGCTCATGGATGAAACTTAGTCAAAATGGAAGTAGCCAAGTGGTACAGAACAAAAACATAAAGGTTGACATTTTTGGTAAAAGAAGCAACTGACCCCCCTAAAAAATGACCCTCCGCGAGAATCTTTTCCACTCTGAGTCAATGGACCAAAATGAGCATGAGATGGCAGAAGGGGTTGAAATTACAAAAATATGAAAGATGACATCATAGTCGTTTGAAAAATAACAGCTGGCAACGAAAATGAAAAGTGACCCCCCCCCCCCCCCCCCCTTTGGTGGAGAAATGTTCTCCACTGAGCCCATGAACGAAAAGTAGCAAGGTAGTATAGGTGTACACTACACACAAAAAAATAAAAAAAAAACTGACATAATAGTATGTATAACCGTACTGCTGCAGATTTAAGCTACCATTACCATGTGTGTACTTACTTAAAATAGAAGAGTCAAACCTTACAAAAAGGTAACCATTTGCAATTGTTTATTACATTGTACATTGTATACACTGAACTATGTTGGTTAGTTTCAAGTTGGATAAACAAACTTAACTCATCCACTTTTCAGTTGTTAATAAATGCACGTTTTAATATAACACCAACCAACAACGAACAGGAAATGACACACACACATGCCCACGCACCCACACACACACGTACATACAAAATAGCACACCAGCAGGAACTCAGGACACATCATGGTCTTTGTGACATCGCATTATTACTCTTAGTATTTTCTTTATCATGGATCAGGTTTAATTTTGTAATATGAACATACGATGTAACTGTTACTGCTAGAACCAGATTGAAACTTATTATCTGATCAGAAATATTATTGTATCGAATCTCTTATCTTCGAAATTCTTCTGGGCAACACATAAACATCCAACATGATATTGCACACAAATGCAAAAAAAAAAAATTCATCTTTCGGACTGACATCATAAAAGGACATATATAAAATGCCTGCAGTTTGTATGTTAATTGCATTAGTTGATCTAGGAAATGAGATGCTACGTATTATGATACAGGGAACATTTTAGTTTTGACTTTGTATAGTAGTTATGGGGATGGTGGTTCTTCTTTGGGAAACTGTTGATGGAAATAGAATGGACATGCAACGCAAAATACATTAGTGAGATAATTCGGTCTGTTTGTGTTGCAAATTGGTATTTGCAAAAAAAATTGTCGCAATACTGGATAAACTATTTCCTATAGTTAGTCCAATGGATGGTCAGTATTGTAAATGGTGTATAATGATCAATTAACAGTGAGGGAAAGTGTTGAATGCAAGATCTAATGTATGAAGGACATCTGATATACATGTAGTACGGTATGGTATGCCTTGCATGATTATTTTCTGTTATCGTGGATGAGGGGCTTAGAGCCAGGATGAAGGCTGCTAGGGGGTAGGGCATTCAGTTTGTCTAATGTCAGTTAAAGCGGCACTCAGTGCTTGTTTTCAGAGAATTCTATGGCAGTTGTCCTTACAGTGAGACAACCAGACCTCGGAAATTACTAAAAAGTACGAACTTCGATACAAAAATTACCAATATCCTAAAAAAAAATGATAAAAAAATGATAAATAACAGAGCAATTTATAGCAAATCGTTTTAACGTACTAGAACGGATGGCCAAAAGCTTATAATAAATATTCATTACTTACGAAACATTTCCATTAGATCTATACTGTAATGAGATGTTCACGGAGAAGCAAAGGTTCAGGTTGCAAAAGACCTATAGCACTTAATGTGATGACGGTGCCTGGAGAGGGGTGCATGTGTGGCATGTAGCTGGTATACTCCAACCAGTTGTGGTGTCAGCTTTTGTATGTTTGAAATGTACACCCTAAACTGCTATCTTGTGGGAGATTTTCGTCCACGGGTTCAATGGTAAATTTTCCCTCCACGGACCTTGTTACAATCGCCGATAATGTAAAAACAACCGATGATGTAAGAAAAATTACTGATAATGTAAAAAGACGATTTCATATGGCCCCACGTAAATGTGTGTAAGCAGGTGGGAAAACATGTATGTAGGTAAAGGTAACACACTTTTTACTGATAATGTAGAAACTGTTCTAACGACAATTCCATACGGTCCTACGTACATGTGTGTATGTAAGTGCGTATATATGTAGGCATTTAGGTACGTAGGTAGGTAGGTAAGTAGGTAGGTAGGTCGGTCGGTCGGTCGGTCGGTCGGTCGGTCGGTCGGTAGGTAAGTAGGTAGGTAAGTAGGTAAGTAGGTAGGTAAGTAGGTAGGTAGGTAGGTAGGTAGGTAGGTAGGTAGGTAGGTAGGTAGGTAAATGGGCAGCCAGTGCGACAGCGTGCAGGCAGCTAAGTAAGTTTGTGAGTGTATGCGTATGTGCGTATCAAGCCCATGTGAGTTTATGAGTGTAGGCCTATGGGGTCACAAAAGAAACAGTGTATTTGTGAATGTTAAACAAAAATAAGGACATGGGGGACCCTAACTCACTAAACACAACATACATAGCTACATTTGTGTCTGAGTGTAGCCAAAGTGGTTTATGACTGTGTAAGGAATTCTCCCTTGTCGCTCCAGAAAGGGGCATGGAAGAAACACCCGAAAGCATTGTCTGGTCGGAAAGGTTACTCGTGATATTAATGGCCTACGCTATTGGATATGTATACTCACTGGTCTATCGTTTTCAAACCAAAAGGTCACCAAGGTCACGAAGGCAAAGAAAGTCACCCATCGCACCCCTCGTTTTGTCCCAATAGTCATTTGCATAATGTTGATTATGAAAATAATATCACGATTCAAATTTCCCGGGAGAGAAATTCATTCTAAGGGCAATGGTGAGGATGATAAATCAAACAGGATAGCTATATAGTATACATACATATCAATATGTATATATAGTACGTATGTATTAATTTAAATATATTAATGTACTTTCACACGGGGGCGGGATTTGACATCTGAAAGTGGTGGGGGCAAACCCTGATGGAATATAAAACGACGCCGGAGGCGCCGTGCGAGCACGATACACTCCCCTTAACAGTGTGGGATGGGGCCCGCCTGAGGACACCTGGTGGGGTCCTGCAGGGGAAGAGCACCGGTGGGGGTATACAGGAGAAGAATCCCCCCGGAAACTCTGAGGTATTTACGTCATTACAGGCATTAAAATGACGCATTTTTCAAATGATGTAAAGTCGGCACTTAGCTGACATCTAACAGACTACAACATATCACAATTTGACTATTTTCAATTATATTTTTATGTTATTTACTTTCTTGAGGAAATCCTATACTTCCCCCAGGTGTAATTTTGGTATGCACAGCAGTACATCACTTTAAATGAGGCATTAAGTTATATTAGGTTTATGAGAAGCACGTGGAAAAAAAATATCGAAAATTACGATTCTCAATCTATGGGTAGGATTTGGGATTTGGTTTGCAAGGACCATGGTGAACGTAATGACCTACACTAGTACTTTCAGTGACCCTTACTTCAGGTCTTCAAGTAACAATAGTGTGGCAAGTAGCAGACGGGCATGATTTGAGAGAAATTGTATGGTGCCAGACAAAAATTTAATTGTATCAATCTTCCCTGTGAGGTGCGCACGAAGCGCGCCGAGAAAAATCTTCCTAGCATTACGATTGTATTTGCTATCAATGTTTTCCGTCATTTAACATTGCAAAATGAATCGCTGTAGACTATTGCAAATGCTCTTATAGTTTCTCTGGTCTCTTTTCCTTTCGCTCATTTTCCTTATTATTTTTATTACTTTTTCAGGCTCAGCAAAAAAGTGGGGGGGGGGGGGGCCGCAAGTGAAATGATCTTTAGATCAGTTTTTGAAACAGGAATGTTTTTGAGGGTGCATGGGGACTATCCCCATCCTGTTGGTATCAGGTGACACTCACTCACATGTAGTCGTGGTCTAAGTACACTTCCTGGGTCAAACCCTCTGGGCTCAGTGGGGTAAGCCAACATGTCGCAAGCTCCCAGAGTATGAGATCTAGTACATGAGAAATATAACATAGTGCGGGTTGGCGACCTGTCACGACATTGAAAGGTTACAATGTGATCCCTTGGTTCAAAAGTTTGACCATCTTTTCATAAAAGATCGCAATCATTTATGACATTTATTTTTGTTTATCTGACTTTAACTTTTGTTTCTGCTAGTTTCTTTTTTTTTCTCGAGATTCCTTTTCTTGACATTTTTCTTCGGTTTTACTGACTTTTTTGGTCCGAGGAAAAGAGAATGTAACGAGGTCGTGATTGCGAGTGTGTGATTGTGTATGTGTTTGTGACGATTAAATGGCTAACAAGAGATCTTGAGAAAGGTTATTTCTAGAGTTCTCCTACTTGGTATGAAGATGCCAAGAAGAAGAATCCTATTGCTTTTGGTAGAGTTCAAAAGTCATCTAAGGTCTCCAGAGGTCATCTAAGGTCTCCAGAGGTCATCTAAGGTCTCCAGAGGTCAGACACTGACGAAATTGTTCACGTGACATTTTAAGGTGAAATCATGGAAACCTTATTCCCAGTATGTAAATTTGGTTATATAAAATAGAAGAACCCTTTTGTTTTAATGGCTGAAGTCTGAAGTCACGTGACGTCAAACAATGAAAATATTTTTTAACACAATATCTCAAGAAAGGGATCAAAGAAACTTTGGATACTTATTATGTAAATGTGTTCTATCAAGTAGGAGAAGCTTACTACTTTCGTGGAGGTCAAGGGTCATCTGATGTTAACCAGCGGTCAAACATTGGAAACATTTTAACGCGATATGTCAAGACGGAAATCGATAAAAACAAAGTAAAGAAAAATGTAAAAGAAAGTAAAAAAAAAATGAAAAGAAAACCATAGGAAAGGACAGAAAAAAAATCCTAAAAAAAAAACGAAATTTTAATTATAAAAAGTTTTTCCTTTCTTTGAAAGAAGAGAGAAAAGAAAAGAAAAAGCCAGAAAAGAGAAAATAGAACAAAAACCAAAATCGGAAAACTTTGAGTTGGGACAACGATTTTGGCCCTATTCATCAAAATGAAAAAAAAAAAAAAAACGAAAGCACATAAAAGATAAAAGAAAATGAAAAGAAATATGGTATGCACAAACTTCGGATTCATTATTCAATTCTGAAATTAGACCTGATGGGTTTTTGCGGCCAGATATAAAGATTTTCAACCTTCATTTCCTATATTGTGTGGCCGTGAATTTAGTATCATACATGCCTTTAAAATTGCTCATTGTATGCAGAGAAAATTAAATGAAGTCGAATAAATTTGTCTCCATGAAATTTGACATTGTAGGCTTAGAAACTGTGTAAAAGAAATGAATACGTTCAAGAATACATGGTCAACCACACACACACACACATATGGCAAACGATTTTACAAAAGATAATGAAGCAACAATAAGGAAAACTAACATTGATAAGGCGAAACAAAAAAGAGGGATTAGGAAAGAGCCATACAACTGTATTTTGCAGAGGGATGATATTTAAGATTTTTTGTTAAAGGTCGCATTCCTTAAAATTATCAGGTAAGTGATTTCGTTAATTGAAAAGCATACTAAAATGTGAGAAATTGAGTGTTAAGTCTAAATTATGAGATGAAAAAAAAAAGATTAGAAGAACGAATAGGGTATGCATTATTATCTCTACCATATTTAAAAAAAAGTTATAAAAATTTTCGGAGCATTACCATACGACAAATTAAAAATGAAAATGCCAACGTGATATCCAAAGCGAAATGTTCTAATTAACTTTATAACAAACATTAGTACACATTATTTAAGCACATGGATTTCGATACTTTACAATGAAATGAAGACTATGACTGAAATTGTTAAAAAATTATATTCCATACAATTAGATTTGACCAATAAAGACATGAATTACTCAGTGATAAAGAAAAGAAGATAAAAGTGATAAAAGAAAGGAACTGATGAGTCATCGAGAAGTTCTAGAGAGCTTATACGCATCCCCACCTCTTTGAGAGAAAAAAATAATTTTACAAAATAAAGAAAGAACAAAGCAACAACAAGGAAAAAGAAAACACTGCAAGGAAAAGACAAGAAAAAAGAGGAAGGAGCTACACAATTAATATTAGTTTGCAACGAAATCATGTTTTAGGTGATTTTTAAAAGTGAGGAAAGATTTGCATTCCTTAATAGCATCAGGTAAGTGATGTCAGAATCAATACTGAAATAAGAGAATTTGAGTATGGAATGGAAAACCGACCAGAAGAACGAATAGGATATGCATTATCATGTCTACTGTAATCATAAATGTTAACTAAAATTGTCGGAGTATTACCATACGACCTAATAAACATAAAAATTTCGACGTAATATCGATAACAACATGTTCAGAATAACTTCATCTCGAACATAAGGGTAAACATTTTAAAAGCACGTGGATTTCGAGACTTTACAGTGAAATGGAAACAACGGCTCAAATTGTTTTAATTTTTCCATACAGCCAAACTAGACCAGTAAGGACTTGAATATACTCATTAATATAGAAAACAAGATATAAAGGATAAAAGAAAGAGACTAAGGGGCAGCAACAAGAGTCTTCAGGAATCTTGTAAAAAAACAGAAACAGGAAACAACTAAAAAAGTGAAAGAGTCATACAATCAATACAATCAATGATGCTTTGAGATGATGATCAAGATTTTCTTTTTTTTTTTGGGGGGGGGGGGAAGAAAGTCAAAGAGTGGTATTCTTAAAGATTTTTCAGGCAATGTTTCCAGAATTTTGCACGAAAGAAATGAATACTGAAATGTAAGGATTTGAGTCTGAAGGATGGAATGAAAAGGCGATTTAGAAGAATAAATGTAGGATATGCATTATTATCTGTACTATACGTAAAAAAGTTACTAAAATTGTCGGAGCATTACCATACGACGTAAACATGAAGATGTCAAAGTAATATCGATACTAAAACGTTCAGAATGACTTTATCACAAACATGAGTGTACACATATTTAAACCACGTAGATTTCGATACTTAACAGTGAAGTGAAAGCAATGACTCAGATTGATTTAAATTCACACTCCATACTTAGTATGACAGTCTGTCAGATTAAATCAGTCAACACATGGATTACTCAGTAATACAGAAAACAAGATATAAGTGATTAAAGAAAAAGACTGAGACGTAGCAACAACAACAACAAAAAACTCCAGAAAGATTATAAACATTAATCCCCCACCTCTTTGAAAAGAAAAACAATTTTACAACAAACAAAACCCAAAAAGGAACAAAGCAACAAGAAAAACAAAACACACAGGGAAAAGCTATACAATTAATCATTGTTCGCAGTGAGGTATTACGTTTTCACATGTGGGTAAAAGTAGCATTCCTTAATACGACAAGGTAAATGATTCTATAACGATTAGAAGAACGACTAGGATATGCATTAGTACCTCTCCTATAATTTTAAAAAAAAGTTACTAACAATTGTCGGAGCATTACCATACGACCAATTTTACATGGTAATGTCATTGTTATGTCGATTAACGTAAGGAGTAAGAGACTAAGAGTGTAAGGTTGACGACTAGATGGGCTGTATGTTGGAGGTAGTCTTTATTACAAATATATCGAACAGCTCTTTACCGTGGAATGAACCCTGGAAAGGTAAAGCAATCTAAGCCTGTTGTAAATGATTTTTCTTCTAAAGTGCAGAATTTGTGATACTAAAAATGCATGACAGTTCTTACCTGTTGGTCTGATCTTCAAAGTTGTCTTCAGATGCTAGGCTCGGAGATGGTCTTTGCAGAAATGATTCTTATCGCCGTGTCACTCCACTTTTATTTGTTTTCATTTTTCTTCATTAACATTAAGACAAACCTTAAAAACAAACATTGCCCTCTGAAAATAATACCACATATAATCTGATATGACCTCTTCGTGAATATTCACCGTCCGAGTGTGAACAAGCTTGTTTCCATTAGAGCCACGTCATTAGAAGTTCATCCTTATAAACAATAATAACTAATTCCAATTGGTCGACAGTTCGGATACGTTTGGGGTAATGGCATACATACAAAAGAACATATGTTGGTATCCCATGGTATTGCAACATCTCAGGACATTGTTTCCATGAAGGTCACGCATGAAAAACAGATACATGGGAAGGGGTTGAGAAATATTAGACAATTCACAAAGCTTATTCTTTGGTCGGTGGAGTTACTCAGATTATAACAGCGCATGCCAAACGTCTATTGTGTTTCCGCTTGTGTTGTGTGTATCACAATTAGTGAGGCAAGGGAGGGGAAGGGGACAGAAAAGAAACCCACGGGGAGGGACAGTGGGTGGGAAAAGAATAGAAAAAGAAAGGAGAAAAGGTAAGACAAATGAAGTACCTTTAGGGAGGTAGAGGAGGGGTTTAAAAGTAAGTAGGTGGGGCAAGAGGACAGACAGTGAAAAAGAAATGATAGGGGAACTTGATAGGAATGGAGGGGGAAGGGAAGTGGAGTGGAGAGGGGAAATTACACCAGAGAAAAGAAGGGGATAAAACAGGAGGGAGGAATGGAAACGAGTCAAAGAAGAAGGAAAAGGAACATAGAAATGAAAGAAAAGGAAAACAAATGGGGAAGGGCAGACAAGAGAAGGGAGGGAAAAGTAAAAAAGTAAAAAATAGAACAAGAAGAAAAGAAGGGATGGAAGGAAAAGAAGAGATGAAAACATGTTACTTGCAATAGTATAAAGCTAAACTTTACTCCATATTAATAATTAAGGCTTACTTCAATTGATTGCCAGGGTTGGATAAGTTACGCACAAGAGTAACAAAGCAACAACATATGTTGGAATCCAATGATATTGCGACATCTCCGGAGTTTGTATTCCATGCAGGTCACGCATGCAAACACAAAAAGATGCCTGGGAAGGGGTAGGGGTGATAACAGACGTCAGGTGAACTTTATTCTGGGGTACAACTATTCAGATTAGCAGTGCCAAGTTCTATCATGTTTCCGTACTTTGTGTTGTGTGTATCGCAGCGAGTGTGACAAGAGAGGGGGTGGGAAAGGATAAACAATGGAAAGACAAAAGAGAGAAAGGACGGTAAGGGGATAGGAAGGGAAAGAAGAAGATAACAGAAAAATGAAAGAAAAAGACGGAAAGGAGGAGTGGAGAGGAAAAATCAAATTGAAGTATAGTGAGGGAAAGGAAGATAAGGAGACAAAATGAGGGGGCAGAGAGAGGGGGAGAGGTAAAGGAGAATGGGGAAGCGAATAGAGAGGGAAAATGGAGAGAGAGGAAGAAAAGGGAAGATAAGGAGAAAGAAAAGGAAATGAAAGAGATGGAAAGGGGGAAAGGCGTGAAGGAGAGGGAAGGGGGCGTAGGGGACAGAAGAGAAATAGGGAAAGAAGGGAGGGGGAAGAGGGAATTTGAAGAAAACTGGTTTGTTACAACGGTTAAGTTGATCTTCACTATTATACAACATATTGTGTCCATTCTCCAATCTCCTTTACAAGAGACCCCAACTATGTTGTTATGTAAAGATGAAGACCCCACTGGAATATTGCAATATTAAATCATGGGTTTAAAGGTTGTCAACAGCCTTCGTTATTTTATTCGATAGAGAAGAAAAGAGAGATAAGAGAAAGCTGTTGAAACACCAGGGTATGGCGGCAGAGCCATCTGGAACGTAGCTCCTCATCTTACCTCTAGGCAGAGTGTATTAGTCATGACGACCAAGTTAATATTTAAAACAGTTAAATAGAGGCAATGTATATCAGCAAATCTGTAAATTTAGAGTGTTCTCATAACAGTCAAAGTTGCATGAATGGATTATACACAGGAAAAGTAAAATTGAAAATCTTGTATCGTTTGAAGCACCCATGAGAGGCCCTTGCTTAAATTCCCAGGAAAATTCCTGTCGGAAGAAAAGGTCACGTGATCACATTTCTCTGCTTGGGAAAGTGGTTTGTGTACCGTAAACTCTCGGCACAAGTGACATATAAATATATGTATATAGAATAGATGCAAATGTAATTTATTCCGGCGTCTGTCAGTCTAAAGACGACAAAAGACATACACAGAAATGGGCTGGGAGAACAACATAACAAAAACGCACAAAAACCCCTACATATATAACCAGCTATTATAAAAAAAAGTTGGTATTTGAAAACAAAATTTTTTAATTGACAATATCACCCCCTATCATAAGCAGCGAGACATGCAAAGAATCCCTAAGTCTCGATCCACAGTATATAGTATATAGTATTCTGACGAAGGCCAATGAGGCCGAGAGCTTGAAAATACATTCCATTTTTTTTTCATATTCCATTTTTTCTTATTTTTCAAAACAAGTGCATATAACACGAGGTTTCGGGTGTATATCCTTTAACACAGGGGCAAACTACTAAAACAGACACATGTATACAGACACACAAGTTGGATAAAAGCAGATTTAAAAGAATTCGAATTAAGAGTTTACACCACGCTTGATACGTGACTTCCCAACAGAAAATTCCCATATAGCCGCATTGCAATGACATCTTTCAGAATCATCCCATATTTTTTTTTTTTTTTACAATTATTGTTACTGTTAAGCAAATCAGTTCGTTATGCGTAGGTCATGCTATCGAATGGCTGGTGGGGGTGTGTTTGCCAACATTATCTTTAAAATGCAACGTGTAAGGTTAGATTCCTCGACGAGTCAAGTGTACAATATCTTGACTTGTGTATGGCAGCAGACATGTGTAGAGGCTCCCACGCTAAGTCGCCATATGGAAGCGATCTACCCAGATCTTACCCTGGTATAACTACAGTGACGAATAGCTGACTCCTCGCTATATACAGTATTATCATTAATTACATCATAGAGTAAATACATACAAAATTATGTAAGTGTGTGTGTTACAGGCAGTTCTGTTATGTCTTTGTTTGTTTGGTAGTATACCGGCATCAAAAACTTTCATTTTTCAGTTTGCATTCCTGGAACACTTTGTGTGATAATACATCTCTCTCAAATGAAGAAGAATCCGAAGATGGAGGAGGGGGGGGGGTAGGTGTGGGAACGCTTTGTTTCAAAAGAGATAACATTAATCAGCTAGAGCTGTTCTCCCTGGCGAATGAAATAGAACTCAGTGTAGTTCTGAGCACATTGCTCTTTCCTTACGGCATCTTAAACTGAGTATTCAAGTGGATGTTGAGATGTTCTCTATTCTGAACCTTACTCTACATTGTCGCACTGCATTTCCAAGAGAGAGTGGAGAAATCGAAGGTGGGAGGGAACCCACTCTTGGATTTGGCAGAATTAAATATGAGTACTGACGTGGAGACAGTACAGTCTACCATCTTTGAATTAAGACCACGCGACGTCCTACGATGAGAGCTGGCAACCCCAATGATCTAGACCTATGTAAATTTCCAAACCGTTGTTGAGACGAAAGCTGTCTTTAAAATGATGCTTGCTCTCTTTTCACTTTCCTCAGTGCCACACATAACAAGATTTAACAAGAACATCCCCCATCTCTGTTCTACTTGCCATCTGGTTTCTGCACACGTTTGCGCACCTTCGTGATAACTTTGAACTCAGTTTACGATGGTGCACATGTCTCTATAACGTCACGAATACACTTTGAACTTCGCAGAGGGCAGATTTCGGTCAGCTAACGCATTCTTACTGTCCGCTGATGTGTGTTATCACTGCAAAAATCCGAAAAGAAATACGAAAGTAAAAAGCTCATTAGAAGCATCTATTCGTGAAAAGGCTATCGTGAGAGCTGCAGATGATACCAGTACATTGATTCGATAAAGGTCAGTGTAAATTTTGAGACCAAGTTCAGGTTAATATTCGCACTCTCATCTCATCACTGGCCGAAACTGGTAACGTACTGAAAACACCGCGGCACAGTCTGGTCTAGCACTGGACTGGAATTATTATCATTTTTTATATCTATCCATCATCATCAATACTATATAGATTACACGAAACGTCACCACCCTGTAGCATGATTCTTTGATGGTCCAATGCACAAGATTTACCTAAAGATCATTACACTAGTGCAGAACTCAATAGAAAACTTGAACCAGAAATATGTCAACACGTGGTATATTATTCCAAGGTGACTCACTTTTACCGCTTCTGTTGTGTGTACCTTTCAAAGTCGTCCCCCCCCCCACCCTCCCGATCCACATCCACATAACACCAAGACACCAGTGTGCCAAAAATGTGAACGACCCCACCACATTAATTGAAACTGTCCGAATTTTCACCAACAACATCTGCAAGGAATTCGGACCTATAATGTACAAAACAAACCATTCTGAATCAAAATACAGACAATGGTTACAAAGAACAAGAAAGTAATAAAAATAATAATTTGTAATGAAAAAGACCTATCCCCCTCCCCAAGAATGTTTAGATCCATATATGTACTACAAACCTATACTGCTCGAACGAAGATCCCATAATGGCGATTGAAGTGTACTTAGATCAGAAAAATAAAATGCAGCCATCCCTTTGACTAATTTGAGGACAATGAGTAAAATCTTTAAAAGAAAGGATTGTCACTGAAATTGGAGGCCAGTGAAGATCGTGATGTATGTCAGTTTTGAGGCAGGATTTCCAGAGTTCACCCATCATGTTGTGTTTTGAAGGCTTTAAAACCGATTAAGATCGACATCGTTGGTGGATCTACGCAATGGAACCAATAAGAACTTCAAAATACTAAGTATATAGAAGAAGAATATTCTACTGAAAAGACAAGGGATCATTAAAACGAGAGAACAATGTTTCACAGCGGGTACGTCACCATGTGCACCAATATTTTGTTCATGACTCAAGTCATTGATGTTTGGAGAACTGACTTCTCTGGTCAAGAAAGATTTCCAGTTGCCTCAGATCTAGAGTAACGGTTACCAAATGCCATGTGTTCCTTACGACCGAAGTGCTTACATGACATCCAGTAAATGCAAAATGATAATATAGTAGTTGCGGCTCTGTGACATCATAATCTAACGAACCATTTTGAAATATATAGATATCTGTTACTGCATTCACAGTTCGATGGAGTCGGCATTGAAAGTGAAACTAAATCGTGCGCTGTACAAAAGCTTCGAGAACGCAACAAAGTATGAGAACAATTACACTTCCAACTTCAGCAAAGTAGTTCCTCATTTGAGAAGAGCGCCTGTACTTCAATGGCCCAGCCACCTGATCTGTTGTAATTTTGTTCTCATTGCTTGAAGGGTTTCTTTCCATTGGTAGGATTTCGATAATTGTCCACTTACTATCCCAGCAAAATCGTTTTCTTTTCCTGGTGAACTTAGTGCACTGTGACCTTGAATCTCGCTCGGACGAGCAGTGGCTATGCTTGAATACATGTCATTTTTAACAGAGCGGTATATCTCTATATACGGCTCTGATTTTTAATTTTAGAGGGCGCACTCAAAATGTGACTTTCTTTGCACTTATACAGTGTGATGACCCTGTGGAGATTTCTATTTGGACCTTAAATCTCTATTGGGTACATTGAGTGTTTACGTGAATTTCACGAAGTTTTGTCAAAAACTTTGTCCGCGTGTTCTCCACATTCTCATGACAGTTGGTCACACTCGATACCCACAGGTCACGTGCAAATAAGTAGAGTAGCTATTCAATTTGACTTATGAAAATTCAAAGCCGACACTTTTCACTTCATACTAATTCATATGTAAACAGCCACTACAAGTCATGGTAAAAATTCGGTTTTCACGACCATTGGATGCCGCGTTAAACCTTGAGTAATTATGCTAATTAAAAGTATTGCCATTAAGTGTCTCCCTTCAAATCCTCTCAAACGTATAGGTTTCAGCTTAATGTGCCGTTTTAACAGAATAACACAGTGATATGAGAGCATTGATTCGAGTAGTATAGGGCCTACTAACAGTGACTACGATCAGTGCAAATTTAAGTTGCCTACAGAGGCTATAGGCATTGAGGTTGTGAACAGACTGTATTACTGAAAGGCAAAACAATAACAACAAAAAAATGATATCACACATCGAAAATGACAACAGCCCATGATAAATTCATGAAAACATCTATTCTTGTGAACATTTTTGGTCAGTCTTCTATAAGTATTTGCTGAGCACTCTTCTACAGTCATGGACAGATGAACGCAGTATCATTAGTGGGTCGACTATACTACAACAGTCTAGCCTACATATGCGTTCCTTCACCGGGCTAATCTGCAGAAAACGAACCTTTACATTTCAGTTCCGAAGCCTACTACTTGTGTGCACCATAGAACGAATTGCACGCACACACCGTATGAATTAATGTAACTTAACAGAAGCTTTGACGAACAGCACTGGGTGATAACCATAGGTTATGTTTACTCAGTGGGCCTCTTTAAGCTGTTTACTGTTAAGAACTATGTCTACATTACGTGCGCATTCATAATCATTCCGCCATATGCATTTATAATCATTCCCCCATATGAAGTTTTCTTTTGTATTGAAATGCACTGCACTAGAAAGACACACGTGTGCGTTACAACTATCACATGTCTCACAAAAAACGCAGCACTTTTAAAAGATAGATGTTTTTTCAGTAGTGGGCCGGGATGCGTGCATTTGTCTGATCTGTCTATTCTTTCAGCTGTCCTTGATCTGAGGCACTCCAATAACTCCTTCCCAACAGTACTTACGATATTTTGTCATCAGCGATGTCGACCTCAATATGCCCATCGCCTTTGGTTGTAGACATTTTCTGTACAATGCCATTGTGTGGATTTACAACTGCCACTCAAGTCATTCATTCTAAATTAAAGTGGGAGCACAACCAACTCGAAAAAATAAAATGAATTAGTGGAGCGGATCAAGTTTTGAGGACGTTGAAAGACGCAGCCCTGAAGGCATATTTAGGGGTCATGGTTAATATGCCTATTCATATAGATGGCTGTATAAAAATCAAGCAAAGCATCGAGTTAACCATTTTGACTGAACTTGCCTTTTCCCTGTAGGTGAAATTTCCTATCAGTGAAAAACGGGTCGTGTGGGATGATTTCCCGTTGAGAATGCCGAAACAGTGGGTACAATACAGCATCCACCTCTAGGCTAACGCTTTTGAACTTCAAAATAAGAGGCCTTAAATTTTCACCGGGGAATGGAACGATCCGCCAAAATTTAGTGCTAAGCATCACATTCACAGCAAGGGAAATCGCAGATGTTTGTTATGACAAACGCCCGAACAATTAAAGGAAACGATTCTTGCTTGCACGTTCAGTGCTTTGAAGGCAAAGTTCATTCAAGATGGCGTCTTTGATGGTGGTAATCATATATCTTTGTTGCAATCATTCCGATCTTCTGCTCACGATTTTTTCAACTTTGACGATCTATCTGCTATACAAGTATTCAGCCTTCGCTTTCATCGTAGCACATCGAGTTTTCTTCTTCTATTATTGCATCTTCTCGATTTTGCCGAGCGTCTTCATCTGGAGGTGGTACGCCTACAGATTTCGAGGTGGCAACCGTAAATGCATGGACAAGAGATCTCTTGCCGGCAAGACTGTGATCATTACAGGTAGGCGTATAACCATAAGACAAACAATGTTCTGTTATAGCCTGTAAATGTTATACGGACAGAAGGTCACGTATGCAATTGCCAGTTGAGAGTGAGCTACTGAAGACGAGATGTGACCGGATGGGGGGGGGGGGGGTCCGGAAGTGGAAGAATGTCGGGGTTGTGGATGTGTCTCGTAAAAGATTGATATTAGCATTTTCTAGATCATAAGTGATAAAAGGCGCAGATTCAGTTAAACATATCCTTAAAAGTTGCAGTCTTTTCATTCAATGAAAAGACAGGTTCCTGAACATTCATTTATCCACGTCTCTATAAGTCATATTAATTTAAGAGAATGTAGGCAATCATCGTGGAAATATTACGTTACCATGGTCAAGCATGCCACTCAATCTGGCAGTTGAGGCAGCATAACTGTATTAGTTGCGCTATTGACTTACTGACTACACTGTAAAAAAAATATATATATCGTCTCCGAAGCCTTCAACAAGTTTATATATATGAGTTACTATTATACGAAAAGCTGACAAAATGACAATTCACGACATTTTTCCGTACCTCATGTAGTTTAGATTTTTTGCTAGAGATCAACAAACTTTTCGACGTTTTCCAAATCCCGGTGAAAAAGCCTGAGGCCACAATTTTCCTCCGCCAGTCTGAAAGGCAGTAGAATCATCAAAAATTGCATGAATTGCCTCCATTTTCGCATTAACTTGGGATATTGAGTTGTGAAATAAATTGTATACAACTTTTTGCACTTTCTATTCTCTAAGTCTAGTAGAACCGTACCTAGGTAACAGATTTGTGGTAAAACGTGACCTGCCGATGGCAAATTCTGCCCGAGAGCACCACCAGTAGAGAGAGAGAGAGAAAAAAAAAACAGTTATTTTTTTAAAAATGTTCTATGTTGGCGCCCACGAGTAATATTCATGAGTACGTGTTTCACGTCTCTTCCTAGCTTTGCAGCAAGAACGTTGTTGGTTGAAGGCCACCTGCAGAGTCAAGGTAAACATACATAGGCTAACCTTCGACCAAACAATATTCCACGTTCAAGCTGGAGAGATCTTAAAGCCATACTCATGGATATTATCTTGTGGGCTTCATTATCAGAAAAATTAAAAAATAACTTTTTTTTTTTATTGTGCACTTTCTAAAAGAATTTGCCATTGGTATATTTTACCACAAATCTGTTAAATACGTATGCCGATCAACTCGATTTGGAGAAAGAAAGTGCAAAACGTTATGTAAGATGTATTTCACAACTACATTTGCTCCTTTAATATGACAGTTAACCATGCCCATCCTATACGGTACACTTCAAACCTGCCTGGTTCAATATCCTATCACAAAGAAACCCAACCAAACTAACACCAATATGTTATGGACTTAAAGGTACATGTGACACGATTATTACTTGTGTGGGTGAAAACTGGAAAGGAAAGACACTCGACAATGTTATTGTTATAGGAACGAGTGTAACTAGCTGGCAGGTAGGGTCATGATATACATTTGCGATAAAATCTTTTAAGTTGTCGAATGATCGAGCCTTCACACTTGTCTCCGGTGAATCAAATAAAAGCGATGATATAGGCCTGTTGAAAAGGTTCCGTCTACAATTATTAACAATCCAAATTCAATCATATTGCTTCCACGTGCGCTATTCCTGTAAAAGAAAAAAGGGGGCGGGCGAGTAAATGCATTCCCAAGCTAAATAGGCCTACCCCCCGTCCCCATGCTTAATTGGTTCATGAATGGCCCTTTTAAAAAGAGCCATTGATGAGAAAAAGAGTCTTTTCTTATGTTATATCACTTTTGTTACTGAATTGCTAAATTTTGTACATACACAATACAGTAATGGCCAGCTTGCCATTCCTAGGCCTATCGATACAGTACTGATATTAAGCAACATAATGAAAAGTACTTGTAATTTAAAAATATGAGAAGAGTATTACAACGCGTACATTTTGAGGACTTTTCCAAAATAAAATAGGGACGACAAAGTTCCCTTTTAAAGAATACAAGTTTGTTGCCTTCAACCAACATCTGCATAGAAAAAAAAGACGTGAGCAAAAAACTGTCATACAAAACCTGCAAGTAGGCCTCGGTTAGTGGAGGGAGCATGGTAAATAGAACTGAAGCATACTTTGACCTTTCACTGATAACATGATCGAAGTACGGTGTTTATCCACCTATCGTCTGCTCGTTGCCCCATCCAATGTGCACCGAGTCAACGTGCACTGAGCTGAGGTTACCGTGGTGATCGGGCAGTTACTTAGCTACGTACAATGTATATCCTGACTTGACATTTACTGTTGCCTACGACTACGAGTCATATGTGTGAGTCAATATGGCGTCACTTACAGTGACGATAATAGCTGTGATTTGGAAATATTCTAACCTATTCTTTACCGTGCTACTGCCTACCTCTCTTTTAGTGTTGTACAAATTGTCAGTATTCAGTGCCCTAATATCGTATCGTTACACTATCGGCTACTGTTGCCTAATCTCGACAGTTCCAAGTTACGCCATTTGGAGATGGTATATCTACTACATTCGAGGCGGTAATAGAAAAAGCCACAGTAACAAATCACTGAAGGGAAAAACAATTATAATAACAGGTAGGCAAAGTCAGTTCGTTTTATAAGTGATCATGATAATACTGGCATGCGTGTGTCTGCTTACTATTTCTGTCTTTGGTGTGTATCAAGATCATTGACATGGAAACACTCTCGAAGACAGTACCATCCTCGGGAATTTGTACGGCGGCAGACATGTGCAGAGGCTCCCACGCTAGCACTCCATATGGAAGCCTTCCTTTGTCATGTAACCAAGCTGCAGGTGACGACTAGTCCCACGGTTGACGTAGGCTACGTCGGTCACAGTATTATAATCATTAATTACATCATACAGCAAATGTATGCCACATCATGCAGTAGGAAGTGTTATGTACAGTTTTGTTAAACCTTTGACGTGATTTCGTCACACAGTGACATGTTCTAGGAGTTTCATCCCGGCAGCCCCTCACCCTTCATCACCCGGCAACGTGGTCAACTTGCAGGTTACTGTAATACATAGCCCTCTTTCCAAAGGTCTGCTTTAAATTTGAACTTTTGTGGACTTTTGCGGGTGTTGCGCATCCTAACCAAAAGAAAGAAAGATAATCTGAAGACTGGAAGGGGAGAGGGATTGTTGAAGGTGATAAGAGGGGTGCTTTCAGTGGCGCAAAGAAAGGCCATAGCGGTGGCAGGCGAACCCTCAGTACATGGACAAGGGTTTCCAAAATGACGTGGATGAAGAAAAAAAAAGAAAAAAGAAAGAAAAAGGTAGTAAAAAAAAAAAGAAAAGAACGAGAAACAAATATTGAAAGAGAAGGTACGGATAAATGGCAATCGCGGGTACTATTAGTACCCATGATGGTGTTGCCCAAATTCAGCCCTCATAGTTCAAGCAACTCTTTCAGCCTTCATTAGGAAATGTACAAAGTTTATATTGAAAATTTAAGGCGAAGATTTTCTTTCCATTCACGAAACTACTGACAGAAGACTTGTTGAGATTGGGAAAAACAATTTTGTATGTAAAAAGTTATGGTACAGTACTCTCCACGCCAACCGATTGTAATCAGCAATTCTCAGCTGGCCTATCCATAGGCCCAGTTAAAAAAAAAATAATGGGTGTACCGTTGTAGCAGAAGCATACTGTATTCCCGTATCACACTGCATCACACTCATTGAGGCTCCCTCATTCCTGTCAAAAGGGCCATTGAAACAAATTCTAGCTACCCCCTCCCCCCGGGGAAACGTCAACTCTCTTGAATCCGCCCGCAAAGAACCCTTGTGACGCCACGTACTGGATGGCTCTTGAGGAATTAAGTGGAGAGATGGAAGGTGGGATACCACTACTCCACGGTCAGTGCCAAATACGATAAGATAAATACGAGACGTTGTGCAGTAGGTTTTTTTTTCAGTTTTCAAATAAACAAATAAGTTACTATGAGATGACCTCTTTTTGTACATATTAGGGCATAATATGAACTCAGTTTGACCTGACGGTGTCTATCTAAAAACGCCACCGACGCACTAACTTTGCAATCGCAAATTTAATGTAAGCCCGTGTCGATCATTATATGTGTAGTGAAAGAAACCGGGAATGAAGAAACTCGGAGAAACACCGATTCTCGAAGAGGCTACCGAGATGTCGTTATAAGATACCATGAAGGCGAATATAAAATTTAAAGTAACAGATCGGGGAGGGCAGCGTGCGAAATAAATTTAGGGGAAATAAAAAAAAAATAATATCTTTTATCTCAACATTTAACATGTGATGAACTTATGTGGGCTTCCTATGTAAACGAAATTAGTTACAAGCTATCAAAGATATTTATTAAGCCCGAAATTGAGACAGACAGTAATCCACGAATGTTCACTGAGGGGGAGTCAGGGTATTTTGTTGGGGAGACAATGACAAAGGTAATTGCCGGCCTAGATGAGGGGTCTCAACTGGAGAGGGAGAGGGGGGAACCCTACCCCTCTTGAGGGCCTTTTGAACTACCAGGAAATTGTATATCTGGTGCCAGGGGAATCAATCCAAATTGAAATGTGGAGGATATGTTTGACCAACTGATAGGTTTGAATGATTAAAGCTGTCACAGCAGGTCTAAGCTTTGCACTTTTTGATGGCTTTGGGTATATTGGACAGGGCCAATAGGTTCTTCCCTGGGGTCTGGGGTAACGGCCATTAACGTGACCAGAAGAAAAATCCAGAGAGCTCTGAGGTATTTGCAGAATTGTGAGCATTTGCATAAATGATTTTGTGTCCTCGAATGGTATTGGAAGGGCAAAACTGGCAAGGCATTGCATATTTTAAGACAGATGATAAATTTGATGACTGATAGGTTGGGACCCCAGGATCTAGTGATTGAAGTCACATATTGTCAACGTCTATGAAAGGACAATTCCGGAGCGCGTGTCCAGGGGTTTTAACCAGAGATGGAGGCTGGCCTAAGGGAATGTGCAACAGGACTATTTAAGCGGAGTGCCACCGTCAATTGGCGAGGACAGCACAAGAAACTTTTGGACTTTTCAAACCCCCAGGGGCCGGAAATGGCATTTTCAGCTGTTCTATGCCGCATATACCCAGCCTTGTAATAGGAATATCATGTCTACAATTTCTCAATTTATGTAAAAGAAATCAATCTGTGAAGAATTGAGTGGAAAATACATATCACATGGGGATTGATGTGAAGAATGATAATTAAATATGCATTCTCTTTCATTTTCTTTAAGTACTTTGCAAATATTTGAGGCTGAGCACATAGGTGTAGAGACTTCTGTTTTTTTACGGGGGTGGGGGGAGTTCTGCCCGAATTTGTTTGCTACTAATTAATGGGCGGGATTACTATCTAAGCAGAGGGCTACAATGAATTGGGCCATCCATTGCAATTGGTAATACATATATGAGAGTTTCCAGCAGCACGTCTCATGGAGAGTGGTTCAAAGACCTCAGCAAAATTAAGAAAGCAGAAGATAATGTGAACAGAATGTAAACAGAAATTACCATATCACCCCTGGGTCTAATTATTGGGGGCATATTTTGCTAACACGTCATGGATATCACATGTAAAGCGCCTATCCAGAGTTTTCAGCAGGGTGGTGGGGACCAGGCCTGAGGGTAAAACCATTTTGCTCGCACTGTGGGCAGAACTATTTAAGCGGAGCGCCGCCATCAGTTGAGCCGGAGCCTACCGCGGAAAGTTTGGGGCTTTAAAAACTCCCACATGGCCGGAAACGACCCCTCCCTGGCGATCTATTCTCCATGTACCCAGCCTTGAAAAAGGGCTCTTATGTCTGAGAAAAACATTTTCTATGGGGAGAATACGTACTAATTGGATTGCTCTTATCTAGAATATTTATGCTACCGTAATTTTCTGAAAAGTTGTCGTAATTTTCTGAAAGGTCGATTACGTTCGTTAATGTCCACCGTCGCCGTCGGTGACATCAACGAACGTAATCGACATCTCAACATGGTAACATCTCGTCATGTTATTCCTTATATGTTCAATCACCACCGTCTTTAGAACCAAGGATATTCGAAGGAGGCCATAGTGCGATTGAATCCCTGTTACGTTTTCCGAGTAACCCCCCCCCCCCTTCACCATCTCATCGACCATTTTACCTGAAGGGGGGGGGGCACTCCATACTTTCTCTAGTCCACCTATCCAACGTCGTATACACGTAACTATATGTTGCCTTTCATTTCCTTCATTGTCGTCATGCAGGAGGCAATTCAGGGATTGGTAAGGGTGCTGCTATACACTTAGCCAGGAGAGGAGCTCGTATCATTTTGGCATGTAGGAATCCGGACAAAGCGCGGGAAGCCGTAGACGAAATCAAGTCTCTTACCGGTAACCAAAACATCGTCTTCAGGAAGCTAGATCTGCTAAGTTTTAAAAGTGTTCGTGAGTTCGCTGACAGAATCACCCAGGAGGAGGAGAGAGTTGATGTTCTCATTAACAATGCTGCTATTCCTGATACTTACAGTAAGTGTAACGTAGTCGCCAGCATTTAATCGTATCTAACTAGGCCTATCAGCAAAGCTATACTCTTCAAATTGTCGTGACAGCTACGGTCGTTGACAGGAGCCACAATCGTTTTGTGTGCCAAGAGTGAGACAATAAGAGTGAGACGCTGAGAAATATTTCAATAAAATATGGAACAAATGTATTTGACAAAACTCTTCACAAAGTTTCATTTAAAAAAAATGTGTCTTCACCAACTTATATAATTTTCATATTCAGGAAACGGTGCCGTTTTTGCTTCAGATGTAAACAGACTTGAGTAAGTCGAATTATGATGTCACGTAACCCGTCTTAGCAGGACTTTAATGTATTTCTTTGTTTTCGTTACCTGCATTTTCCACAGAAGCAAATAAGCTATCATGCATTGATTAAATTATTAATATATACTTTGATTTGAATTTTTGCATATCTGTTAAAACTATTTGACAATTCACCAAGAAAAATTACAGCTTTCAATTACAAAAAGTTATGACATCACAGTCCCAGAATAACATCATCCTGAACTCTCAAACATTCAAATATCTTGAAAACTATACATAAAAGTGAAATTTGGTGATGTAGTCTCTCATGAAGACAATAACATTTTAGTGTGAAAAGTTCTGAATTCCGTTTTCCTTGAAATGGACTTAATGGTCACTTGAAAAAAAATGCTAGCTTTACTTCACTGGCTGCACAAATTTACGAAACTTTTGTTTACTATTTACAAATACAGCAAAGTTTTCGTGCACTCAGAGACCGCTTAAATAATTCAATACTTTATGACTGTCGATTGACCAATCGACCAACCACATAAGTTGGAGAAGGTTCACCCACCAGTTTGCTTATGTGAGGTTTTAAAAGGATAGTCCAGCCACAAATTCAGCTTGGATTGTTGAAGAGTAAGTTAATCCAACCATTCTGGTGAATTTTCCATTCAGTTACCATGTGTGGTTCTCCAGATATTACCAGTTGAAGTTACCTCCCTTTGCTACCAATTGTGAACTTGAAGCAAGCAGGAAAGAGTGACGTCATCTCCTCACATGTCTGAATAGTCTTTTTTTTCTCTATTATTGAATTTATTATTTTGACCTTGAAATAGGCGGTCAGCTTAGGTACTGGTTATGCGAAGGTCGCAAAACTCTCATACCCCTCATACATTCTTTTTGTGATAGCACTAGATACTAGATATCGAAATATTAAATTTGGTGTAAACTTTAAAGATGAACATAAAATGCTTTATCAATGTGGGGAGATGACATCACTCCTGCTTGCTTCAAGTTAACTGTGGGTAACAAAAATGTGACAACTTCAACTGCCCATATCTCGGGAACCACACAAAGTGGGAATTGAATGGAAGTTTCACTATAATGGTCGGATTAACTTACCCTGCCTCAAATCAAAGCTAGCCTATATTTGCGGCTAGACCATCCTTTTAATATTCGTGTCTACAGACTTGTATATCCTACCTGGTGTACCTGACAGTTTTAGGTTATGGTCAGAGATATAGGGAAATCTTAATCTTAAAGTTTTCAGACTTGCCAAAGTGCATGGATATCATGTTACGGATTAAATGATTCGCCTAAAGTAAGTTTATATCAATATTCAATAGCGTCACGTACATTTTTTTGTTTTGCAAAATCCAACTTTCATCACTCCATCCAAGAGAGAGAGAGAGTAACTTTTATTAAACAAATTTAGAAGTGTTCGTGGTAAACTGGAATCCTGTTCTTTGAAGGAGCTTGTGCTTTACAAAATCTACTACAGTTGTCTCCAACACCTTGAAAGCCGTAAAGAACGAGAATATCTTTAAATTCCCTTCTTCTCCTCTTCTCTTTTTACCTTCGTCTTTAGCACATGATGAGAACAGAAAACCTTATCCAACCGAAGACGGATATTCGCAGTCCTTTCAAGTGAATTACTTCAGCCACTTCTTGCTTACCAACCTTCTTCTCGATTTGCTCAAGAAGAGTAGCCCCAGTCGCGTGATCAACGTTACGTCACGTTTGCACACGGCTCCAAAACACTTAGATTTTACCGTCGGAGAGGGCAATGTTCGGTACCCCAAGCTGACATTTTACACGAAAGGAAAACTTGCCAACGTACTATTCACGAAAGAGTTTGCTAAAAGGATGGAAGGTACTGGGGTGACGTCATACTCGGTCGATCCGGGAATAATCTTTTCCAACATTTGGGAAAAACAAATTGCAAGATGGAAGGTGCATGTGATGTCTTTAATTTTCTGGTAAGCACCCTGAGGACGAATAACGTGCCATTTAATGTAAATTGTTGAAAATTTAAGTTACGTGTCAAAACAGTTGCAATGTCATGTAGATACATTCACCGGGTTTAATCAGTTCCATCCACAATATCTCCCATCAGTTCCATATACGATCAATTTGATGAGCTAACCTACAATCTTGGACAAGATACCTTGGGACACCCCGCGCCCTTGTTCGATGTTGGCTATAGGATTACTGTTCAAAGTGTACATTCACTCCTGCGCAACATTGGAAAGGGGCACGGGGTTTCATGTCATCCTCTCACCTAAAATTCAGTATTATATTCGCAACGTACGACAAAGTGTCCCAACAATTTTGTCCAAGATTGTAGCTCGTAATCGTCAATGACACGTTCTGCAGCGCTTTCCATCAATTGAGGTAATGTATTCCATATGGTCAAACGGTTTGATATCCTTTGGAGACAATATGTTGCTCTGAACTGCCGCCAGGAATATTTATTCTCTGCGGAGGGGCTTACATAGCATAAGCGAGTAAAAAGTGACAACATAAAAACACCATCCCCGTTATTTCTCGAAAGGAGCCAGATGCCAAATCGGGGGGGGGGGGGGGGGTTGTTGGGAGGCGGTAAGGTTTGAAGAGAGGTCGTTGCACCGCTTTTTATTAGAACCTGAAAGGTAGTCGCCACTGCTCTAATAAGAACTTCATGTTGTTTAAAATCAAAGATACTTCCATTGTCGCAAAAAGCATTTTTTTCTTTTGTCATAATCCCTTCACAGGCTTATATTCTGCAATGAAGATTCTGGCTCTCAGAATACGGTATATTGTGCGGTGGAAGACGGTCTAGAGTCTGGACAATTGTACTTTGATTGTAGGCCGTGTAAACATGTCAACCCGCTTATCAATAACCAAGAACTTCGAGAGCAGTTGTGGGACGTCAGCTTGGAAGCTACTAATCTGAAGTGAAGTAACCTAATGAAGCAATAGGTATAAAGGGACTGAAACATACAGTTTCTGTTGACAATGTCCTAAGTTAATTCGAATGAGCCGTAAACATGACTTCTTTAAAGATGAACAAACACTGACTTGATGACGAAAATGTAAACCGCAGAGTCTAGCATGTGAGAATATGAGAATATGTTCACTCTGTATCTTAACTCATATCCTCTATTTAGACATGCAATGCTTAATAACTTAGTTGAGGGATTCCTAGCCTATGTTTATGTTCACGGAGTCATTCATCCGTCCATTCCTTCATTTATTCATGAATGAAAAAAAGAAACGTTTTTAAACACAGTCACGACCTTGACGACAAGACCTGCGTGGACAAAAAATGAAAAAAAAAATAAAATAAAAATAAAATTTAAAGATGTATAAAAGGCAATTACCACTGTGCTTCATTACATAATTACGTGCGTTCGAGAAGAGGAAATCTTCTGCTGACAAAGTTGTCGTTGAAAAAACTATGATGTTTGCTTCTTGTAACCTTTTATATTTCTGGCGTCATTTCTGTTATGAGTTGAAACTCTTAAAATAGTTTACTAACTTTATGATAATTGCTTAACAATCGGTAGGCCTATTCTGAACACTTGCCACCTGAACGGTATACATTTACACGTGTCATAGATGTGTCTTCTAACACACGTGCCCGTGACTTACTTATTTACAGATGATACAAAAACGCGGCAAAAATGTGAAACTCGCAATGTTGTAAAAGAAACGTTCGTTTTTTAGATCTTTATGACAGCTCAGGTCAGACTATTTAGGTGCGAGGTGACTTAACTTGCAAATCGAAAGAGGGTTATATATTTCCTGAATTATTTAGATTGCTAAAAAAACAGTATGTCGGTAAAACAGTGAAGGAACTTTGGTCAAGTCACAGGTGCCACCGGAAAGAATTCCAAAGAAATTAATTACCAATTGATAACCACTTTTCCCAGTCTGTAAAAACTTCTAAGTAATGTTTCCAAGTGATGGCGTGATAGGAAATGTCTGTGTCACCGCTTGAAAACAGAATTGAAAGAAAATAAACTCTAATTTTCTCGTGACGAATTGTAGGGTGGTAATAAATTGAACGTATACGAAACTGTGTTTTGACAACATAGATCCCAAATGGCAGGTTTGCTACCTGCACTCGTTTTGCATGATTAGTATGTTTTACTACGATTAATATAGGCCTAGATGATAATCGTCTAGCCAACTACACCGATTCAAAGCTAGCGTTTTACGAAGGACTCGGGTAGCACACGCACCAATAGTGTAGTGTAATAAGTAAAACATTGACACACATACACACACATACTGAATACAAATTGGCATCCAGGGCAACATAAACAGAAATCACTTTTAGAAGAAGCCACGTCACGGACCCGGCAAATAACTTCTATAGAAGTTATAGAAGAGGTGGACTATACGTAAACAATGCATTGCACTCGTGTATATATGAGACGTTTGTGGGGTATCAGTCGTAAGAAATTCAACGCAGTGCAATATAACATAGTAAGTTCCAATGTGCTGAATACTTAAGGCCTAGATTCTATAAATAGTGCTGAAATAGAATGTATAATTTCCCCTGCAAGAATACATTCCGGACGTCCGATGTCTGTATCTTAAAGCGGTAATCAGTCACGCTTTGGAACCTCCAGTTGCTCCGGCTCAACGGAAAACTACAGTCTTGCCATTCGCTTTTCTATTTTGAATATGATTAAACGTCTCCAGGGATCCTCTCCGCCGTGAATCGTCTACTAAAGACGGATTTAGACCATGTACGTGTGCTTGTACTGTGGGTATTGCAATGTCGCCAAAAGTCAGAAATGATAGAAATAAGAAATCGTGTATAACGCACCAGAAAGGTCTATTTTTTGTCATTTCTCATCATTCAATGTTGTACTTTCGTTTGCACATTTTGAATCTATCAGACATTTTGACTCTTACATGTTGCACAGTAGAACAGACGAAAGCTTTATGAATAACACTGATTTACACTTTAACATCCACACGTCATCAAAGCTTCAAAACTTTGAAAATGTCAGGAGGTGAAGTTCAATCTCCCCACTTACGCTACCCAACGTTGCAGTTGTCCTGCATGCGCAATGTTGTAATACCCTGCGGATGTTGGGAACTTGGCTCCCCGCGTTCTGTAGAACTTGAAGAAACAGAGCAAAAGCACCTGGCTGTTAAAGGAGGAGAGGTAATTGTGATATGTCATTTTTGTCATTTGATAATTGTGACATGAAATGTTTTGTATAAATGTTACATAACATTTTTGCACTTTCTTCTTTCAAATCGAGCGTTAGCATATTTGCTTAACAGATTTGTGCAAAAAACTTCTGTCGATGAGAAATATTGGGTATGCGTTTTATGCCTCTCCCTAGCTTGAATATCGAACATTTATTGGTTGAAGGTCATCAATGGTTACTTGCAGAGGCCATTTAAACATAAACAGGCTCTTGCTGTCATCAAGAAAATCCCTTTAAAAGGGAAAGCAACGATCCTACGTCACACTTAGCCACCTGCGATGGTTGAAAAAAATGTTCAGGCTCGCACATTATCCCAACTGTCCAAGCGGTATTTCACAATCACGAAAGCTTCTACCGGCAAAAGTGTTATGTTGATAGGGGAAAAGGTAGTTGTTTCACAGAAGAAAATTAATTTTAAAACGAATATTTGATAAACACAATGACAAATTAGACAAACAAGGAAGGGTTTCGGTCTTCTTTAAAAACAAAAAGAAAAGTTTCGCCCAGATAGAAACTCAGTTATTTGTTGCTTAAAAATTATTTTCACTCAAACTTTCAAAAATCAAATGATTCGTCTTCCATAACATTCATCTTATGCATAATAGTTTGAGGAGATGAAGCCATTGCAGATGATTATTAGTCTGAATGTTTCAGCAATGATTAAAATCATTTTCTTTGCATGCCACGTTGGTGCATTTTCAACGTCCTGTATCCCTTTAACTGATACATGCATTAAAAATCCCATATGACACGATGCGTTCTCTTGTTGATGGAACATTCCTTTGAATTATAAAGAAAGATATTAAGGAATATTCCAGATGGTCTCCGGAGGGACGTTCAACGAGCAGTCAGGAAGCTGTCATTTAGACAGCTCCCTGCTGCAATTTACTTCAGTATGTCATAAATGTGACGCCTCATCGTCCTGCAGTGAACCACTGACCAATTACATTTGACACATATGTTTTATGTTGTTTACTCCGTTCATTGTTTGTACATAGTAGATGACAACAAAGAATTATAACTGAATATATATTATAATTAAATATATAACAATATACATTTTCAAAAGAGAAAAAAAAAGATAAAAATGAGATGATGAGAGAAATAAGAGAAGAAAAAGATAAGAATGAGTTGATGAGAATGTGATGAACACACGTATTTCCAGAACAAAATAGCCACTTCCTTTCCATGTTCAGTGTATCACATAAATGTCAAAATAAAGATTGTCAGAAGTGGGATTCGAACCCACGCCTACAGAGTAGACTGCGACCTGAACGCAGCGCCTTAGACCGCTCGGCCATCCTGACTTGGCGCTTTCATTGAACACCTCTGTTTGCCAAACAATACACAAATACAACGTCCGCTATGTTAACTATGCCATACAGTGACGATGGCTAACCCCCCCCCCCCACCTCTCCCTTCCCACACGCACACACGCGACCGACTCAAATGGATTATCAGCGCCCTCTTCATCTTTTCACCCAAAGGGAAAATAGTAATCAAAAGATAGAAAAAGATAAGAATGAGATAAGAATGAAAGGGAAGGTAAAAAAACTGCAAGTTAATTCAGCGCCCTCCGCATCCAGGAAATGATGAGGGGGGGGGGGGGGTTTGCTTTCAATTGATTGGGACGGAAAGTACACGACACTACATCGTAAATGCGGAGGTACATAGCGTACATAGAAGTTTTTGATTCGCTAAAAACACTTACTTAAATGTTTGAAAACAACAGAGTTGTAATGACTCGAGTCACTGACTCGGGACGCGAGTAGACTCGAGTCGCCTTTTTTAATGACTCGACTAGGACTGGAGTCACTAGCATAAATGACTCGACTTGGACTCGAGTCATAACAGCAATGGCTTGACTTGGACTCAGGTCAGCGACCGGACTGACTTCACTTACTCGTGTTTGACTCGAGGCAAAATTTTAGCTCTCCGCTGTCTTTTTAACTATTCATTGTTCGCAACTTTAACCATAAGTTCAAATATTGTCCTCCCTTTTTTAATAAATGAGGAAAAATAAAAAAGGTAGTTGAACTTAGCTTCCAGTATTATCAGTGCCCAAAAAGTTTTCAGGATCAAGAGGTTCTGTATTTAGGTTTGGCACTGCTGACTCGCAGCTGGGATGGACAGTTTTCTTAAAAATCACTCATAATATTTTTTAAAATATATAATAATACATGACATTTCGGGAGAGGTCACACAAAATGGTGCCGTGCATAGCCGAAGACGAACGAAGGACGAAGTATACTGTCTTTGAATTTATAGTCATGTCTACTTTACATTACTTAAACTCTTAAATATGGTGAGAGGGAAATGCATGATATCAACGAGACCCGAGTTACTGGTTTGGGGTTTTATGTACACTACAGAACAAAGACATTATCTTTTAGTCTTGACAAATGGCTTTCCTGTGAAGTTAAAAATGTCAGAAAAACCACAATTACTGGTTTTCGGGTTTCATGTACACAGTACATTATGCATATATCAAGATGTGTATTTTCTTCTAATTTATTGTCATGTCTACTTAGGTAAACATTGGTTTCATGTACACAGTGCAATATGCATACCAAGATGTGTATTTTCTTGTGATTTATTGTCATGTCTACTTAGGTAAACATTACATGGTGTCAACGAAACCTCAATTACTAGTCTTGGGGTTTCATGTGCATGCAACAATATGCATACCACGACGCATTGTCTTTGAATTAGCTATACTTAAACTTTAAGTCAAACCTTAAATATGGTAACGAGAAAATACACAATGTCAAGGAGACCCTAATTACTGGCATTGGAGGCTTCATGTACACTGTAAAACAAAGACATTTCCTATGAATTAATGTCAATTGGATTCCTGGGATGTTTTGAATGTCAAGGAAACCCCAATTACTTCTTTTGATTTTTCATGTACACAGAACAATATGCATTCAAAGATATATTGTCATGTCTACTGAAACATGAAGGAAGCATTTAGGGTATAGTGAAATATATTACATCAACGAAAGCTCAATTACTGGCCTTTTGGGTTTAATGTACACTATAAAATAAACACATTATCTATTAATTTATGTCGATTGGTTTCTTATGAAATGTCAACTTGCCAACGAAACCTCAATCACTTGGGGTTTCTGCAGTCATTCAATATCCATTCAAAGTTCATTTCAATATTAATAACAGTAGCGACATTGTAAGTCACAAGTCGTTCAATATCCATTCACATGAAGATACTAGCAATGCCCTCAAATACCAGGGAGATGCGGTTCCAGTAATAGCTCCCGGATAATACTACGAAGACAAGCATGCACGATAGCTACATGCCAACAGGTCAGCCGCGGCCAAATTGATTGTTGTATGTTTTTCTTGCATGCTCATGCTTAGAAGCAGCCTGGCCTATAAATGGAAGTATTCTCTTCGCTCAGAAAAACGTTCTGAGGCTAAATACGAGGATGGGGATAATGTCTTATTAGGGGCCGATTCAGGTTTTCTCTAAAGGGGGATTTGGCGATGGCTCATGGATGAGTGATGCTGGGGGGTTAAAGGGGAGGGGTGTCCACCCTTTGCAAAATTTTGCTTACGTAGGGTGATCTAGATAGAAAACGGTGCTACATTTGATGCTAGGTTTTAAACATATATTCAGAATTTCTTTTTCTTTCTAAGTCACCGAGGTAAGGTCTAAGCTGCTTTTCATCAAACTGAAAAGCAAAATAATCACTAAAAACGTAGACATTCTGGAGATAGGCAAAATCTAGCATCGAATGTTGGCCACTTACGAAAGCCAAAATTTTGGAAAGAGTAGGTGGACGTCCCTCCCCTTAGACCCCCACGAAGAACATCACCCATCCACAAGCCATCGTCCACACTCCACCTCTACCCCTTTGGAAGAACCTGGATCCACCTCTGTTATTTTTCATTCTTTCATTGTAAAAGGTACAAAATAGATGTAAAACTGTGCGTGGAAGTACATAGTCATACCCCCATGGGTAGGGTTAATTTATATGAAAGTGAAATATAATTTGTCGAGACTGAACGATGATACCGTTTTGCTCCTATATGGTTGGGTGGAGGGGAACTAGTGTAGGCCATGTTGCTGAAGGGAAGTTACAACTTGGGAAGAATGTATAGGCAGGCTATTATCAGGCACGCAGACCGTACAGGGCAAGTTCCCTCAAACAATTTCAATAAAACGTCCTGCTATCTTGGAGTACAAATACAGGGAGAAAGATGGAAATCTCGCACCATTTTGCATCTAGAACCTGTAAGAAAGGCAAACATTTCTAAAAGGGGACCCTACATCGATGCCCCTCGAACGACCTATCCCAATGGGGAGAGGGGGATAGCTTCCCCTTAGTGTATCACATACACATTTTTAGGTGTGGGGCTGGGGCTGGGGGGTGGAGCTTCACCGAGTGTCTCGTATACACATGCAGCTGCAATAAGCAAATTCTGATCTAAATCAAATGAAACACATAAACTGAGGACTTTCCTTTGATCACCTGTATTTTGTATTCACATTGTTTTCAATGTTATTGCAATTTTAATTGTCTCAATGTATTCCCAGGCCCATAGTCAGATTAGGTTCTTATCGGAAGGGGAAAAATCTAAATTTATGTGCATGCAACAATTATCAACCTATAAAAAATACACAATGTAGCCTAGAAAAATAAAGAAAGATGTCAAATCCAACTGTTTTAACAGTTTGATCTTAACTAAGTGAGGAAGAACTTCCATGCATAATAAGCTATGTATACTTCCGTACCATAAAGTTTGCCAGGGTACATGTAACACAAAGTGTGAGACTTACGATCAATAATCGATACTGCTATTGATTGATACACCTATTTGTCCTCGATAAAGACTCTGCAAACGTAACTGAACAAACTACCTGAATATATTACAGACCCGGTATGGGCCTTTGCCCCACTCAGGAAAGACACCCACACTGCTACTTCATGACGTGTTGAAATCATGGTTGACTTTTAGTTCTGGTCCAATCTACCAATATGAAAATGATGAGACTAAATTGCTCTTTATTTTGTAATGTACAAATAATATATTTTTATGGGAAGAATAGTGCCTGTGAATAATTTTGTGAACTGAAGGACTAAATGTAACTTCAAATCAACAATATGGAAGAGAAAGTTTCATACAACTTGAAATTATAATTTATCACTACATGAATAAACAACAGTATCCCCTGAAAAAAATTGATAATTCTCTCCAAAACCAATGAAATATAACACCTACCATACACCTTATGCTTACTGTCCACTACACACATATTCCCCGTTCGGGGATTACGGTGCAGGTGACTGGTCTTGATGACTCACACTTGAAGTCCGAATTTTCTGTTGCTTTTCAGTTGCCAATGGGCTATGTGCACCGTGACATCGTGGTATGAATATTTAAAAATGACGTAACACATAATTAACATGAAGCGTTTACCAGAGGGTTCTAGTCACAGAGAATGATATAGTAATCTGGAGGGCGGACTCCTTATTCCGCTAATACTAAACGGCTGTGACATGCATGGAGAGAGGTTCGCCATATATGAAGAGGGCAAAAAGTTTATGCTGTGTGCATTGTGTGTGGGCTCTAAATTCGCGAGTGAGATATCGCGCACCTATGAATTACGAAAAAGTCAACAATTTTGCCTTTAGCTTAAATTATATTAATGTGCTGTGAAATTATAGAATGGAAGTCAAAGCAACCGTAAAATAGTGAAAATTCGCTTGTAACAAAGGAGCTTTTTCGAACAACTGTGACCTCTTAACGTTTAGCCTAGCCCAGGCCCTATGCCTAAGTAAGGCCATATAGTGTATCCTAGGCTTAATGCGTGTGTGTCACTGACCTGTCAGTGCGTGGCCTAGTGTAACCAAAGGTTCAGGAAAACAATTCGCCCCACGGTAGCCGGTGGTGAAGCCACGAAAATTTTCGTTGGGGCTGGGGGAAGGGGGTACTAGCTATGTCCATCCAGGTTAGCCTAATCGGATGGTTTGGTAGGAAGTAGGTTATAGATTATGCCGACAGCAATCTCAGCCAGTGACATAGCCCGGCTATATTGCGGGAATTTTTTCCATGGGGGCGGGGGGTTGAGGGGTCCAGCGTTTAGCAGCAATATAAAAATTTCCCCATACACGATGCTAAAGAGTGAAGACTTTCATTTTTTGGCCACTTTTAGTCTGTACTTATTTTCCCAAAAATTTTTCCCAAGGTGGTATTTCTCCTGACGGGGCCTAAGTAACGCTATCGTAAAACGATGTACGGTGTTTTTCATTTAGCCTTATACATATGACCTCGGTAATTTACTTACATATGAAAGGAGATCCCACTGCCTTTCTTTCGTCTGTTGGCACAACCGTAAGACAGGCAAGATTGCGTCATCTTGAGAAAATATGCGACGTCTTTCTGTGCCCCCGTTGACCCTGCGGGCATTGCTACACTACAATATTAGTTTTTTGACCTCTTCATACATGGCGGACGTGTCTCCATAGTGTCACAGCAATTACGTGAAGTCCGCCCTCCAGTAGATTACTTTATCAGTCTCTATGGAGTATGGTTCTAGTTTATCACTTCCCTGGCTACAGTGGCTATTGCGCAACATGTGCTTTTTTCAGAAAAGGGTCAAAGTCAAAAGCATATTCCTTCAGTGAAAGAGGTCAGTTGTAGTTTCCGAACGAGGTGGTCAGTGGTTGTGATAACCCGGCCTAAGGTAAGGATCCCATCTTTCATTTCCTTTGTTGTATGTTTGTGATGTCTGTCTTTATTTTGCGTCAGATACTTCTCAGAAACCGAGGTAATTAAGAATTATAGGCCTGTCACAATACTACTTACTACTACTAGGCACTTCTAGGCCAATATACATGTTCAATGTGCCTAATGTTACACTGTACAGTACTGAAGCAAGTCCCTGTTGAACAGTGTACTCTTTAGTTTTAGCACTTGAACAGGGCTGTGTGTAACATTATAATACATGGTCTTAGCTCATAACACTCCACATCACAGCAGTCACCAGGTTGCAATGCCCATTTCGTACTGTTGCTAACGTGGAGGTAATTGGATTATGTAACATTGCAATGCACATGGCGGATCGTCCTTGCAGTTCACCAAGAAAGAGCAAAAATTCAACATTTTAAATCATTCGAATCTCACAATTTACAACAAATTATCTCTTAAAACTCATTCAGAACATTGGGAACACATGATCCAAGAGTATGGCCCAATATAATCGTTCCAAGTTAGATAAATCGCACAAATATTTGATCCAAACAAAGGTTGCACATCTCAACACACTCGCGAAAATTTTCCCTCTTGATCGTTGAAGAAAATGTCGAAAATATCTGCAATGGAAATCCCGAACGTTATCATACTTCACATTCTCAAAGGTAATTGAGTTTTCCACATGAAAATGACAAAAATGATAACAGAGGTGCCGTGATGCACTTCCGTGACAAGTTTTAAAGGCTGTATTGCATCACCCTAAGCAAAATTCTCAACTGGTTCTAAGTTACATTACTCTTAGACTGACAGCAAATTCAAAAGATGCAGAGCAGCTCGTATTACACAGTGTACACAGGGATCCATTGTTTTGATTACACATGTGGAGGAATTTAAGACAGGCTGAGGGAGGGACTAGAGGTAGGTGGTTGGGAGAATTTAAACTGTCTGGGGTGATGCATTACAGCCTTTAAAGTCTTTCTCTGGTTGCTAGGCCTACACTGTTTCTTTTCTACTCCTTATACATACTGTATACGTACTACTGAAACATAGGCCTACACGCAAGACACACGCTACCTACAACTCAATACTGTAAACTAGTTTGGACTTGTTTGGATTTCGACATCGAGTGACGTCATTACGTGTTATTATCATATGACGAAACAAGAGTTGGCGTGGTTTGTATAGAGCAACCAACTGCGAAGGCAAGTGAAAGTAATGGGAGTTGTTTAGTATGTAAATATCACTAAAATGTCTTTCGAACAAGGGGAGATCATAACCGTATATGGAAACAAGTTTCATGAGTGACATGGAGTAGCTTTGGAGATTGACGGAGTGGTGATGCGGTTCCCTGACATGTTGAAATGAAGGTTGTTTGAAGGCGTGGTCAAAAGCTAAAATCATCGATATCTCTGTCGGATGATCGTGCATGGTTGCAAAATTTGGAAGGGGAGTTGGGGAGTGTACAGAGTGTGTGCTGTGAAAAAATTAGCGTGATCGAATGCACAGGGGTGAAGATATCATCGTTTGAAAATTTGACCGCGCAATTGCGTAAGCTGGGCAACCGTAGCATTTTCAAGGTCACTTTTCAAATAGAACTGTGTGAAGCGTCGTAGTTAATTGCATAGCAACCAGGTGACTGACAGCCCTTGCGCCGCTAACACAAATTTTTAACCCATTCGCCGACCTCCGCCAAGGTTGTTATCTCCACAGGCTTCCCCCAGACATCGCCGTACATAACAATAGGCTTATGATGAAAGCTTCAGTCGATCACGTCAGAATAAGATCAATCAAAATACTGTTTATCATCAAATAAATACATGATAGTGATAATGTCAAGAAACGATAAAACTATCGTCTCTTCAATCCAAATTTTGAATGAGAGTTTTACTGAAGGCATTCTGGTCAATATTTTTTGTACAATTTGAGACATGATAGCCAGCAATATTGCTGAAACTTAAAATTTGTGAGTAAAATGTTTGCATGGAAATGATGAAAAATAGCATGGCAAATGCTTGTTTTTGATGTTGTTTGAAGTAAATCTGATGCAGGCGGTGCTTACTTTGAACTTCCTTTGCATCCACATGGCAATGCATTGATTGACTCAAAGTACTGATCGACCCAAGGTACACCTAGTATACCACTACACCAGTCTAGGCTATGCCCTATATATATCTACCAGGTAGGTCAATAGTTAAACGAGCAAACTAGCCTGCTCAAAGCAATAATTCTCCATATTGCAACCTTCTTTCACTCAAATACATTGTTACTTCAGAAGGCTGTTCGAAACTTTCGATCATTCCACGGCATGATCATCCTGTGTTTGGTACTGTAAAATGCACTCCAACTTGAACGAGTCCAAGCAGGCTAGTTTGCTTGTTTAAGTATTGACCAATCACAATGCTTCTTCCACATGAATTGGCGAGTGACTAAGCACTAGGCTGTACCTGCATAGCAAATGTTTGCTCTTTACCTTATGCTCGTCGCATTTCATGGATAGGAAGGTATTAGTAGCCAGCCACACAAACTGACCAACAACCAACAAAATGGCCACGGACCACCTGCCTTGCAAATGGCAAATTTGTTACTTGGTCTAAGAGTGATTTTATGAATACATTGGAGGTCACAGGTGTGTAAGGTGTGCTAATACATCAAACAGTGTGATATACAGGGTTAAATAATGGTTTTAGTCGGCATAAGGATGTAAAAATAAGCCAACTTTTTTTGTGTACCGTTAGAAAGAGTGCCCTACCTTCCAGATCTTATATATAGGGCATAGCCTAGGCTAGTTGTACTACGTGGGGGACGCCTGTGGTTATCTATCACGTTCACAAAAAGTTATGTTCTCTTACCAAACTTCACACAAATGATCTCTGGTACCACATCCAACTTCCTGCATAAGCTTTTCACCAAAAGTACGTGAGAAAATGAATGAATTAACTCAAATAACAGAAGTCAACCCTATGTCAGTACGCAGCTATAAGCCGTAAGTTGCAAGCCTTTGAATGAGGGAATGATGCTGAATTCTACTGTTGTATGCTTCAAATGGTCACCAAAAACATTTTTATGAGCAGTCTTGTAGCCTAGGTAAGATCTACTATGAATGTACAGTAGGCTACTCTATGAATCGTTTTTACCGATTTTGGGGGCGTTTTGTAGCAAAGCTTTATTGGGTTACTTAAAATTTGTGGAGTGTAATGTAATGCACAGCCCTGTTTAAGGGCTAGTTCAGCCCTAGGTGACATATTGTACACTTCAAGAGACCTAGCAGTGCAGATCCTGCTTGCTTGGACTTGCGTGAATCTGCATCAATAAGGTACAAGGTTACTTACAGTACCATTCACAAAACTTGCAAAATGTGCAAGGGATCTGTATCTTTTTCATGGGGCTGGATGGATAATAATGCTGAAATCTTTTTGCTGGGGATTTATCCCACCCCAGACAGCAAATTTTCCCATCTGGGAGTAGAACTGCATGCATATTCAACTGTTAATGTAGTATACAGGGTACAGTCTTGTCTTTAAGGGCTAGGTAGGACTGTCAATGACTTCAAATGAGGCTTAAATTGACATTGACCCCACCTAACTTAGGTGGACCAAAAAAGTGTGTTTTGAAATTTTACCTAAAAATCAAAAGGTTGTAGAAGAAAAGCTATAGCAACTCACATACTGATTACTGTATGGTACTCAATGACTTGCAGCTAGTACCCTCCCCTTATGTGTCTGTACAAAGTACTACTTTTTAGGTATAGAGAACTCAGAAGTGCAGTGATAATAAATTCTACCGTAGATCTTGAGTTTACATCATATCTGTTACTATATGCAGTAAACTTTTCTAACGTAGCTAAAGCACACACCATAATTGGATCACAAATCAGTGCATTTAGTTGATCACTGCAGTAAATGAAACATAACGCTGTGCTACACTAGAGGTTGACAAACAGTAGGACCGCCTATACTCCTCATTTTCTGAACTCATAGTCTGCATCCTTGCTGAACAATAGTAAAATGTTAGTTGGCCTATCAGCGGATACATTTATGAATGTTTATATAAAATAAGTGAACTGTTTCATAGAATTTTCTCAGCATTTTGTCCTGCATACATTTTATTACTAGGACTACAAGTCGCGGAGCCCAGATGTTCGTTTGTATTACCTTTTGGGATGGCTTCAAGAGTCGACAAGTGGAAGAAGGGCTGGGAGGCAGGATGGACTGATTTCCACATGCCCAAGGTGCATCCGTAAGTGAAACATGTATTCTTGCCTGAAGTAACAATTGACATTTTTTCACTCTTTCGAAAGTTTCTGATGTGTCTATGGTCATATTTACAGGGCTTGCCATTGCTGCACAAGTTATACCATTGTCACGGTCCTGTCAAAAATTGTCCAACATTTGAAGATACTGGATACACTGTTGTAGAAAATTACATAAGTTTTTTGGTGTACTATGCGATACACCAGTTGCTCTATCTGCATTTGCATACAAAGAAATAGATGCAAAATTTGCCAATAGGATAAGCCACCATGTAGTTACAGTCTCTCTGCAAAAATGTTGTTACATATCCTTATTTACACTTCCATTATCATGGATCTTATTTATCAGTGTATTACGGAAATCTATACTCAAAAAATGTGCATAGTTGATCTATTTATTTGTAACTGAGGACATTATTATTTCAAATTAAAACAGTTGCCATTTTGTTCCCATGACCCTTCCTTCTGTCTTCTCAATTTTGTTTTTCAGAACATTGATAAAGTACTACGGGAAGCTCACAAATGGCGTGAAAGGTCTGAGGTTCTTTGTTCCTTTATGTGGTAAAACGTACGATATGAAGTGGTAAGTTGTCTTCTCTTCTTTAGTCCTTTAGTTTTGATTGACTCGTCACACCGTCACTATCGAACTTAGATCTCATTCTCTGAAGAGTCAGACTGGGGCTACAGTGTAGTTTGTACTTTACGCTCATGGAAGAATGGTTGCCATGGAAATATTTTTAAGTGACTCCGGGTAATAGTTTGCTTTTTTGGAAGTTATATTTTGTTTTGTGAAATGAGTTCGTAGGTGCATGTGTGTTCCTCCTTCCATATTTTGGTTTGTCCAGCATACCAGCATATTTGAGTGAGTATTAAACTTGACTTATCTGATAGCTGATTGCCCTAGATATTCGTTGCTGATTGCTGTTTTTTTTTGGTTTTTTTTTAAGAAAGTTATGTTTGCCATGAAAAGGTTTCAGTATTCCTGTCATGTTTTGAACACTATTCAAGCAAATGATCTTTAGTAACACTTGGTGAGCCCTTAACCCAAAAATGCAGTGTCCAATATTTATCCCTTTCATAGTGAATGATGTGAAATTGTTTGTGTTCAACAAATTTGGATTTCTAGCATATCTTGAAAGCTAGTTAAATAGTTAAAAGATGGTATATACAGTATTTGAGACATACACTAATATTTATACTTTTTGCAAGTTCTTCTTCCAAATCCGGTATAATCATATCTCATTAACAGATTTGTGGTAAAAAATGATCTACCAATGGCACATTTTGTCATAGAGTTCCCCAGTAGAGAGAAAAACAGTCTTACTTACTTCAGCATCCCTTGGATAACATTAATAAGCATGTGCCTATCCTTCCTTTGAATGTCTGTTGTTAGGTCAAAGGCCATCAATGTTTACCTTAACTCTGCTGGTGAACACTGATGATCTACATCCAACAACATTCCATCTACAAAGCTAGGGAGGGGCATGAAAAACATACTCATGAATATTATTATGGGACATCAATATAAGAAAAATAAAAAAGTAACAGTTTTCTTTTCTGTACTGGGACACTCTCTGACAGAATTTACTGTGTGCAGATCATCTTTGTACAGAAATCTGTTAAGGGGATGTGCTTATGCGCGATTTGGAAAAAAGAGCAAAAGCCATGTAAAATGTAGGTCATAACTACCTTTTCTTCTTTAAACTAAAAAATTTGGTGGTAAGGGTTTACCTGTGTTGTGAAATGAGTGACGACATTGGGTTTGTGAGAGAAAGCCAATTTTGCTGTAAGAGAAATTTTTTTTTTTTTTTTTTTTTGAGGCATCTTTGCAAACCAGTGGTTTAACAATTTAACTTTTCAAATTTGCTACATGCATAACTTACAAAAGGTTGGCAGTTTCTGATCCAGACTCAATCCTTCATGGCAAAGTGTTCACCCCAACATTGATCTTTGGTTCAAATCTCCTCCCTGTGAGGCTGCAATTGGTCAGTTAGGTATAATGCAGTCCTTGATTTGAAGTGCCCGTACATCAAAAATGTCACATGGGAAAGAAACTTTCCAGCTGTGGAGTTGAATTCAGTGGACTCACATGAGAAAAAAAGAGTTCTATAGATAGCTTTCCCATGAGGAAAAATGGAAGTTGAAAGTTTTATTGAATGCCTTCAGTGACCTCAGTGATTGGTAAGACAGATTTAAAAGGTTACTATTTTACTACTATTTTTTTTCTTAAATTTGCATACAGTGTTTTGTTTGTTTGTGTGTGGGTGTTTAAGATTCAAGGAGAAGGCTGACTTTGTTTAGCATATGGTTCACTGTAATTGTGTATTATCTGTGAGTGGAAAACAAATACTTATGTTTGATTTTGAATCTGAGCTTAGACAGATATTGTAGACACTGTTTTTGGAGCACTTAGCATTTTGCTTCTGTGCTTTGAAAATACAGTGTGTGTTTATTACTGTACTTTAACCACTGAAAATAAATTATATAATTGTCCATTAATTTACATTCAACAGGCTCTCAGATAATGGACAACATGTTGTAGGAGTGGAGGGTGTTGAAATGGCTTGCAAACAGTTCTTTGAAGAACAGAAGCTGACGTACACGGTCTCTGATATACCTGGCATTCCAGATGGAAAACTGTTTACAGTAAGAGGAGTTGTACCCCTTTGTTAGGTCTACCTCTTAATCCATTCATCTGGTGTTTGTAGTAGACATTACAGTAATGTAAGAAGATAGATTAAAGTACTGCACTGTGACAGGAAGGTGCAGGGGGGGGGGGGGATTGGGTTGGATGGACCAGAGCTGGTGTATGCCAAGGTAACCAAGCTTATTGTAGATTGAGGGGATAGGTTGTAAGTTTACAGTGGCTCTTCCAAATGGTCTACAACACTGTAGAATACTGCACAGTAGGCAGTGCACAAGCAGTATTTTACAGTTGTTTATATATTTGACAAGATATATTTTAACCATAAATTCACAGTGCTTAATACCTATTGGTGATGGCTGTGACTGTAGTTAGTGGTAGTAGCCTGGAACCATTGCCAGCATCAGCAATAGGTGACCAGGAACTGCTGTAGTTTGAATCGGTGGATCACCCTTAGGAGCCTGGTCTCAGGGTCAATGACTTTTGAATTTTGGTAAATTTCCACAAAAAGTAACACTGAGTCTTGAGATTGGTGAATATTATGCACTGAAGGAATATATTACCCTTTAAATTGAGCATTTACACTTTGTGAAAAAGGGCTGTTCTGTTACAGTATGAGTAATCACTGTACTTGTCCATGGACTGAGGTTACTGTATGTTCAGGGATTGTGTCTAGAGAGCCATCATCTCATGAGTGAGTCAGTGTTAGCCATCATAACACATCATGTGCCTCCAACATTTACATGATAAGTTGAAGTCACAAGCATGATACAAACTTTGCTGAATTTGTAAGGCATGAATATTTGATGGTTTCATGTACAATATCACATGTTCACAGTTGATTCATGTTACATCTCTAACTTTGAATTATGTCACTTACATCTTGCCTTCAGAACTGCAAGTCTGACTGTATACAATTGACAGGACTTTTTTTGCCAAAATGTTTAGCCAGCCATACAGAACATTTGGTGCTGCTGCTCATAGCATGTGAGACCTGGTTTGTGGTGATTTAATGATCACTACTGTATATCAAAGGTGCGATCATTTATAATGAGTACATGAGAAAGTGACAACAGCTGATATTAATTTATGCAATGTTCATGTACTGTTTACTCATTCCTCTTTAAAAGATGCAAAGCCTGGTGTTGCATTTAGTGGAAAGCTCCGTGCAGGTACTAAAGGAGTTAAAACTGATGATGAGTAGTCTCTTAGTGAAATGGAATATGCCAGTGCAGCCTAATATGAAATTGAGCATGTCTGTTTGTTTTTCCTTTAAAGGCAGAGTCCGGGAACATCAAGCTCTACAAGTGTGATGCTCTAGCCCTTACAAGGTTAGTTACATGAGGTTACCATAGTTTTTTTAACCAAAGTCAGATACTTGATCAACTTTTTGACCAAGAGAGTAATAAAAGAAGGACACTTTTTGTGTTTAATGACACTAAATTATTTGTTGTCTCCCTCTTTCCCCTACTTTAAAAATCTGCCGTAGAATATTTGTTGGAAGCATCTGGTGTAGTTGTCGCAAATAGTTAACTATCTCCCTTCATGGATTCATAATTATAAGGCATATTCAGTAGGAAGCTGAAAAAGATTGCTTGAATGAACTTTCTGAATGCAAAGTGCTATTTGCACAGCATAGACAAAGTTAGGTCAATATGATGAACTGTGAGCCCCAGATGGTACAGACGTCAGATTTTTACTTTGCTAAGCAGCTATTATTACACTACTGCTCTCATATTTCCTGCAGTGAAATCATCGGCAAGTTCGATATCATCTGGGACAGGGGATCCCTGGTGGCCATTGATCCACCAGACAGAGCAAGGTAAATGAACAATTAAAGATGGATTAGTCCATGATTGTGAATCAACTGTTTCATTTCTGCAATTGATGGTTTCTTCACCATCTTCATTTTGTTTAATGAGTCAGTGAGGGGGGAAGATACCTGGAAAAAATGAATTGCCATCTTTGCAAAAGATGGTTTAATGTTAATGTTACAAATGCATAAGACTACTAACCTTACATTGAATAGGACTGAGTGCATTTGGTTGGTTGGTTGGTTGGTTGGTTGGTTGGTTGGTTGGTTGGTTGGTTGGTTGGTTGGTTGGTCATTGCCTAAGATTGTCCAGTGTTGACCTTTGTCCAAGCTGTTCATTCCAATACTGACCTCATGCAATCATTTCAGACAAGGGCCTCATTTTAATAGTGTCACATTTGCACTTACAGCTTGTTTTTTTTAACTTTAAGGTACTGCACTATCTTCAAAGAAAGAAGGCCCTTACAAATTTATTTAGTATACTTCAACATGACAGTTGACTTCTTGAGCCGATTGTCATATCAAAGTATTTAGTTGCTTTAGTCTGAAAATTTTTCACTTGCTCCCTTTGGATACCATGTTAGCACTTGAAAGCAACTTACTTTGTGAATTGGTGAGGACACATACACTGTCATTCCATTAAGTTTGTGGCTCCCCTAATGTTTAGTCAAACCTGTCATTTGACTCAATCCTAAGCTTGTACCTCTGGGGAAGGGAGGGGTGGGAGTGGGGAGAGGTTAAGTACATTCACAAATTTCAATTGTTTACTTTCAAATTCATGATCACAAAGGCAGGCAGCTGTACAGTTAGTGCTGTGCGACCATCTTTATGACCATGCAGTACAACTCTGCTACTTTTACACTACAATCTAATGTGAGCTTCTGTGAGGAGGTCCGTCATCTGTACTGTACTCAATCAGGTTCTATCGTGCAGTCAGTGAATGCCTTCGTTTACTCAGTTCAGTATTGCGACAGTCCCCATCAAGTTTGTCTTCCACCAAGATTCAAGATAAGATATAATCTAAACAAAGGATGACCAAAGATAAAGTAAACTTATTTTTCATAAAGAAACAATGAAGTAATTTTTCAGACCTGGCTTTCGGCACAGTGACATATCGTTTCCTGCGTTATGGACATACCTCACCAGAGAATAAGTAATTATTTACCACTAACTAAACCATGATACAGATAGATAGTAGATAAAATCTGTGGTTTGTTTGTTTATTAATTGCTGTTATTGAGTCAAAATGGAGACCCTTGGTGTTTTGAGTATGATAATTTATTTAATACCAGCCAGTAGTCCACATGTAGCAATGGCAATTCATCATGGCAAAGGTAATTATTTGCTCACCAGAAATCTAAACAGAATTGCTGTTGCTAGCAGTGGAAATTTGTGTATTGTCTCCATCATAGAATTAGCATAATGTGTGGCTCCATGCTACAAATCCATGAACTTTGAGCTGTTAATGGTTCATGCTTTCGTTCTCAAGTGCCAACACTCAGTGGGTATGTGGGGTGGGATGGTGGGGGGGGGGGCATTGGCATCAGAAGGATCCCACAATGCTGTGATTTTTGTAGTGTGCGTTACCTCTGTAAATGGGGACAAGGACTAACACCTCTTGTGATCTCTGTGTATGTTTCAAGGGTAGGTCAAAACTTACGTAGACTCTCATATTTTACAATATTTACAGCTACATAAAGATGTTGCAGGGTGTATCCAAACCAGGGACTAATATTATGGCTGAAACATATGAGTATGACTGGGACGAAAGAATCAAGGAACGTAAGTATCCACATGATTGTCAGAGACTCTTGTTTCTTGTTCTGAATGGAACTGACAGTTGTTAAAGTGAAATGGTAAAACAGTAATCCAGCTTTCATGACTGTGGTTACATCCCATGTACACTATGCTGTCATCGTGATACCACAAGGTACAACACTGGTTGGCATGTTACGGAACTTCACAACGCTGAAAATGGGATATGATAGCTAGTAGTACAGTCGGTAGCTTATGACATCGCACAAACACAATGTGATATGATCGCCAGTGACACTGGGAATAGTGTAAAACAGCTCCACACAATGTTGCACAATGTGGTAAGATAGCCAAAAACACTGGTTGAAATACCACACTCACAAAACTATCTTCGGAGCACTGTCAGTGGGGACACAAGAGAAACAGCAAACAATACTGGTTTGGGTCAAACTGTTCATAACACTGCATTTGGAATACAAAAGCCAACACCATAGTGGTGGGTATACACTGTAACAACTAGAGTGCTGACCGTTTGGCTATAACAGCTGACAACACATCCATTGACATACAACAGTCCAATAACACTTGGTGGAAGTGCAACAGCTCACGTCGTAACCATTTTGATAATACAGCTTTACAACGTTGCTTTACAAGTTGGATACAGCAGCTGAACAAAGCTGTCATTGGGAGACTATAGTCCACAACACTAGTTTGTGTAGGAATAACAGCTCACAATACTGTAATCAGTATACAGCCCATAAAAGGGTTCATTTGGATACAACAGCCCACAAAAAAAAACTGCAATGGGGACGCAACAACTCATGAAAGCTATAAAACATGGAACAACAGCTCAAAAAGCAGTAAATGGGATACCACACCTCACAAAATTAAAATCAGGGTAAGCGTACTGTATGACAGCTCCTAGAACAGTCATCAGAGTGCAAAAGATCACAAGGTTGTAATCAGGATACAACACTTGACAAAAGCTGTAATCAGAGTACAACACTTGACAAAAGCTGTAATCAGGGTACAACACTGGTCAAAGCTGTAATCAGGGTACAACACTTGACAAAAGCTGTAATCAGGGTACAACACTGGTCGAAGTTGTAATCAGGGTACAACACTTGACAAAAGCTGTAATCAGGGTACAACACTGGTCAAAGTTGTAATCGTGATACATCTTGCTAAACTGCACAATCAGGATACAAGAGATCCCAGGACTGTTGTTACCACACAACAGCTCAAAAATTGCAGTCAGGTCAGAACGTCTTGCAAAACTGCAGTAACTGCAGTGGGGACAAAAGAGCTCATATATCTTCAATGGGGATATGACACATACTACCCGCTCATGCAACACAGTGTCTTGCAGATGATGTCATGCAACCTTTCAACAGGTTGATGGTGTGGAAACGAACTGGTCTCTCACCTATCAGATTTGCCAGCTAAAACCAACTTTCATTTGTCTTTCTCAACAGATGCTCCGTATCCGTTCTTCAGAAGGCATATCGATGAAATGTTCGGTGAGCATTCCATCAATTTTAAGTCAACACTTTGCCACTATTCCACCATCAGCTTGACTTTTGTTTGCTTGTCTCTGGTCAATCAGTCCAGTAGGTGTTTGTTTTGTGATAGAGCCATCTTACATTTGCTTGAATTAGTTGTCACACATCCAAGTGCAATATGCACACCTGCACAGAGGAACAGCGTATTTGCCCAGTATCAGTAATCTGGCATCCTCGCTAGGTGCACGTTACACCCATCAGCAGAGTCTAGCAGATGCACCTTCATGAGATTTGAGAGTTCATTCACGAGAGTTTGCTACATCTGCAAGGGCTTATTTTACCCTGTGGCCATATAGCCCTTGTCCTCCCCCCCTTTTGTTATGTGAAGTTAAGTTGTTTCTGTACCGGTTCAAATGGTTAGGTTTGAAAACAAAGTCAACCCAAATTAATGCTCTGTAGATAAATATTCCAATTTGGAGCCATTTGAAGAAGTAGTTCACCATTTCACTTTTCCTTTTATTTAAAAAAAGATGAGAAAAGATGGGAAGAGTGGTGGGAGGGCATTTGAGATAAGAATGGGCTCTTGGTAATACTCTGTACTCCCTAATCATATTTTTAGCATTCCTTTTGAGTGGATTTTTGCATTTTTCATCTTTATCTGTCAAATCTTGTAAATCCATAGCAATTCATCAAACTACAAATCTGTTCAGTGCTTACTCCAGAAATGTAAGGAGCTGAGTGATATGTTTGGCAGTGGATTTGAGAATGTGTGAGCAATTTATGAAAAGTTAGCTGACTGGTAGATTAACAAAAATTTCAGAAAATGACAATCATTTATATGCTTCACACACAAAAATGGAGAAGTCCTGTAACTGGATTGTGGCTGCTGGCTCAACAATTTTAAGTTTCACCAAGTAGTCTTAAAACTTGAACATGAAGCTTTTGAGAGTAAAGTCAGTCAGAAAGGTACATACGTGGTAATGTCACTGCAAGAACTCTGTGCTGTGTCTTGTACCTAGATGAGTTTTGCTTCTCTTTGGTAGAGAAATTATTTTCAAATAAACCTTTATATTGCGTAATTTGTTACTCTTCCTCTCTCTTCTCAGGGAGCTGGAGCACAGTTGCTGAAGAAGAGAGGTACAACAAAATTGACGAAAATGTGGTATTCAGAGAGTGGGGCCTCACATGGATGACAAACGTTGTGTACCTTATGAAAAGTAAAGTCTAAACCTTGTAAGGGACGGATGTCGGGATGGACGTCTGTTGGTTTTTCATTTGTCTTGGTAAAGATAGAATTCCATTAGAGTAGTAGCTTTATCATTTTTCTATAATTAATACTTCATACTATGCATAATATACATCTTTCACTTCAAACATGTGTCAAAATTCTGTAACAAGTCTTTCAAACAAAAAAATCAGTCTAAATGATTACCAAATTCCTGGTATACATGGCATTTTCCAGTGGAAACAATACCAATTGGTCCACAAAACTATTGAAAATACAATAGAGATTCAATAAGTAAGTGATGTTGAGTGACTTTTCAATAAGTAAATGCAAGACAGAAACTGAAACAGTGACTGAAACTATACATGCTATTCACTTGCCAAGAAAAATTTGCCCTTATTATACTGGTTGTGTTACTATGGCATTTGTAGGGTAAACTCTGTACATTACTTTAAATGTCAAACAAGTTTGCCAGTCATAGGGTAAGTGAAAATGTATGTTGTATGTACAAACAAAAACCTTGGGTGCAATAGTGTGCAAGGTTAAGTTGAAACACTTGCTCTTTCTTCCTGGGTTTCACCAAGATAATTTTAGGCGCCACTCACAGCTCTAGTTGCCGCATTTGGACTTGTCTGATTATTTCATCTGCTGAATTTTCATGGTGTTAACAAAAGAATTTGTGCTAAATTTCATTGGAATGACCAAATCCATTGCAATGGGTGGTTACTGTTAGGAAGTGCCAGCCCTTGTAACTGTGTCAACGATATGTAATAGGCTTGGTTGGCCTTTACAAAATATTTGGCAGTTTCAAAGATCTCTTCAAACACAGAAAGACTCAGAGCAAATTAAGAGTTGTTGGCCTTTTTTTCCCTACCATTATCAGTTTTACAAGAATATTTTAAACATTGTCTCGACTATTCCTGCAAGTACAACAGCTGTCAATGATAAAACCCCATATTCTCAACTTTTATAAAGATTGACTTACCAAGTTGTGGTGAGGGGGGAGTTGACAGTTTTATAGTGTAAAATGTGTATTTTGCCTTAAATATTGTGTTATGTTAAATCTGTATTCCCCATAAGGCAATGATAGATACCAAGTTACAATTGTTGGAAATCTAAGACTAGCCACATTGGTACCATCACAGTTTTGTTTTGTCAAAGGGCCCATAAAATGGACCAATTCTGTCACTGCCAATTAAAGCCAAATGTCCACTGTTACTTTGATCATTTTTACCACCTTTGCCATTTTAGTTTCAATTTTAATTCATGCCAAAACAAGTCCACGTTAAAACTTCAAAGTCGTACTCTCAGGTGGCATTACATTCCCAGACTAGAACCAAAGAAGCTGACCAGAGGATGTTTTTGAGATACAAAAGGGGCCTGTCACACAGGAAGTGGGCTGTTTGCCTGTAGTCACCTCCCTGTAGAAACGCACACCAATGACCAAAAAGATTTATGTCCTTTCCTCCGCAAGCAGATGTGAAAGACATGATGTTTCCTCCAGGTCTCTACAGTAGGTATAGATCATGTCAGGACCCAGTTCTGAAACTGCTAATCAGATCCAAAGTTTCATTTAACTTATGTCGTACGTGTGCCGAAATTCAGCAGGTATGATCTCTTCAGCCTAAGAAAACTTCATTATCATGGCCATGCACAAAATCACATGGTGTAATATTAATGTGCAAAGCATAACGTCTGACTATGACGTTCCGGTGAATTGATTGCACATTGAAAGTTGTACCCTAGGGTACCCATTGGAATTTTAGACCAGGTGCAAACTCTTGAAAGAAAACACCGTTTCTACTCTTCTGACAGTTGCAGATGCGCTGAGTCATCACTTCCGATGCTGTTGTGTGTGATACGATGATTCAACTCCAGCTCATGCTTGATGTGTAACGATGTAAACATGATCTCAGGCAGTTTGTACTGTACCGTATATTGTATTAACAAATGTGTTGATGTCTCAAGTTTGGTAAAGGTTGCAGCTCATTTGGAACTCCACCAACAGGGGGGGTGGGAATTTCAAAAAAGCCATGCAAACATGACATCTCAAGAACTGACGCCTTGCAATAGATGTTTCCATTTTTTTGTAACTTTTTAAAATTTTAATAACCGGAAGCTTTGTTTTTATGTCTTTATCTCCTTGTAGGTCAATTCTGTGCATGTGTATGTCCTTAGTATCATTTTCAGGAATAAATATAGAGATGTAACAAATTTAAAAGTCATGTTCCGTCATGTATGTTAAAAGTTGTGTATTTTCTCATTGTAGCATGATGCTTTACGAAGAAGTTAACAAAACAATGTTTGGCTGGTAAGAAACAGATTTGTTGGAATCGGAATTGTGCACTATTAGGTAACCGATGTTTCTTCCATGAAAGAGAATAATCTGCCTGTTCCCTAACTCAAGATGATTGCTGTTTTAAGAAAGATTTATCTAGTCAAGATAGACTCCCAGTCGCCTCAAGGTGACCAAAATGCCATGTAACAGTTGCAAATTATTGCAAAAATTCTTAGTTTTTCTTTGAAATTGAAGTTCTCATTTATCCTTGAAATTTGACTGTAGTGACAGTGAAAATGTAGATTACCTACATTGTAGATTTACCTAAAAATGTTGTAAAAATTAAGGTCACATGTCTTAAATTATTGTAATTTTGCTCTAGAGACAGTCCAGATTTAAAAGACATGGTAGTTAAATGAGGACTTCCAATTTCAAAGAAAAGCAAAGACTTCTTACAACAATTTGCCACTGTTACATTTCAATTGTCAGTGAGGTATATGCCTTCAAAAAAAGTAATGAAAATCTCAGACTTGAGGATTTGAGACTACCATCCCTAAATTAGCACACTGCCATTATTTTTGATAGCTTTAGCGCCACACTTCCATACAAACTCAACTAGACATAATGTGTATTCAATGGCAGCATGACTGTTTGGGACCAGCCCCCCCCCCCCACCCATCGCAAGTTTTTCGTGGGGGAATCGCAATAGGGGATTGGCACCTGTGGAGCCCAGAAAGGAAATCTTAGAGGTATTTTTACCCCAAACGTACCTGCTACGCATCCCGTCAACTGGTGGTGGGACTCCGCATGTATGTAGTCTCACAAGTAAGTTATAATGGACGTCACTTAAGCATCGTCCCCCCCCCCCACCTCCCCCTTAATGAAAAATGTACCCACGCCTCCAGAGTGCATATTCACTCTATCATCACAGAGTATAGAATTACAATAACAAGAAGCTTGGACGCCTGGTCAGGATAGAAATGGTGCTACATCCCAGGTCTGTTCTTGCACGTTTAATTTCCTCCTGGTTTCAAGTTCAAAATCATACCGATACACTAAGCAATGAAAATTGGGCGTTAGGAGGTTGAACACTTTCCAGTGTACTAACAAATCGACCCAGACCTTGCAATTTGTTTGTGGGAACACCAGTGACACCGTTTATTGTGATCCACACGATGTTTCCATGAAGGATCGACTCTAATTTATGTGATAGGTATTGTCATTATCATCTTAAATTATCAAGCAAGTCCCCCCCCCCCCCTCTTAAATCCTTTTTAATGAAATCTCATATGTTCAAAATGGGGCTGCTCGGCAATCAGGCAACCTCTTTTTGTCCATTTTTTTCCCATACAATACATGCTAACTGATGGTGGCGCTCAGTTATATAGTGTGAAAGGTTTTACTTTAACCAAGCAAGTTTTGCCACATTTTAAATTCCCTTGATTGCAGTGGCGCAGATACGGTGGGCCGGGAGAGGGTGGGCTGGGCACTTTCTTCCCATCCACAGTGACACCAAATTTGATAACGTATTTAGGCTACATTTATTTTGTGAAGGGTGGGGGTGAAGCATAAAACAACAATACAAATGGGCTTCGAGAATGTCATTTCCGGTGATCTAGTAAAAAATGTTCCTGTACTCTCAACTAATGGTGGCAATCTGCTTCTGCTGTTCTTGGATTATTTTTCGAAAGCTGTAGGAAAGACCGAAATTGTTTAATTTGAGTAATAAATACTGTTTGAAATGTAATATGATTGCTTCTCAATCACTTTATTTCATCCAACGTGGTAATTCCTTGCGGAAATCAAATCCCGAGCGTTGAAGATGAAGTGGTTATCACGCAAAAGTTCGTTTTACACTCAAAAGAGTAAAATTCACTCCAAAAAGAATGTGTAGGTAGACTACTTGTTCTAAGAGTAAATTGCACGGGGAGGGGAGTAAAAATTCACTCTAAAGACATCAATATTTCATGTGTATCAGATATCGCTCCTTTTGGAGGGAATTTTCACTCCACTCCCTGCGGAATTCATTCTTATTATGAGTGGTCCCTCTGTTTACTCTTATGAATGAATTTCTCTCTTGCTTTTAGAGTGCACATAGCCTACGTTACTGAAAAAGCAATTTATGTGAATTATTTTATCTTATTATGACCTAGACTGACGCAAGAGCAAGGTGAAATTTTGACAACAAAATATTAGTCGCTAAGAGTTTTTATCTGATATGAAAAATTTCTTCATTGATTTTCCCCCTTTCGTTCCCCTACTTCTCTAACTTTTATTTCTAAGATTCAGAAGACGAACGTTTGATGGTCACAAGATGTCCCTCATAGGCCCGCATCTCTCCCGCGGGGCGCAGGTTAGCCCTTCACCCCTGATTAAGTTAAACATCACAATCATCAATACAACCATCGCAAAATGTTTCGTTAAATTTAAATATAGAAAGGATCCGTAACCAGCACGATGAGCCTTACTCTACTCTTCTTTTTTTTTTTCGAGGAAAGTTTTCTGATGTTATGGCAAATCATAAGTCCTTATGCTGAGGTAACGAGGATACTGCCATCCATTAGTACAGCATATTTTGAAGAATTATGGTGATCTACACTTTCTAAAGGGCATAGGCGTACGAAGGTTAATATACTTGGGAAGAGGGGATGATTTTTGATCGAATTTATAATTTTAGACCACGTTATGGAGCTCAGATTTATTCTGGTCATTGCGGTCGCCTCACAGGTTTGTTTTCTGGGAGGGTCAAGTTACAGTGTGAAACTGCAACTGAACACAGTATCCCTCTACTACGATGAGCAACCCAGGATTTGGACTGGGGAGTAAAACTATTCGAAGAATAGTCGGAGCGCCACTATAAATTTTTAGATCAAAACATCTCCTAAAAACACCGGTGTAGCGGAAAATGTGTCCGTGTACTATAGGATTTGTCTCTCTCTTGTAAAAACTATCCTACTAGTTAAAGCGACATGCGTCCCACAGATAATTTTCCAACTTTCTCTGTCACAGTAGATGAATTGTGTTCTATGGATCTAAAAGATCGCTTGGCCTTTAAATCTCCTATGTACTTTGTCATGAGTGTCTCTTAAAAATCAATCACTATCACCATTCACTCTCTAGTATCATGGATGTTTGATAGGTCAAAGAAAATACCACGAGGGAAGACTGAGCCAGATGATATGTCATCAGTTAGTATGCCAGGAACAATGGCCATTAAACTTGTTGAATGGGAATGCTGGAGACAGTTACCCTAGTTCGGGAAAATTTAAAGACTCCCGCTTAGCACTTGAACCTACACGAGTGTACGAGTTGTTTTAATCGTCACCACCGCACACTTGACATGCTGAAAAGTTCAACGCGTCCTATGTGACTAGACAACTGAGGTAACTGGCAAGGTAAAATAAATAAGTTAAAATAGTGCCCGCTGTACTAGGGACCTTTTTTTTACCTAACGGACGGTATTAATCTCCCTCGGAAAGTGTCCACTTTCGAGAGGTATTGCCCTATTTCGCTCATTACGTTACAATAGAAAGTTCTTTTTTTTTACTTTGTCGTCACAATAGTTCCAAACTGACTGTTTCTGTCCATAATGACAACCCTTAAATACGTCACTTCCATCACGCGAATATGGTAAATGTACGGAAAGTTAACCACGGAAAGTCGTATTTTATACATATTGTAACTGCACAGGAAGTATCGTTAGAGCGTTTCCCTTTTTTTTTTCTATAGGCCTACTACTTTAAGTGCGACCCCGTGTCAACCACCACTTAAGTGTAAATATTTGAATTTAACAGCCTATTGTCAATTACGAGGGTTTTAGGGGTTTTCGCAGTCGTGGTATGACTGCCCCAGCGACGGGTGAGATGTTACAGAAACTTCTAGTTACAGTAAAGAGAGACATCAAAACAGAAATCTAAAAAGTGAGAGTTCGATTCAGATTTTGCGATCATAGCTCCATTTTATTCCTTGATTCGACTGGCACACCAAAATTAGATGAATTATGAAAAATCGATGATTGGAAGATTGAATACCGTTACATGATGTTGACAAGAAGAACGAGGAACGGAGAGAGTTAGTAACTGTAAAATCATGAGCCGGAAAGAGTTCCCGCCAATATTTGTTTTCACATGCAATTCCCATAGATGCATGAGGAGACTTCGATGTGCGCAGGGTATTTTCTCCCGAATTTTTATGTCTTTGGCATAACGGTATATCATCCAGTATTTTTTTTTTATACTGCACCAGCCAAAATTGTGCAGATCATTTTTTTCCGAGTCCACCAAGTTCACAGTCAATGGGAGAAGACAAAGACTGAAGTTAATTTTCACTGGCAGATTTTTCATTCAGTTTTCTAGAAGAGTTATATGTCGAACTTACAGAGTGTCTTTCATCTATAAGTCTTTTGTCTGTTAGTTCGTTTATAAGTTATAACAAGAATAAGTGGAAATATCTATCTCCTCAACTTACAAAGTACCTAGGTCTATATGGCATAAGCGTGCGGTCAGCGTTAACAACTTAATAGTTAAATCCAGCACGGTTACGTAAAAGCACTAGTAAATGCAGTGGGGTGTCGATGGAAAATAAATGAAATGAGGAAGGATAATTGCCAAACTCTATAACCTGCAAATGCTGCTTTTATTACTTAAATATTTTTATTTATTTATTTATTTATTTAAAGTGAGAGTTAAAGTGCAAGCTCTCCCATTGTTCAGTGGATCAATTATGACAATTATATGAACTTCAATATAATGAGAGTAGTAACTTGATTGCCTCCATGCAGCGGTGTTGACTTTTAGCATCATGGTAGGCGTACAAAGTGTAGAAGCCCAACAGTGGGAAGTTGGGAGGGAAATTAAGCGGATCGGGCCGGGTGGGGGTGGAATGAGGACATGGGGCGCACCCTCCAAAAATTTCAAACATGATCAATTGTACCTTAATAATGTATCTCAGACATCTCACTGTTGCTCTTCTCGTCACTGTTTTGTTTGGTATTGATACTCATACACCATATACGGAGAGCACTGTTTTCATGTGAATTCTCCAGACGTGGGAACACTGTCCCTCAGTGCAAGAATGTAAAGTGCGCCCCCAAAATAATACTTATGGATCCCGGCCTGGAAGGGGCGAACTCGGAAAGATGATTACTTGGTTTCTAGACACTTACTAGAACACATGTTGTTGATTAACTTGACTCAAATCCTTTGGTCCATTGTAAAAAAAAAACAGTTTTTCGTATTCTCGATAGCAAGCACATTGATAAAATAATCGTTAAGAAAATCGTCGTTTTCATATGCCCTCTGGGACGAAGTTTTTTTTCAGGCCTATTTTCTCTTTCTGAATGTTAGGAATGATGCCGACGGAATCTTCAACTATGAATGTTTTACTCTTCATTGAAGGGACTCACTATGCAAAAATCTCATCCAGGTTTGGTTTTATGGTCATGTGTAGGCGTTTTTTGGATTATGATTGCTACCGACAATCGTAACGATGATCGAAACTGTTCACGAAAATCATTCAAACTGAAATATTCTGGATGAAAGAAAAGTGTGAATATGATCAACTTAAGACGCGAGGGACAATCGAGAAACACTAGGCCCCAAACCACTGGTGACGCACTGTAGGAAACGAATTCTAAATTTTGAGACAATGTAATTATGACGTTCTTTCCTTTTATCTATTACATCCTTTGTATATGTACATGTATAATATTGCCATTGTAAATTTTTGTATAATCTTTAACCTGTTTACTTTTTTTGCATTTTTGTTTGACCCTCTTTATAAATTTTATTTTCATACTGGATTGAATAAATGAAACGAAAATGTTGATTAAGTTACACTGATTGAACATGTCAATGGGATCATTTGATGATGTATCAAGTTACAATACAACGACATAATTAGTAAGGGTACTCACACAGATAGGATCACAAATACAGTAAACATTTATTTGATGAATAGGCCTGCTTATTTTGCCAACTTGGTACGGAGACAGTGACGGGGTGGCTGCATGCTTAATTCCTCCCTGGAAGGCATGGGGGTCGATTTGGGGAGCACTTGCCGACCCCCATTTCTTTTTTTGGTGAGGAGGGGATACTAACACATGTGTCCCCCAAATTTGTGTAATCTGAAATTAAAAGATAATAAATTTTACTGGAAGTGTTGTAAAAAATTTCCCAAGTTTTCTGAGAAATAAACTTAGCTGAAGTTCCTCCACTAGAACCATGTCCTCAAACTTTACTTTTCGCAAGTGCAAGCGTAACGGGGTGGGGGTATGTTCATCTCCCAGTATTTGCCAAGTGCCAAGACCACAAATAAATGAGAGAGGATGTATAATTCAGTTACGATTCTTATATCGTCTCAACCCATGTGATATGTGTTATTACTTTTTGCATATCGATTTTTCCATCATTATTGCAAAATTACACACATCATCCCACCTGCCCACCCTCCTCCCCCCCCCCCCAAAAAACATTTTTTTTTCATGCCCCGCTGCGAGCTTACGGCACCTTTAAAAGAAGTTTCAGGCCAGGTGCACTCCCCCCCCCCCCCCCCAGTTTCAATAATAAATCGACTCCTCATGCTGGAAGGCGGAGTTCAAGTGGATCCAAATTATCTTTTAAAGGCCTACGAGCTAGCTAGAAATCCGGGTTAACAATCTAATCGGAGTACCGACCTACAGTGGTGGAGCTTGTCGGAAAATGTTATAACAACAAAAGCTTCTAGATCGCCAGGAAATCGAGGCCTATGATTTCCAGTCTCTGCATGCAGGCGCTGTGCGTTCCACTTTTGCGAATCCCCTAACTTGAACCGCTGCCGCTTTCCCCTCGCTTAGGTCCCTCATCCACGTTGCCATCGTGTGGTGAACGTTCTATGAGTTATCCCACTGTGACATATTCGAAAACATTGAAAGATTTCGGCCTTTGGCGTCCCATATGACGAAGGGAAACTCCGGAAAGAGCCTTCTTTTTTTCAATTGGTGTCACGTGATCAACGTCATCAAAGTCAATAGTGCCCTGCCTCCCTAGCCCTTGCAACATTTCCACAGACTGGCATTGGAGAAAAGCAGCATAACGAAACAAGAATCACAAGCTAATTGCCTGCACAAGTTTGCTAACCCAAGACGGGTGTATGTTTCAGAGGGTTTAAACATTATTGAAATATCGTTTTCTTTGATAGGGGTGGATGAAGCTTTCTTTTTAATCATATTTCGATCTATATATTTGTTATGAAATCATCAAATCGGCTCTAACGAGTAACGTTAGGCCCCAACTTACACACTGAGAATAGCATAACATCACACTTGACTTACGTTGTCAGGCCTAGCTAGAATATAATATAGGCCTAGGCAAGTAACAAGTAACATAGAATGGTAATGTATTGTAGGATAAGTGATCATATTCTGTAGACTGTGCAGCCAAACTCTATTCTAAAGGCTTGACGGCCTTGTTCCAACACTACAGAAGGACAAAGCTGGTGAAACTAGAGCAAGGGAATAACAGTTACTACTTGGTTAGAGTTTGAGCGTTCACTAAATAAATGTTAAATTGATCCATCTTAACTGTTAATAAGTGTTACTGAACAGGGAAAGTCATACATTCTTTGTCAAAGAGCATAGTAAAAGCAACATTCACCAATCTGGAATCACAAGCTGCTGACAAAACTTCAGCTTGCTTTACCATAGACTTGGTGTGTATCCCAAGATAAAGCTCAAATATTGTTGTTCCCAGTGTTATGTTAGGCCCAACTTAGTCTATCAGTACAGGGTTGGATCAACTGTCATATTCCTACACATGGAGGTGCTTAGTGTCTAGAAGGGCACTCTAGACAGTTACAGTCTACAGTTAGGCTAGTTGGTAAATATCTAGTGAAAGAATACTCTGAAAAAATCTCATGATGCATAGTAAGGGCACTTTTTTGCCAAAAAGCACACATATTTAGAATTTTGGGGGTTAAATACCCCTTGTCAACTCCTGGTGGCACCTACCCTGGAATACAAAGCTACCTTACCAAGTAGCAGTACAGTTAGGATGCTTATTGAAATATGGCCTGGGCTGCCCCTCCTAAATGAACTAAGCTTTATCTAGACCTAGGCCCAACAAAGTTAGCCTAGTCTACCCCAGGTATACCAGAACAAAGAATTATGCATTATAATCATGTAGATATAGGCCTGTCACTATAAACTTGGCCTAATGTAAGGCTAGAAGTCTGGTGTAGACCATGTGTGTAGTAAGTGGTGAAGTGTTTTTTTTTTTGTAATATGTATCAGACACTGATAGTTGTTATTTTATTTATAAGTTTGAGCTATTGTATGATAAGTTAATAATTTAATCTATCTAAAAATCCATATCCTCAGTGTGTACCTTTTCATCCACAGTATTCTCATGATGTATTTAATGTGTTGAATAACTTTTAAATAGGAATCTTATAATTCACCAGTTGTTTCTTACTGACATTGAGGTGAAAGTCATAAAGACTTGTTTTACCCTTCTTGAAAATAAAATGTGTTGTACAGCGGGTGTGCATTGTCCCACAAAGTTATGTGTAATGATCAATTTAACAAGCTATGAGGATGAAACTTGACAGGATGATCATTTCAATGAATATTCAAAAGAGATTGAAAGGTAGTCAGTTATTAATGCTCCGAAAGTAAAATGTTGACAAATGTTTTCTGGTCCTTCCCGAAAGCTTTTTGAGTTTCCATTTGCGACCCCCAGTACAATATTTAGACACTAAGCCTACAGTGTATCTGGTGTATTGGTCATGTTAGTGAGTGATTTGTTAGAGCTGATGACTTCTTTCTCTTGCTGGAGCTACTGTAAGTCAGGACAGTTTACAGTCTGTATGTAACATGTATGTATTTCAATATTCAGTGGCATGGCTTGTAGGTATACATGTATTTTATTGACAGATTACTTTATGAAATGTGTAACCATATAGCCTCCAAGTTCGAACACGCAAAATGCAGGTCCAAATGTGGTCTGTCCATTAGTGTCCTGGTGGCCTGTGTGAGGGCTATAAATGGAGGGGGTTTCCCAAAATTTTCTGAAAAATAGAAGTGTCTACATGCAAAATGGTGCACTCCATAAGCAAATCAGTCAGCATATCTTGTCTGAATTTTGTGTCATAAAGCATACTGTAAAACAAGCATGCTTTGCAGCGTAGGCAACTGACTTTGCTATGAGATTTGATAATTCGGTGAATTTGTTTATTGAGAGGCACAATGCTTTGTTCGTGTGACTCTCTACGGAGATTCAAATGTAGTTTCTCAAAGTGCTGTGCTTTTCAGGGGACTAGGTCCTCCAGTGCCTATCAAACCTGTGAGAATGAAATGTGGGTCTCTTGGGAGGTCTGGTTAATAGATAACAGTTTGATTGCATGCAGTAGAAGACTGCAGGACTATGCAGAAATGGCAAAAGCAGGTAGTGCAATTAGATTCTTGAGTTTTTCATTCCTGTATCATTTATAATGGCATGTAGATTGCATAACAGTAATGGGTGTGTATATCCTTCCCTACAGGTATTGCAAAGAGCCCCCATATCTACCGAGCTTTCATACCAAGCTTCGACAGAATGGTGAGTAAAGCAGTGCTGTGTATCTCAGTATAATACAGTACATTACCAGTATGTTAATCTGTGTTCATTCAACCAAATTTGCATATTTATTATCCCATGTGTGCAGCTTCTCCAAAGATTCCATGAAGACATCAACAGTTTCCTAGTATTGTATGTCTTGTGTTTGAAGGAATTTTATTTGTTGTGAATGCAGGAAGCTTACAGTAGGATTAAACATGATTGGTAATATTGCTTATAGAAATATTTCTAGTGATGTGTTAAGGGGTTGGTAAATAAAAAAGGCATATATTTTGTCACTGTGTTTGGCACTTGAAACCCAACACTATGATATCTTGTTCTTAACTCAAAATATTGTTAATTGAAGAAAAACAGCTCTGATGAAGGAAGATTTCTGGCATTGCAATATAGATTTTATGCCAGTTGAGATGGGAAGCAAGCATGTTCAATCAGGTGATCTGTTATGTCATCACAGATACTGTGTAATGCAAATGTATCATTATGAAATAGAAATTTGTTTAGAAATTCTTACATTTCAAAGAAAACATGCTATTAACATATCATTCTTACCTACAAGGAATAAAATTGCCCTAAATTTTGGAATTTGAGATCTCTTTTTCAATTGAAATTCTCTTTCAAATGCCCTACAGCACAGTAAGTTTACCTAGTACAGTTTGTTAACTGAATCTTGGCTGTTTGTAGTATGATACATAACATTGCTGAAACTTGTTGCTGAATGAATTGCTTCAAGTATGTTTGTGGGACTGTTTTGATGTTCACCGATAGTAGTTATGATATATTACTGTACAGCACTTAGCCTGTGATGTAGATGTTACTTAATCCGTAGCCATTCTACAATATGCTGGTAGGTTGGTATTGGGTCATGCGTCACTGGATTTTTGGGGGGCCTAGACAATGGTATATTTGAAAGTGACTCAATATCAAGTGTTTAAGGGTGGTGATAATGTTGTGGTATTTTTAAGATAAGATGTTTCACTGCATAAAATTTTAATGGAAAGGACGTGATTCAAACAAACGCTGATTTTGTCCAAGAAGAACTAGATCCACAGTACATCTGTAACTCTGTATTCTGTACTGGAAAGGGGAGACTACATGTTTGCCTTCTCCACTTCTTTTTCATTTAACCTATACACACAATTGTTTTCAGATGTGTTGTATTTTCCATGTGTTAAGTACCGTAGTGAAGTGATTCCTAACACCTTCTCTGCCACACTCCCCCCTATTTCAAACAAATTCATATGGGTCAAAACTGTTTGTTTGCTTTGAATCATGGCTTGTTGAGCAGCACAACTCATTCATCGTCTACAGAACATCAACAAAGACTCTCCCATCGAATAAAAACAATACCCTGATAATAGCGTAGCCGTTGACCTCCCTCAAAAGCAAAAATCGGGAAACAGAAACCAAAATATGGTAAACATTGTTGAGTGATGTAAATTCCATGAAGGGGGTAAAGTGCAGAATCTTTGTTTACAAATAGTCTACAATTGGATTAGACTGCAATCTTCTTGAAATTTCCTGAAGCCAAAAAAAAAAAACAATTCTCTGTGATGTGATATCAAAGTCTGCTGTTTATTTTCTGTAATCTAACATCAGGACATACTGCTCACAACAGTCTGCCCTTATCAATTTGCTCTTTAAGCAGTATTAGTGCAGTGCAGCGTTTTAATCATCCCTGCCTGTCATTGTTTATACAGAGGATCGTTTGGTCAAGGCAGTGTAAAGTAGAGATACTTCATAGTTCTCTTGCTAAAATGGGTCACTTGAAGAGTTGTTCTTGGTTCCTGTGAAGTTTTTGTCTGCTAAAACTTCGAAGTGAGTGTCTCGGTACATTTCAGATCATGTTACTGCAGTTCATGGTGAATTGATAGGAAGAAGAAAAAGATACTAAGAACAGATGTATTAATTTGCTCTTACATCTGTCCTATTCACAGAGCATTTTCCATCGATCTTTTACACCACTTTCAAGATTTGTCGCGGCTTCACGGCTCCCCACCCTCCACAAGTTAAACCGCTACAAACATACATTATCGTAGATAAGAGTGTGGTCGAATATAAATGACTTGTGAAATAATAACTGTAAGCTAAATCCTTAATGTCAACCATTGTTTATCCTCATTTCAAAACAATAACATGTTGTCCCCCTCCCCACCCTCCACAAGTTAAAATACAATACTACATGCACGGCCATGTATGCACAAGTGCAAGCAATTACGTGTGCCCTAATGACAACAGGTGGCTCAAAGTTCAATATGTGCAGTATTATAAAGCGTACAACTGCCAGTGACCTTCAAAGACTGTTTACAGCATGATGGCCATTCTTCAAGTTAATACCTTTTACACAGTACAAAATTACACATACAAACATGCAGACTGAGTGAACATTTTAAATACCACCCTGAGCAAAAATCAGGGCGATATCTTAGATAACCTGGATGGGGCTTAAGCCACCAAAATAAAATCAGGAATGTCTGGCCTCATTGTGCCTTATCATAGATAGCGAACATCGAATGCCTAGTTTCGGTTTGAAGTGACTTTGTGCCTCATAAATCTATGTCAGATAATAATCTACATGTGTCTAGAACTGTTTTGTTTGTACACTGATTACACTCTTCGCCACTTCTATGCTGGGTTAGTAATTTGAATGTTTGGTTTTTCTGTGATATTGTTGTTACATTGTCTGGTAGCATGTGTTCAAAACTCTTTGTGCAGTGTCTTGACAATATGCCCTGGAGTATGTGCAGGCACCTACATCTATAGACAGACACACTGGTGGTGTTGTGTACCAATGTCAGTCCTTAATCCACAGCCCTTATCTAGCCTGAGCCTTGAAAGGATGTGCACATTTACTTCTGAGTGTCCTGTGAACTGCTTTTGGTGTGTGTGTGTGTGTGGGGGGGGGGGGGGGGGATGGGACATGAGGAGTGGTCCTATTTGGTAGCCAATGTGGGCCTATATGTCTACAGACTAAATATGTGTATCAACTGATGCTTTTAGCTGCTTTGCTCCTGTAGATAGAATTGTCAACATGATTATTTTGAAGAGAGATTCATGATGTATTCAGCATATTGTTTTGGACTGTAGAACATTAAAATTTCAGTCAGGAGAAGAGATTTGCCTACACCAGATAAGAATGTAGTGAGATTGGTCAGATTTGATCAGTGGTTTGCCCAGCTGCCTATTTCAGCATGGCATTGTTACATCTGTTATCATGGTGAATTCATTGGGAGTTTAATGCTCATCCATTGCTCTGTCTGAGCAGTTCACATCAATGTTCTCCATATAGGCCTATGTGTGCTCACATATACAGTATGTGCGTTCGCACAATATTACAGATAGTATTCCAGATCGATTTACTTACTCGAGGGAATCATTGAGACTAGTGCTGTTTTTGTTTTACAGTAGCATGGTACAGTAGCATGCTTTTCAGCAGTTTAGCAAAATGCTGGAGCAGTTTAGCAAAATGCTGGAAAGTGAATAATATGTGAGCTTCTGGCCATCTACGAGACCCCAGCTGATTGCTGAAAATTTGCTTCCTCGATTTCAGACCTGCAAAATATTCCCTTCTCTTATCTGCTTTACAAATTTGGTCACTGTTGAAACCTTCATGATGGCCTGCTGTGTACAAATTGACCACTCGTCTGGTCGTCTGAGACGACCAGAATAACGGCCAGGCAACCAAAAAGTGTCATATTCTGCGTCAGGCAGCCCATCTGCAACCTTGCTCTTTACCAAAGAATTTGTCAGAAGATTGCTAAAAAGCAAAATCGAAATAGACAAAAACAAAAGGGGATAAACTAGTTCCGTAAAATTTCCTGCTGGGTGGAACAGTGCAGTAAGTGCATGTTTTGTTCTGCCATTCGTTTGATGAGGATGCCATGCTCTTGGACCAATGAAGATGCAAATTTATGAAAGCCTAAAGTATTTTCTGTAAGCCTTAAGTCTATAATATGCATGTACTGTATGTAAGTAGGAATTAGTAGGCGTAGTGGGGTACTGTTCTGCTTGCAAACAAAATGGAAGAGAGTTTGGATGAAAAATTTAAAGGAGAAGGAAACCCTGGGAATATATTCATGAAAATGAAGCAGAAGTGTTTGACAAACATCTTCCCAAAGTTTCATTCAGAGATATTGTTTCCTATCCAAGTTACACACTTTTGAAATTCAGAGAAGGGTGCTGCCATTTTTGCCTAAGCTGAATGTAAAACAACTTGAGTAAGTCGAATAATGATGTCATATAACCACTGATAGCAAAAATTTTAATGTATTTCTTTATATTCTTTACCTATTATTTCTATCAATCCGAAACACACTTGTACACATTTTGTGTTGAATTACTGAGGTGTATCATGCAATAATCAAATCATTAATACTATGACTTGAATCTATGCATGACTGTTAAAATTTATTGACAATGAAATATAAAGAAAAACAAAAGCTTTTCAATCACATGTGGTTTGGTGATGTCATCGCAATTTCAAAATGGCAGCTTCCTGATAATTTTCTAAGAATATTCAAATTGCAATATCTTGGAAAGTAAGCAACGTATTTAACCGAAATTTGGTACTGGTGTTCACCATATGTTAGTCTCTCATTTAACATTGTCAAAGGTCCTGACTTGCCTTCTCCTTTAAGAAAAATTTTACTTGTCCACCAACAGCAAACGTTTGTCTAACTCAGTCTAATAAATGCAAACTCAAGGTCATACTGTAAAATTTTACCTGACTGCCTGTCCAACCTGCTGTAAGCAGTAACGCATGGTTCAAGGGCTGCACCGAACGATGCTTAGATGAAATGTAAACACAAGTTTACAGTTGAAAGAATAATGTATAAAGGTGGATTTCACCTTGAAAAGAATCAAACTAGTTTGATAGGCATCCTTCCGATTCCCGCAAAATTCAGCTGCATGTTTGTCCGTGTTTACTAATTCAAGCGTGCAACAACATAGTTCAGTGCCTCCTTCCTGTACTCCTGTACATTGGCTGCATGAAAGACTCATAAATTGTGGACAAGACTAACAGGAATGTTAGTGTAAAATTTTGTACAAAGAATCAGCAGCAAAAGATCTTTCAATCTTTCTTTTTTTGAACAGAAGTACTGTACTCACTAATCAGTGCATCTAAGTGTATGAGACACAGAACATAGCAGTTTTTCCTTGCACACTAGTGAACAAATGGAAGAATCTGCCTGCCAGAACCCAGAAGGAACAAGAACATTGAGTTCAAGACTTCAAACTCTAATCGTCTCTTTTAGCAGTAAACACATACTGTGCCAATCACTTCCTGATCTACTTACCTTTAATCCTATACCTGAGTTGGCATGGCAAACTAGGGTTATCTCTTGTACTGTACATACAGAAGAAAGTAAGTATATACTGTGTTTTCTCCATGATGGCAAGGAGGTGTGAAGGCTTGCTGTATATTCTCTTTGATGTTTGACACTCTCAAGAATGTTTTATATCATATGATGACACAGAGTCTCATGTTACTGAAGGTGAAGGTGTAATGTTGAAAAACAGGTCAGATGCAATGGGCTTGCAACATTGAAAACAGGCTTAAAAGTGGCAGCACTGTCATTTGGGCTTACAAATTTAATTGATGCACTAATGACAGTTATTGTTTTTTTTCAAAATCAATTACAAGAAGGTTGTTTTGCTTGATTATCAAACACAATAGAGCTGATGTGCCTACTACTGTATGTATGCGTCTGCCCAGTGCACGCACAGTACAATATGTACATGTATGCACATCTTAACTAAGGAAAACAGAAGCTATAAAAAGTAAAGCTTAAGAAGTAGAGCAGCATTTTGACAATGTTGTATGAAAACTTTCTAAGACCTAACAAACAGTTTTTGTGTGTGTGTGTGCTATACATAACAAATACTCTCATACTGTACATTTACATAACAAACAAATCATAGTTGGCACTGAAGGTAGGCAAGGAAATGTTGTAGAACAATATATAGTTAAAACAAAGTGAATAGGCTACAGCAGCTCTTGACAAAGGTTTGAAACAGTAATTTAATTTCTGTGACATATGTACTCGGATTATGTAAGATCGAAAGTATGCATTCATGCCAATCTCTCTCGAAGGACCTTCAGAAACATGAAACAACTGGTTGAAACTATTTGGTCATGATTGTTATAGATCAGTTTTGTGAGATCGGCTCACCCTCATCCTACAGTAACATACAGTACTGCACAGCACAGTTTTTATCATCAGTCATGCTGTAGTAGATTCTGTCATTATTATTGACTATCTGTGATAAATAGGCCTGATGGATTCGAACAGTTCATCATTATGTGTGTTAAAGTAAAGTATTTACGTCATGCTCAAAGTGGAACTGAACTTGTGTGCTTCAACTGTAGCTATTAATATACAATATGGGGGATTCCCGTTGTGTGCAACGATATGCACAGTGTGCGTGCTTGTGTGAAATGCAGTCGTGAACTGTGTGAGGAAGCAGTGTAGATACTTTTAACATGTAGCTGCTAATACTTAAGGTGGAACATTTTGTAGTGGACAGCATTAGTGTCAAGAATTTCTTGCAGGTACAGCACAGGTAGTTGTAAGGAGGCTTCTGAATCAAATTCCTGATGCCTAATTTCATGGAAATTCTCGGTGCTTTTTTTCCCAGTATGTACACGTACATTGTAAGTTACCATTTGAAGCTTGTGTATTTTGGTATCTTTACTACCATTTTGGAACTGTGCCTTGAAGTGTTTTGGTTTCTCTTTCGGATAATTTTTCAGAAGTGCTACAATACCAAAGTATCCTTTTTTGATGCTTTCAGGCAGTTTTGGATTGTGACCTGCTCAATTGACTTTCTAAGTTTAATAATTGGGAACTATAAATAGTACTATAGCAACACTGTAATCTCTACTGCATAACTCTAACATCTGCAGTGCACATGTTGCACTGTGTTCTGTACAGTATGTCATCGGAACTGTGGAGTCTTTTTAACCCATAGTGAGGAGGCTACTTCATCAGACAATATGCCACTTTCAAAGCTGTGTGCCGCTGTACTGTAGATCGTGCTGTGTAAAGACTGTGGATGCTAGTACAGTCGAGTACATTATGGAGTTTAAATAATTTTGTCTGCTGTAAATGAGAAGTCATTCTTCACTTGGTGTGAATCCTATATCTTGCTTCATTCAAATGTTGCTTGTGACAGTGTGTAGCGTATTTTGTGTTCGATACAGTACTGTGACCACTGTATGCTGTTACTTTCTGACTTGACATTGTATTAGCAATATTTTTTCAAGTTATGTGTATAGTTAGTCCAAAAAGAACCACCTACACTATGCCTACCTTCATTTTTAGCCATAGCTGATAACATTTGCACTGGAAGAGACAGTTTGTAGTTACCACCTATGGAAAGTTTCTAATGGTGAATTTTCTGACTGTTTATAAACATCCTAAAATTATCATTAATCAGTAGCGTTGTTGGAACACGTTCTCGTAACTCACATTTGAAGCCATCTTTAGCAATGGTTCGTCTGGAACCTTTTGTTCTTATTGATCACTACTATGGCAGCCTGCTTCTTCTACAGGCGGATGGAGAAGAACAGGATCACACCAAGTTGGATCCCAAGGATATCTATGAGAAGCCCCCAATTTACAAAGAAGACCCTGACTTGCAAGTGCCATATCCACTCCTCTGCGGGGAGCACGTGTTGTGCATCGGCAAAACTGCAGATGCTGTCATAGTCCTCAGCAAGTATCGTTTCTTTGTGAAGTACAAGAGCTCCTTCGTGAATGTGAGTTTACGTTACTATGTGTGATACAAACTGTGTTTAGTGGTGGTGAAATGTACAGTAGGCAAAAATATAGAGGTGATTTGATAATTTAGGACAAACTGAAGAGTTGTGTGACATGAACGTATCAGTTGTTGTACTTTACTGTAGATTTGTAAGTACTGTATTGTTACATATGTTTACCATGCTTTCAACGTACCTGTCTCCACACAACCATTCAATATTCATAACCGTACTGGAATTACAGGTACTGTAGCTTAAAATTGGCAATACCCTATTGCAGCTTATACTGTGAACGGTGATGCATATTCACTCTGACAACAAGCTTGGTTGGAAGATTGGAACAGTTACTGTAGTTTTAACATTTGAAAAATTGTACAGTAACCTTCAAACATTTTCTACGTCTGTAACCAGCAGGAGTTACTGTACATATCGATCTTCAAGTTCACATTGTGAGGCCTGGTCTTCATGCTCATAGAAGTGCATGATCACCGCATTAAGAGCTGAGTCATTTTTTGCTGGTGTCATACTTAGTTTGTAATTACAGTGTGTTCTTTTTTTACATTAGATTCCAGTGAGACTGGTGGAGCATCTGGAAGCCAGAGAGCAGTTATTGATCATCCAGTGTAAAGATGGAAAAACTTACAAGTGAGTCAAATGCAAGCATTATATTTGCAATTTTTTCAAATTAGAAGATTTGAAATAAGATTGTAGGAGGGTACGTTACTATGTACTTTACCGGTACTTTATGGTTTGTCTGGTACCTGAAATTCATCGGAGGAATGAAGTTGCCAAATCTATCAAATCCTATCTCTCATGATAAAGTTTGCTCTGGCATTTGTTTTCATCAGTATCGCTGTGGGGTCCTGCCCACTACATTTTACACACCAAACAATCAATTTTGTTGGTTGGCAAGGAAGCTTTCACTTGCATGCACATTAACAGAAAAATGCCGTGCCGAACTTACCCAGTACGCTCATCTTCAAATTGTTTAATACATTTAGCTATACTGTTATCATTTTCCCAGCGTTGTCATGAATATTCAATGATAGATGAAACAATTCCATTGTGTAGCATTAACACTTTGGAAGTTACCTTCAGGAATTAGTGAAAACCAATAGCAGTGTACTACAAATCAGTCATACTTAATTCATTAAAATCATTGGCTATGATACGGTTTGAAAGTCATTGGCTCGGATGGAGTTTTCAGAGCCTGCCACTGGCTTGGAAGATTCTGTAAGTTTTCTTATCTGCAATTAACAGTGACTTGAATGTGTTGAGTCCTACGCTAGTCAGATCCACAACGGTTGAAATACTTCATTCAAGTCGGTCTAAACGAGGTTTCCCTGATATTGGAATCACCTAACTGTGTTGTTGCAATGAAAGATCCATGATACTGAAAACAAACCTGTTCCTGTAAATCATAAATTCTGTCTGAAGGATTGAGAGAGTTTCTGAATACTGTACGGTTATGTTGTTTAAATTTTAAAGAGACTCATTGAGTTGATATTGTTCATTTTGTGACAAATTTGAAGGAAGCCATTGCATACCGATACTACTCATTAATTAGTCTCATTAGTTATATACAGTATTTATTTGTATGGTTCAAAAAATGTGAAAATTTTTTTTTTTTTGTGGAATGGTGGTTGCTTTCGCTTAGCACCTTATGGCAAAAAGTGTCTGGTCACAGATTTGCTACAAGTGATTATCATCCTCAGTGAACTGACAACATTGCTTCCGTTGTGTGTCATATCCCTTCAGAATCTCTAAGTTTGACCATTTACCATCAACAACATATGAGTGATACTCAACAGGTTTGACAAAATATTTCAAATTTTTTGAGCCAACTCGGTGAGTCCCTTTAAAATATTTTTCCATTGGAGAAAATATCCTGTAAGCGGTAGACTTCTGACTCTAAAAATAGAAAGGAAAGAGGAAGTTTCAGTACATTGGAAACAAATCTGTTGACAGTGATTCCTTCAGTGACGTCAAATGTGATCTGTTTTGTGACGCATCTTTATGAGATCAATGTTAGTTAATACAGATACAGTATGACATTACCATGCTCTTTGTTTTTTAAGAAGTATGGTAAACAGAAAGGTGGGCACCCCTTGCTTAACATAGAAACAAGAGTTCCTGAGTAGTGTTGAAATATTGTAACGTTACCCTCAATACGCAGTCAGAACTTGGACAATAAGTGTCCAGAACACACAGTACCACAGAGGTATAGGAAAATATGCTAGTTGTTTCGACTTGTTTGGAAACTTCGTACTCGGGTACCCACTGCCCACAGTCGGCCAGGTATCCCAAAGCATCACTTCCGTCAGACTGTGAGTTTGTTGTGCACTTTTAGTACGACATTCTCTGCTTTGCAAAAGTCTGCAAGCTAATATGTTTACCATGTGTCCTACATACGGACGTGATGATGAAGGGTTTTTAGTTGTGTACAAGCTGAACTTTGGCACAACATGTCTTGTAGGTGTTCATGAATCTTTGGATCCAGGTGATTATCTCAGAACTGGGTCTAAACAATGTCAGTCAGCTACCAAGGTACCTGATGTAAACATAAACATTGGTTGGTAAACATAGCATTGGGTGTACAGTATACTCTGTTGTTAAGACTGATGAATATGCGACTTGTATGCACATGAGCTTTGTTAGGTTGAAAGTGTTCCATTCCTGGTCTACTACAGTATGTATTCGCCATTACAATGGGAATGGTGTGACAGAATGCTAGACCTGCAGAGTAAATAAAGGAAATAGCAGTACATCCAACTTAATTGGCCAGATTTGGATGTTCAGGAAATGTTTACAAAGGCCATTGTGTATTCTATTCTTTTTAAGCAATAGAAACATGTTCTGACTCCCATAGCAGAATGCTCTGTGCCTTGGTTTCGAAAATGAAACAAGAACCTAATTGACGTTGTGTTTCATCATGACTGCCATTATGAAAACAAAAACAAAAGCCCACAACAATAGATCAGTCAAAACTAGGGCAGGCTGAATGATGCTGAAACAGTTCCATGAAGCTTTACTGCAATGTTATCCACACTCGAGACATTTATACAGACTGATCTATCAGACGATTTTGAAATGTATGTCTTTACTTCCTTTCTTCATCAAAAAAAATAAACATGGGGAGAAAAGGGAGGGCAAAGCAAGTCAGCACACACTTGTGTTGCTGCCCTTTCACACTCCGCTTAAGCCAGTTACATCATTCATGCCTTGAGTCACTTCTTTGGCCTTGGTGCAGTTTGAGTTACAAGAGTCTGCAAGAGTCAGAAAAAAAAGAGTTGTTTTTTTTTTTTTTCATTCCAGTAATTTTTATGCATTTAGTCACACTGACATGTTTATATGTGTGTGCATGAGTGTTGGTTACATCTGCTTGTGAACATGGTACAGTACAGTATGTCCAGAAATGAAGATGGTTCTGAATTCATATGTTGTACTTTAGGTTCAAAGAAAAATGAGAAAACAAAAAAGAAATTCGGTATGTGCCTGTAACATATTGAGTATAAGAAGACGGAATATTACTGATAGAGGTCAACGGTCATTTTTGGTCAGCAAAGGACAAACTATTGAGCCTTGTGTACACAAATATCTCTACAGGTGGGTTTGGACTGATGTTACATTTAGTAGGCATGTAAACTGCAGTGAGCACAAGAAACTTATCATTTTTTTAGGTCAAATGTCCTTTGAGTCCAGCAGACAGCAGCATGTTTGGTAGGGCAACTTGCAGTAACTTTGAAAATGATGTCCACATGTTGCAAGTGAATTAGTCCATCAGATAAGGAAATAAAATTGCTGAAATTTCATCACTGACATCTGTAGAAAGAACATTTTCTGATTTTCATATTCACTTTACTCTTCCCTCATTGAGCAAAGAATCCAAAAATTCTATTTGGCAGGGCTGGCATGGTGCCTTGAAAACCATGAAAGTATATGTGTATCATTGTCAAGCCTTGAAAGTGAGAATTTCTTCTTTTTCATCAAAGTCCTTGAAAAGTGCTTGAATGCTAGTGATTTGAAATATTACTCTACTTTTTTACTTGTTTTCGGAAACAAATTTTGGACCAGAACCAGTTATGTGCCCTGCCAACCCCAAGTGTGTGTAAAAATTTCTGCAGATATCTCTGGAGTGTTTTGAGAGTGGTTTGATGTCCTCGAAAAGTGCTCAGAAATGTGCACTTAGCCTGATGTGGGCCATGGATCACCACACTGTGTATGTAGTGTTTAGCCACAAGAAGCTTGTTAGAGGTCATTGTTAAGTCAGTGGTCTCCATTGTGAAGGCAAGCATGATGCATATCATTACTCATAATCTCACATCATTAAAAGACAATGCATGGTTGAATTTCGTCTTGGTCCGGTGGAAAACTTTACGGAAGGTTCATTCCTTTAACCTGCTTAAACTTCTGCAGTAGCATTCTTTTAAAATTGAAGTGTTTCCTATATTATAAACTCATTTGTTTAACAGTCATGCTAGCATTTCAGTATCAAGTATTTGTATCAAGTGTTTTAGGTTATGGTATATTCTGTCCTTATCTGCTGCAATTCTAAAGAGTAACCCAGTTTGTGTGTGTATAATGGTGGACAAGTTGATAATATTTTGATGTTGATAGGACCACTGTACATGTGTGTGTTGTGGTGTACAGGTAGGTAACATTTTAATGTTGACAGGACCACTGTGTGTGTCGGGGTGTACAGGTTGGTAACATTTTAATGTTGACAGGACCACTGTGTGTGTCGTGGTGTACAGGTTGGTAACATTTTAATGTTGACAGCACCACTGTGTGTGTTGTGGTGTACAGGTTGGTAACATTTTAATGTTGACAGGACCACTGTGTGTGTCGTGGTGTACAGGTTGGTAATATTTTAATGTCGATAGAGCCTCTGTGTGTGTGATAGTGTACAGGTTGGTAACATTTTAATGTCAAAAGGACGACTGTGTGTAATGGTGCACAAGTTAACAATATGTTGATGTTGATAGTACCACTGTGTGTGTCATGGTGTACAGGTTGGGAATGCTTTAACATTGATAACAACAGCTGCATCACTAGCTTTGCAGTTCCCTCCTAACAACTCTCTTTTGTTTGTTTTGCATTTCCCTGCAGGATTAAATTTTCAAGCGATGAACATTGCTTGGAATGGTTTGATCGCATGCAGAGTATATCCAATCCTCCAAAGGTCATGATGGATTTCTTTGCCTTCTGCTTCCATGCCTGGTGTTTCAGCGAGAAAGGTGACGGAAAGCAAGACCCAGGAATGGACTTTCTGAAACCAGGTAAATTTGTTTAATTGTTGGATCACTACCCCAAAGGGGCATTAGAAACCTCAGCAATTGATATGACTCGTAGGTGCTCGTTTATTGATTCCTTGCCGAAGGCAGAGGAATCTATTTGATGGTGATGTCGTGTGTGTGTGTATGTATGTATGTATGTGCGTGTGTGATGCCTGCTTGTAAACACGATATCTCAAGAAGCGTAACTCTGAGTAATCTCATACTTGGCATGTAGATTGCCCTTATTAAGTAGATGATCCCTATTGTTTTTGGTGGAGGTCAAAGGTCATTTGGGGTCACTAGAGGTCAAAAGGTAAATACCTTGAAAATTGCTTGTAAACACAATATCTCCAGAATCGTAACTCTGAGTGATCTCATACTTGGCATGAAGGTTGCTCTTATTGAGTAGATGATCCCTATTGTTTTTGGTGGAGGTCAAAGGTCATTTGGGGTCAACATGGGTCAGATTGTGAAAACCTTGTAAACATGATATCTCAAGAAAGGAAGCTTGTAGAAATCTCATGTCTAGTATGCAGTTGTACCATGTTGAGTAGAGGAACCCTATTGTTTTCAGTGGAGGTCAAAGGTCATTTGGGGTCAACAGGGGTCAAATTGTGAAAACCATGTAAACACGATATCTCAAGAAGAGAAGCTTGAGGAGATGTCATACGAAGTGTGTAGGTGTATCTTATTGAGTGCAAGGGTCACCAGAGGTCAGACGGTAAATACCTTGAAAATTGCTTGTAAACACAATATCTCCAGAACAATAAATGTGAGAGATCTCATAGTTAGCGTGTGGTTTGCCCATATCGAGTAGATGATCCCTATTTTTTTTTGGCAGAGGTGAAAGGTCATGTGGGGTCATGGGAGGTCAAAATGTGCAAAACTTGAATCTACAATATTTAAAGAACTTCTAGTGAATTTTATACTTGTAATGTAGAATCCTGTTGTTGATTTGAGAACTTCTTTTAGGACATAGCAACATAGTCTCTTTGATAACCATAAAGAAAAGATGAAGACAACATTAAATGTGGTATCAAAGATTATTATTTGGCAAACCTGCCACTGTCCTCATAAGGACATGTGAGCATTCATGAATTGTAAATTGGAATTGATTAAATATACCACGGGTTATTAGCTTTATAAAAAGAACTAAATTACTGATCATTTGGATCAAATACCCTTGAGCGTGCATGAACTGTGATTGCTTAATTGAATGAATCAAATTGTAACTGACCCACCTCTGTTCAAATTGGTCTCTGTTATCTGACATAATTTATCACAGTTGACTGCCAGTAGAAACCACAATATCCAGAATAAATCATACAGTCTGTTGAGCCAGGTGCTTAATGGACTTAACCATTTACTTTATAAACAGTGTCTCTGTTTAGCCCTTAAAGGGAAATAGGGCGTTTGTTTTACAGAAAACAACCATATTTTTAAAACCATTATTTGTGGACATAGAATGATAGATTATTCAAAATAATGAATTACAGTAGCCTTATTTTCAAGGAATAAGATTCTCACAGATCAGAAATTTAGTTATTTGTTGCTCAACAATAGTTTGTTCACCCAAACTTTTTAAAATTCAAATGATGCATCCGTTACTTATCACATGCATAATGTTTTGAGGAGATGAAGCTTTGATAGATACTTATTGATGAGACTGAATGGTTTAACAATGGTTGAAGCGAATTTCTTTGTACGCCATGTTGGTGTATTCTAAACGCCCTATTTCACTTTACAGTAGTTCAGGTAAGCTTTGAACAAATGACTACTGTGTATCAAACCAGGGAAACTTGTACTGTGTGTTGTGTCTTTAAGTAGACTAAAGGCAAAATTGCAAGTCATGCTAGATTCTGGTTTAGTAGGGTTATCCGTTTGTGCTAATTTTCAAGGACCTCATAGCCATTGGGAAGGGCATCACGCCAAAAAATCAAATACGGAAGAGCTGCCACCAATAGCTGTAACTCGACAAAATAAAGTGCTATAATTTTGATTAAATAAACATGTTTACCTTTTTATCAAGTTATTAGACACGACAAAATATAATTTGTTCCCCTGCAGCATCTTATCCGTTTGGGAGTTTTCTCATGTTTGTGTAGGTCAAAGGTTATTTGGGGTGACAAAAGGTCAAAACCTTGTATACATGATATTTTAAGGGTGATAAATGTGAGGGATGTTATACTTAAATTGTGAATTGTTCATATTTAGCATGTTGATGGCCATATAGGATAGGTGATCCCTATTGTTGTAAGTGGAGGTGAAAGGTCATTTTGAGTCCCGAGATTTCAAAAGGTTTTGACCTTACTAAGATGGTATCTCAAGTAGGATAACTGTGTGGGATCTCATGCTTGTCGTGTGGGCGATTCATGTTTGTTACAATATATATCATGAGGCAAGGAATCACTAAGCCTTTTGGCTTTCTAGTTTAACTGGTGCCTTACTGAGAATGTGGTGTCTTAAAGTGACCTCTTGGGTTTCCTGACTTTTCGTCCTCAAGATGCCTCCATGTTGGTGGACTTTATAGTGTAAGTCCAAGACACATGTGTATTATTTGCAACTTAACTTACTAGTGATGATCTTAACCAGCTAACTGCGTAGGACATATCCATCCTGCCCTAACTACAGTACACACACACACTGTTGCATATGATGGATATATTTGTCCTGTAATATATGCACAAAACTACGTCACATGGCACATAGCCGATCGACGGTACACCCCTGAACGATCAGTCTCTGTGTACAGCAAAAGTTTTAGTATTAATAATACTGTCAGTTTGGTTTTTGCCACTGGACGGATACATTTGCCTTCATGTTGCACGCTGATCATGTGAGCAGAACCCACTAGTGTTCTTGCGCATGCGGCATCGGGTTACACTTACCTCCGCACTGACCGTGTGGATGTATTTTCTTTCTGATGTCAACGTGCAATGGCCTCCTTTTATTTAAAAAAAAAAAAAACAGAATTCTTGACCTATGAAGCTTTGCAGTGTTCTTTGACTTTACGGTGTATTTTCTTTAGCTCATACCAGCTAGCTGGTGTGAAATATTGTAATGATGGGGCCTCACTATCTATCTGTCTCCTGTCTGTCTGTTTTTCCATTCGTACTTCCCTCCCTCTGTCCATCCGTTCTTTGCCCGTCCATCCACCTGTCCATTCACATGTGTTCAAAATGATTCTCCTCTGTCATCCTTTTATCCATTTGCATGAAACTTGGACACAATGTTTCATAGGTAGTGGACCATTTGGGGTCTTTAAAAATATTTGGTCCAAGGTTCCATGTTGGCTCTATGACCCATTTTATCAAATTCTTCAAAATGCTGATGGTTTATACCACAATAATACTCTATTGGTGGTACCCTCAGGCTGTTCAGGGCTTTTTAGTCCAAGCCCCATGTGGGCCCTCTGGCCTATTTTATAGAATTCTCCTCTAAATGCTGCTTTTTGCACATGCCTTGATGGATTTGTATGTAAGGTGGACGCAACGTTCCTCGAGTGGTAGGCGAATTTGGGGTATTCAAAACTGCTTGGTCCAAGGTTCCATGTGAACCCTATGGCCCATTTTATGAACATCTGCAAAATGCTTCTTCACAGATTCTCTTGTTTAATGTTGATGGTTATAATGATAGTCTGTTTGTGGTCTATCTTAGGGTGTACATGAATTTGTAGTCCAGGATTCTATGTGGGCCCTATGTTGGCACTCTAGTTCCAGTGATAAGTTGAAGTTTGCCAAAAAAAAAGGACATGTACAGTATTTTTGTGAAAATCAGTCCCACAGTGAAGTCTAAGTTACAATATTTTAATTCTGCAGTTAACTGGTTAAAGATGGACGAAGGACCAAATGCTTCTGCATCACAAAAGAGGGCTTATACCAATTCTGCATAAAATGTTGGTTAAAAAATTCACTGTCAGCAGAATCTTGACCTAATTCTGTCTCCTTAATAGGGGTAGATTGCATGGTGCAAAAGATTTGTGGAGAAGTTGTATACCCAGCAAGACAAAATGTCTTTTACTATGACAGAAAAAGAGTAATTTAGAGGTCTCAGATTCTGATCACCACCTGACTTGGCAAAAGTCTGAAAACCTTGTACTGTAGAACAATATCTCATGATTGTTTCTGAAACTGTCTCTGGCACTTCAAAGTTTTTGTTTGAAATAGCCATAGTGGAGTTGATAAACCTTCTGCATGTTCTTGGCAGTTGATTGTACAGTAGTTTGACATCTTCACAGGTCATGGTCGTTTAAGGCCTCCTTAGCAACAGAACTCATCTTGTTGCCTTGCACCTCAAGCGGATATGTGGGTAGTTATTGTTGAGTAGTTCATCCTTGTCATTTTGAATCAAGGTGACCACTCATGTGGCATTAGCATAAGTCAACATCTGAAAACCTCGCAATCTCTGTAATCAGAGCTGGTAGGACAGTAGACCGTGATTAGTAGGTGATAATGGTCATTTTGTATGGAGAGCAAAGGTCATTCAAAAGTCGGAAGAAACTGTTGGCAGTCATGCAAAACCTTAAAAATGCAATTAGTGTCAAGAAAATTAAAGGTTGGTCACATCTGTAACTCAATGGGGGAGCATTTCTTCGTTGGCAGGTAATCTCAGTTGAGTGTAGTGCTACTCAAAATGCTTTGATTCCAGGCTTTAATGTACACATCTGAGTAACTTTGATAACTGAAGAAATTTAAGTTCATTTTGAGCTGGACACATCTATGTCGCATCTGTCCATTTCTTGTTAGAAAAAAAAAGAATTTGTCAACATCACATGCTCTTCAAGTTTCTTACCATATTAACAGGATTTAATACTGGTATGGTACACCTCTGCTCCTGCCATATCAATTTAGTTCCTAGTACATTGTTCATGAGAATCGCTGTTGCATACAATTGTCACCCTGTTTGAAGTTCACAGATTTGAACAGTATCTCTGTCATCCTGGCAACAATGTGTGGCCATAATGGAAGCCAAAAGCTTTAGTATTGACTAGCTCTAGAGAATTTTGGGGGACTTTCCAGTACTTTTTTATTTTTCTGTGTTCTATGTTACAATGTTCAGTTTTGTCTTGCATTTTGTTATTTACACATCCTTTCAATGAAACCCCATGAAGAGTGATCAAAGCTATCTGGTTCATGTTTTTAGGCCACAAAATTCAGCAGAAATGGTAGAGTTATACACAAAATTAAGGTAAATTGAAATGATTAATGAATATGTAGCATATTGAAATTGATAATCCTCGTTTATAACCCTCCTATGCTTGTTCCTGTTGCTTTTTTTTATCATTATCATACAGTGTTAGGGTAAAATTCTGCTTAGGAATACTTTTTTGTTCCCAGTTGCTGTGCTCTCAATTCTCAAGCCATCTAGATTGCCCTCCATTCTGTTTCTCTTTGTTGATTTACTGTAAAATTTTTTGCCTCTAATGCAATGTACTGTATCCTTTGAAACTTTGGACACCTAAATGTCAGCTGAGTGGCACACTGTACCATCCATCATGTTAGTGAGTGAGTGAGTGGGTGTGTGTGTGGGTGGGTGGGTGTAATTTAACAGTAAACAGAAAGACAGGAAACTGAAAAGTAGACAGAAAATGTGACTATTGTAATCACTGTGGGCACCTAACTGTCAGCTGATTGGTACACCATGCCTTCCATCACATACAGTACAGTAGGTGAAATGGGGGGTGGGTTGATTTTAATAACAAATAGGAAATAAAAATAGTAGATAGGAAATGTGACCATTGTAATGGTTGACACCAAACTGTAAGGTGAGTGGTACCCTCCTTACATTACTGAATGGGTGAGTGGAGTCAAATAGTAAACAGATAATGATATTACATACATCTGTAAGTATGGACATGAACGGTTCGTCATTCCAGTGTTTTTTTGCTTAATGCCTATATCACCAACCCCGGCCCCCATAGTCACCCTTAGTAGTGAGAGCAAAGCTGGGAGATTACTGATTACCCCCCGCTCCCCATATAAAGGACTATGTCTACCATACCTTTTGTCTCAAGTTGGCAATGCAGAGTTCATCCTAAGACAAAATTCACCACATGTACTATGGACAGTGTTCATATTGCCACTGCCAAGTCGGTATTTCTAATGTGACACATTGTTTCAGTTTTTCATGGTAATAGCAGTTAGTACTTGTCACAACATGCTTTCAAATGAAATTACCAGGTCCCAGGCTCCAAGGGAGCATCAAAGATACCAAAATACCATTTGCATTTTTCATTCAATGTCCTAGTTGTGCCACAATTATTTGATCTTCACATCAGTTATGTGAGTGGATATGAATATCCTCATGACTTCCATGTCCTTTCTAGTTTCAATTTTTGCAGACCACGGTCTACTGGTAGACCACAAACTAACCCCATATCAACCGCTAGGGGTGTATGAAAAAAGTGAAACCATATATTGCAGTGTTTTTTTTTGTTTTGTTATTTTATGTCATGTGATGCAGTGTTGACACTTGACTGGTAGATCTTGGGAGGGTGGCCGCTTCCAAAGTAGTTCTCGGGTCAAGAAAGGTTTGCCACCCCTGATATAGACTGACTAATCTTAGGCAGCTACAGGTATGGCAGAATGTATGCTGCATCTATCCTCAATCCTATAAGGTTCTTTATTTTTCATCTCTGCAGAAAATGTTTTCGAGTATGACTTCTACAAGGAATATGAGAGACTTGGCTTCAACATGGGCGATGGATGGAGAGTCTTCACTAATTCAGAGTTCAAGTGAGTGACCTGACATTCTTGTATTTACTGTGAACTAGATGAAATCTAGTGTAGAAAGAAACATTCAGCATAAAGATGATTTAGAAGACTGAACTGGGTGTTATGCATTTGCACCACTTTAGAGGGGAATACTACCCTTGCATTATGGAAAAATAAAATAGTGTATTTTTAATACCAATATGTTTGGACACAGGAAGTAATGACAAGTTATTCAAGGTAAGGCAGTACAGTAGTCTTCTTTGCAAGGAGTGAGTTTATCATGGAAGTACAGCTAGTTGTTACTCAAGAAGAAATTGTTCATCCAAATTTTCAAAATGTGAACTTGAAACACCAGTAATTCTTGTAATTATTGATGTTTTGAGAAGATGAAGCTATTTCTGAAGTTTGTTGGGGGGACTTAATGGTTTATAAATGATTAAAGTTATTTGCTTTGTAATACCATGTTGGTGCACATTCATTAAAGCACATTATTTCTCTTTAGCACTTACAGCAGCAGTGTAGTTTTGTTAATCCATGACTATGTTTTAAATATTTTGCCAGATATTTCATTTCTAAATCTGCAACCATTTTCAACCGTACCTGTCAATACGTTTGTTATTCTCCAACACATGTGAATGTCTATTCCGTAGTTTTCTTCAGTTTTCGTCAATTTTCCAATTTCATATGGCAGACTGTGTGCAACGTACCCAGAGTCTCACGTTGTACCGTCTAAGATCAAGGATGAGGACATTCGAAAGATTTGCAAGTTTAGGTCGAAGGGACGGTTTCCCTCAGTTGTTTGGCGGTAAGTTTGTCGTCATCTCAGTTGAATTGGTCATGTCGTCTGTAACTCTCTCTTTATATCACAGCACTTAAATGATATATTGCTCAGAATGGAAAACAAAAACTAATGTGCCTCTCGACCGATTGTTCAAATAAAAGGTTAAAATTTTATTGTTGGGTTTGATGCACTTTTTTTACATTGTTGTCTGCTGTGTGGTTATCTGGTGTGCATTTTGTGCAGTACATTATTCTTCTTTTAAACATGCCTTTGTAAAATCATGATCACTATTAAGGCACAGTGTTATGATAAATTTTTATTCCAATTTAGTAGTGATTTGGGCAGGATTATCACTTCATGCCTTGTCAGTGATGATCACATTGTTAAAGCTGGAGTATGAGTTGAAAATTTGTCAGCCAGTGAAAGTCAAGTTCCGTGGAATACGTCATAGCCACTATATAAAAAACATTGTTTAAGCCCAAATTTTGCATACATGAATATTCATATCCATTCCCATTGGTCTGTTTGATTTCAAGTAATGAAGATTGGCTATAATGCTTCCTTGAAAAGTCTGCATTTTTTCCAACAAACCAACCAAAAGGACCAACAAAATGTTGGGATAGTTTTCTTTATCTGGAAGATGAGTGCATAGTTCTCCTTCATATTATGTGACGTGTGATCTTTTCTCCTACTTCCCTTACCTGAAACACTGAAGAAGAACAAAGTAGATGACCTGGTGATTGCCGATACAACTCATATTCCAGCTTTAAGTTTTGCATCCTAAGTTTCCTTCCAGATTGACAGGTGTAGTCCTTTCATTCTGTAGACTTAGTTGTTCATTGAAGACTGAAAGAATCATGGTTCAGATGCAGCCAGATTTTCTCACAAATGAACTTGAGAACAAAACATGATCTGTTTCGTTTGCTGTAGACATCCCGGTAATGGTGCCGTTATTGTTCGATGTGGGCAACCGGAGGTCAGCCTGTTCAACTGGAGGTGCAAAGAAGATGAAAGATTGATAGATAGTTTTCTGCAGGCATGTAACACCAAAGGACACCAGAGGTGCAGACCAAACACCATGAATGGTCATGCTGGGTCATCAGAGAGAGGTCTGTTCTCATTTGTCTTTGACAAGTTTTGTAATCATTGTAGAGAAACTTAGTTCAATCTGCTAGCTAAGCTGTTGTGTGGGAGAAAGGCCTGGAATTTGCCTTTGTAATTCCTTGCTGAAGGCGTTCAAGGAATCTTTGCAGTGGTGATTCGGTGTATGTGTGTGCGTGTATGTTTGTGCAGCAAAATCTCATGAATGTTCTAACTTTTGAAGAGAAGTGCAGGGTGGGTCAAAGTCGGTGTTGTTGGCAGAACATACAAAGATCATGGCTGGGATTGTTTTTGATGTCGGAAGGTCATCCTTGGTCACTAGGAAGCAGAATATAGACGTATTGAAAGTGACATGTTGCATCATTTTCAGACTGGGATGGTATGAACTGCCCTTTTTAAGTGAATGAAGTTGTGAGGGTTTTCCTATAGGTCAAACATCATATAGAATCATCGCAGGTCATAATGTTAAATGCTTGTGAACACTGTGGACGCTCTTGCTTGTGAAAGGAATGCGCAAGACAGTTCAAAGTCAGTGTGTAGGTAGGACGTATAAAGATCTTGGCTGGGACTGTGTTTTGTGGTCACCAAAGGTTATCTGAGGTCATCAGCAGGCAGATTATAGAGAAACCATGTTTGCAGTATTTCATGAAACATATGTTAGATGAAGTGTAAACTTTGAGGGTATGTTTGGGCCTTTAATTAACTAGAATTGTAAGGTCAAAGGTCATATGGGTCATCAGAGGTCATAAAGTGAAAAGCTTTTAAACACTGTTTTCTGAGGCAAAATAATTTCACACTTTAGAGTTGTTTTGTAGGTGCTGTAAAATAAAGATCCTTGTTGGTTTGGTGTGGGTCAAAAGTCATCTTAGGTCAGTATGAGTGCAAAATGTCAAGATCTCTGCCGATTTTGTTTTCTTTTTTCTGTCTTTTCTGATAGATTGAAGGTAGTTAAGCTCATTGAAGGCAAAGGCTGGCAGTTCTTTCAAATACATTTTAGGGAAGAACTGTTTTGAGCACTTCAAACCTGTTAGATGAAGTACCATTGCTGTACAAACCTCACAAGTCTTTGACTTTTAAGGGAAGAAACTTCAGCTATCTTGACAACTGTGATTGTGCTGGTTTGTGATAAAAATATGTTTTTGTTTCCATGGTATTATGGTTATTTGGTGAGATCAAACCAATGATATTTGGTAGAAAAGTGTTATCTTGAAAGCCCAATTTCATGAACTACAGCACCACCAGAGTGTTAATTTGATCAGCTTATAGAAGTGGTCAATACCACCTAGCTTCTGTTATTTCTGACTGTAGTTTTTACAGTTTCATGAACTCACACAGTTTTTGGAAAGCCAACATTCTGGCATGTTAAAGGTCTTGTGAAATGAAAATGACGTTTTGGAATATTGGCTATATTTATTATTAAGAATGTCAAATACAGCCACAAATTCTATCAAAATTTGTCAAATATTGGCAGTTTTATAGGCAAATTCCTGTCTTTTACCTGCAGCATTTAAAAACATTGACTAAGTTTGCAAATTTATGAAGTCAAGAGAGGGACTCGTGTGATATGTCTTATGTTATCCTTTGTTTACTTAATCTTTATTTCAAGAACAACTGAAAATTTTATATTCTCAGAAATTTGTACTTTGGAAGCATGTTTTGCCTTAAAAAATATTGATATCACTTATGTGAAACCAAGAAATTAAGTGACAACACGTATATACAGTAGGTACCAACAAGAGAAATACTGACATTGTGCAACATTCCACATCATCTCTTTTGCATCTCCATAAAACTTTTAAAAGTCTTTCTGTATGTCAAAAACGGTGATACTGTAGGTATAAACACAATTCCAACAGATTGTCATTCAGTCTTTCATTCTGCAGCTTCTGAATGAAGCCAGCTTTTTCTAGATACATGTCACTTTTGGTCTGGAATATGATTTGTACTTGGTAATCGCCTTGTCATCTACCTTTGTTCTTCGTCAGTTTTTCAGGGAAGAGAAAGGTGGGGGAAAAGATTTCCTGCCACAAAACCTGAAAGAGAACTATGCACTCATCTTCCAGATATTTGAAGATTAAAATTGTCTCGTCGCATTTTGTTGGTCCTGCAAAATTCAGACTCTCCAAGAAAGCATAGCAGGCAATCACCGTTACTTGAAATTCAGGCTTGCCATATGGGAATGGATATGAATATTCATTTATGCAAAAATAGTGCTTAATGTTACTTTGTAGTGGTTGTGACATATTCCACAGAATTTGACTTTCACTGACAAATTTGTAACTCCCGTCCCAGCTTTTAGTCGATCAGATGACTTTGCATACTTTTTTAGCTGTTAATAGCTGTTAGGTTATTTGAAATGACAGTATCATGCTAAAAGAGCTATCCCGAACAGTGACTTATTAGTAACTGTCTCTCTAATTTTTGTTGTCTCTCAAACAGAGAACACCCTGCAGTCAGTCAAGGCTAATCTCTCCCCTTCTGAGAGAGTGCTAATCCTTGATCTGAGGTCATACGCGTCAGCGTACGGAAATAAGCTGAAAGGAGGAGGCTACGAACACGACGGTATGTTTGGACTTGCTTTGAGTTTGATTTATTTCACTTTGAATCATTAAAGTGATATCAAATCTAGTAACTGTCTGCATGAAGGGTTCAGGTTGCATTAACACTCTGTATTGATAAGGTTGATTGGCTTGAATTGGAAACACTGCCTTGAGAATGAAAAGCCGTGCCCTGATATTGGAAACACTGTCTTGATCGCCAGCCTGAATGGAAACATTGCCTTGAAATTCAAAACACTGTCTTGATTAAAGTCACTAGCCAGGGTGAAAACACTGTTTTGATGTTGAGAACACTGTCTTGATGAAGTCACTAGCCAATTTGGAAACGCTGCTGTGATACTGAAAACACTGTCTTGATAAAGGTAATAAGCCAGGGTGAAAACTCTGCTGTGATATTGAAAACACTGTCTTGATAAAGTCACTAGCCAGGGTGAAAACACTGCTCTGATATTGAAAACACTGTCTTGATTAAGGTTGCAAGCCAGTTTGAAAACACTCCTCTGATGTTGAAAACACTGTCTTGATAAAGGTCATAGACTAGAGTGAAAACACTGCTCTGATTTTGAAAGCACTGTCATGATAAAAATTGTAAGCCAGGGTGAAAACACTTCTGTGATATTGAAAACACTGTCTTATTAAGTCACAAGCCAGTTTGAAAACACTGCTCTGATTTTGAAAGCACTGTCTTGATAAAGTCACTAGCCAGGGTGAAAACACTGTTCTGATATTGAAAACACTGTCTTGATAAAGGTCATAAGCCAGGGTGAAAACACTCCTCTGATGTTGAAAACACTGTCTTGATAAAGTTGGAAGACTTGAGTGAAAACATTGCTCAGATATTGAACACACTGTCTCATTAAGTCACAAGCCAGTTTGAAAATACCGCTCTGATTTTGAAAGCACTGTCTTGATAAAGTCACTAGCTAGGGTGAAAACACTGCTCTGATATTGAAAACACTGTCTTGATTAAGGTTGCAAGCCAGTTTGAAAACACTCCTCTGATGTTGAAAACACTGTCTTGATAAAGGTCATAGACTAGACTGAAAACACTGCTCTGATTTTGAAAGCACTGTCTTGATAAAAATTGTAAGCCAGGGTAAAAACACTTCTGTGATATTGAAAACACTGTCTTATTAAGTCACAAGCCAGTTTGAAAACACTGCTCTGATTTTGAAAGCACTGTCTTGATAAAGTCACTAGCCAGGGTGAAAACACTGTTCTGATATTGAAAACACTGTCTTGATAAAGGTCATAAGCCAGGGTGAAAACACTCCTCTGATGTCGAAAACACTGTCTTGATAAAGTTGGAAGACTTGAGTGAAAACATTGCTCAGATATTGAACACACTGTCTCATTAAGTCACAAGCCAGTTTGAAAATACCGCTCTGATTTTGAAAGCACTGTCTTGATAAAGGTCATAAGCCAGGGTGAAAACACTGCTGTGATATTGAAAACACCGTCTTGATAAAGTCACTAGCCAGGGTGAAAACACTGCTCTGATATTGAAAACTCTGTCGTGATAAAAGTCACAGGCTAGAGTGAAAACACTGCTCTGATTTTGAAAGCTCTGACTTGATTAAGGTCACAAGCCAGTTTGAAAAGACTCCTCTGATGTTGAAAACACTGTCTTGATAAAGGTCATACGCCTGGATGAAAACACTGCTCTGATATTGAAAACACTGTCTTGATTAAGGTCACTCTCCAGGGTGAAAACACTCCTCTGAGGTTGAAAACACTGTCTTGATAAAGTCATTAGCCAGGGTGAAAAACACTGCTGTGATATTGAAAACACTTCTGTCTGATTTTGAAAATCACAGCCCAAATATAACCCACATTAGTGTCAAATTCCTTTATCCAATTCAGTAGCCCCAATTCAGTTCTTCCAACATACCTTTTGGCAGGTTGTGTCTTTAAAAAAAATACAACAGTTTAAAATACAACAGTGCAATGAGTTGTTTCATCTACACTTGACATTACATGAAGTTTGGCAATTTTCAAAAACGTGCAATGCCCTCTTGAAATCACAAAGCCATTCATGTTGCCAAAGTTACACTACCAGTTGACAGTTCAGACCTCATTGGTGGAGTTCTCAAAGATGATTTGATGTTACCTACGAAAGCAAAATGAACTGCCTGGTTAGGAACTGCCTTCATGTTATTGTAAGCACTATCGCTGTTATTAAATTTGGACTTGTTTTTACAGAGTATTACGAGAGTAGTGAAATCCTGTTCATGGGCTTGGTTAACATACATTCCATCAGGAAGAGCTTCCAGAGCCTCCGGACATTGTGCAGTTCAGCGACAGATTCCTCCAGGTGCGTTGATTCACACAATTATTGACTAAACTCCAGGTGCGTTGATTCACACAATCTATGTTAGTCCATGACCATGGACAAAATCATTACAAATTTAAGAGACATCCCAAAAAATTGAAAACTGTAGCCTAAGATGTTGCTCCCTGTAGTTTGAAATAATAATATTTTAATTGATTTATCTCAATATTAATAAGATGGGTTCCTCTGTCTGCTGCCCACTCACTTTCTCTGTCCCAAGTTTACAATGGCATGTTGCCATGGTAAGGTCAGACTACAGCTTAGACTAGAAATAACTAAGCACTAGTGATATTCCAAAAAGAAATTATCGATATATCGGCAACAAAATATACATAATATTGATATTATCGATAATTTCGCAGAACAGGTACATACAATGTGCTACTGCACATATGGACCCAAACTGTGGGCTTAACACATGTTTTACGATACTTTAAAAAAGGAGCAGTTTGACTGACGCAAAGTGTATTGAAACTTATTTCTTTTCCACTTAATTTTCACCCCATCTTCGTATTCTCAAATGTTCCTTTCCCCATGTGAATTGTTTGAGGTGTATGTTTGCCTACTTGAACCCGTTTTTACCCCTATCACGAACGCCTTACCTGAATAGTGTAACTTGTGAACCTACGCTCCGTAACTACTATATGAAAACAAAAGTAGCAGCTATTATTGTCTTTCAACAGCAGCACCTTGTACATTCAGTAAAAAAAAAAACTGCTATGCATCGTATGCTCATCGTGCTACGCAAGGGGTATTTTGGTGAGATACTAGATATTCTCATACACAGGTGTGTTGTTTTGGAAACTGACTGTCCAATCAGATCGCTCATCACGAGCTACCAACAGGTGTTGTGGGCGGGGAAAGCTGGGGCAAGAACTATATATGGATGTGAGTGTGAGCAGGCAGCCGCTTGCCTTCAGTACTGACCACGTGCAATCGCATGACTACAGATATTATAGTAGTTTCTCTGTATTATCGCCGTTTATCAAACACGATAAAATACAGACTTTTCTATAATATAGTCTCGCCGATAAATATCGGTGCAGTGAAAATACAGGTAACCATAAATATACAGACATTATTCTCTGTATTATCGCCGTGTATGAAACACGATAAAATAGAAGCTTTTCTATAATATAGTCTCGTCGATAAATATCGGCGCGATGAAAATACAGATTTTCTAGTGCAGCGCATCGTGTTATAAAACGATAAAATATAGACTTTTCTGTAAATATAGTCTGTGGATAAATATTGGGGCAATGAAAACATAGGTTTTGGGGGGAGTGAAATGTGTGATTATATGCGGGATTTGTGTGACTTGTAACTGCGGGATGCTATACTACTGGGCGGTGTGTTAAAACGATATATAGACTTTTTCGGTAAATATAGTATTGCAAATAAATATCGGTGTAATGAAAATATAGGTTCTCTGTGAGTGGAATGTGTGCGTCGTTTACATGCTGGAAGGGTTTATGTGGCTTTTACTGCAGGTCGCGCGATGTACTGGACAATTGGGGGACGTGCATAAAACGATAAATATAGACTTTTTCTGTAAATATAGTCTCGTAGATAAATATCGGTGCAATGAAAATATAGGTTTTCAGTGAGTAAAATGTGTGTACGTTACATCATGCGGGAAGGGTCTGTGTCACACAAGGCAAGTTACAGGATCGGAGGCCGGGCTTTTCCAGAGTATATCCAATCAGTGCTGTGAACACGCACACCCCAGTCATTCACTACACAACAGCTGTTTTAGACGGCGTGAAACTGGGCAGTTTGACACAGAAATAAATTATCTGGATGTGCTTTGACTGACTTAGCGTGAACTTTGCGGTAAATCTTGAAACAGGGTTTCCATGAATATAGAAGTAACGATATATAGTTATAGATGTAGCAGTCTATATTATCGATTTTTTCTATATTATAGTATTTTCTATATAGCGATATAGTTCCAAGGTGGATATCGATAATATTCCTGACAACGGGATATACCGCTACTGCTTAGAAAAAACAGGATCAAGTCTGATTTTCCATAGTATGCTGAGTCTGATGGTGGTATTTGTGACAAAATTCGTATTTACATCTCATACAAAACTGGCAAGTATGCAACAAAACCTTATCCAAATTAATTTTCAAATATCTGGCAGTGGGTAGTCACTATGTTGTTCTTTTCACATGTTTAATGGTATCTATTTATACTCATCAAACAGCATCTGGCTGTCACGGCTGGAAGCTACAGAGTGGTTAAACCATCAGGCCCTCCTTCTGAAGTCTGCTTATCGAGTGGTGACTGGGGTCCACAAAGAAGGTAGACCCACGGTTATCCACTGCACAGATGGCTGGGACCGTACCACTCAAGTAGTGGGCCTAGCTGAGATCATGTTGGATCCTTACTACAGAACACTGGAGGTAAATGACTTGACTTTGTTTTTTTTTGGGGGGGGCTTCAGAAAATGTGATGTTCAGTTTTGTATAAACTGATTTTTGAATCACTGTATTTTTAAGTAGACAGAATTCCTTAAAGGTTCACTCAAAGTGGCACAAACCTATGCCCAAATTTGTAGCTTAGCATATGCGATTTAGTTGCACACATACATTTGGTTCCAGAGAGGGAAGAGGGGATGGTGCATGCTGTAACAGATTTGTCAAAATAGGAACATAGCTTCATAAACTTGTAGGTAACACTAAATCACCTGATGTGATGGCTTTATAGCTTCATTAGGTTAGTTGTAGGTAACACTAAATCACCTGATGTGATGGCCTTATTTTCTCTGAGGATGGGATTTATTTTTTTTTTAATTTGATGTCAGAGATCATATGATGTGTCAGAGTTTGCATCAATTGATCTTGCTTGTTCAAGATTGCTCATTTTGGAAATCACTATTTGTTCTGTTTTTGTAAGGTCAGAATATCATTATATGTAATCACATCTGTGGTGTAAACATACTGATCTGATACGTGGTACAAAGTGTACCACACAAGTGGATGAAGTCTGTTGTTTTTGGTAGAGGTCAAAGGTCATGTTGGTTAATTCAATACCTAGTGTGAGCATGAGATCTCAAGCAGGTGAAGCTTCCACAACACTGTAAATAAGCCTAGGGTGTTGCATATTTTAAGTAAAAAAAAAAAACATTCGGTTTTGGTGACAGTCACATTACATTTGTCATCAGAGAGTTGAAATTACATGCTGATGTTAGAAACTGAAAGCAAGAAAATCTGTAAATGATCATTTCTGGCCAGTAGTTCGGCTGTCATTCCAAATCTGTTGTATGTTGCAAGAATATTCTTTTCTTGTCACTGTTCTAAATGATGTTAGATATGTTGTGCAAACCTCAGTACATTCAGCTGTCAGAATTCTACGTAGAAATATCATTCATGTACATCATCAACCACAGTCATGCCTGTTAGCATTCTGGGTAATGTTCCACTTACAGAGTTGATGTTGGTCTGAAGAAGCATTTCACCTGTAGTTGTACTTTCCAAGTAAAGTTGCCTGCATATATCTATACCCTGATTGTAGCTCGATAGTTCCTTCCCCAGGCCAAATGGTGATGTTTTTTTTCCCCCATGGGTTCTCTTTCAGGGCATACAAGTTTTGATTGAGAGAGAATGGCTAGATTTTGGTCATCAGTTTGCGACCAGATGTGGGCACGACACCAACGAGAATGATCTCAATGGCAGATCGCCCGTTTTCATCCAGTGGTTGGATTGTCTGCATCAACTCCTTAAACAGTTCCCTACTGCCTTTGAATTCAATGAAACATTTCTGGTAAGTTCGGTCAGCCTAACGGTGTAAGGTTTTCCCTTCTTTATTAGTTTTTTAGTTACTATTCACATTTTGTTACCTGCTTTGTTTCTTACTTAAAAGCAGGCAGCTGCAATTCAGATGGCACGAGTAGGGGCCTTTATTGATAATTCAGAGATAAACAAATATTGGCCATCAAAGCTCAAAACCTGTTTTGTCCTGCAAGTGTGATACCAACCATCCTTGTCCGTGAAGTGTTTGACATGTGATCATCAATAACAGATATTGAAAGGCTGTCATTGCCACCCCATGTGCATACATATGTACACACACACACATGTGCGCAGACATACATGTACACTCTCAATTCTTGTGTTAATTTTCAACATGTTTTTATGTATTGAAAGTGTAGAATGGCTGTTTTTAAATAGCAGTGCCTCTTTCTCTTTCTTCTTCCCGTAATACTTTCACATGACATCAGAAAAGATCAAATGTCTCACAAAACAGTTAGATGTAATATTGTCTTTAGATCAAAGCTCAGTCCATTCTCCTAATCATTGGATTATAGTTTGAAATTTTGCATTTGTATTCAGTCTCTCTTTTTGTGAAAGCAGCCATCCTACTAATGACTGCTGCTAGAACCTTTGGCATCCTGTTCGTCACTGAAAGTGTAGGAAAATCCTGTATTCATAGTTGGTTTCCCAAAGTAAAGGAACTTCTTTTTCATCATGTTGCTGTTGCTGAACACTTCTGTTGCCCTGTCTTTTCTCTCTAGCTTAAATTAGCAGGACATGTCTACTCATGTCTTTTTGGAACGTTCCTCTGCAATACCAAGAAGGAGAGACTGGAAGGCCTCATTCAAGAAAATACATGCTCAGTCTGGGCCATTTTACAAGTTGAGGCCCACACCAACACAAATTTCCTTTTTGACCCCAGCACAGATCATGTAAGTAGATTTTTTTTTCTAGATCTGGAAAAAGCCCATTTCAAACTTGACCACAGTATTTCATTGTCAGAGGGTGTGAAAAGGTCAAGTCCATGGGGCAAATTCTTTTGGTCGCTCAAGTTATAGTGAAGATGCAAAATGGTGCTGTGTTTGGAAAATAAAAGTTTTCTGCATGATGTCATTAACACAATTGGCACAGACTTCTAGGTTTTCATGCCATGAACACATTTGTTTAGTGCCATTTACAAAAGACAATCTCTTCATTGTATTGTTTTGAACATTGTAAGAACAGTTACGTTGATGTACAGGACATACTGATTTCATTGTATGAAGAACACTAATGTTTTGAAAAAAATGTTCACAGGAATTTCCACATTTTGTAGTATGAAACCCCGTTGTAAATAGTAGTAGAAATCAATTATTTTCCCTATCAGCATGTGATCTGCATGCATCTGGGTTTTTGAGTCACCTTTTTGAAGTTAGCTGATTTAATGTGGGAACTAATTGTACACTTAATATTACATATCATTTTACATGGGATAAGTTGTTTGTGTTTGCAATTGTTTGTAGAGACTGAGGGTGTACAGTACCTTTGCCTAATGATGCTGGCATTTACTTGTTTTAGACACTGTCCCATTTAGAAATATTGCAGTAATGGCCAATAGGGAAATAAAACCACAGTTTGTGTGCAGCACAGTTTTTCAAACTGCCACTTCGTTTTTGTTTTTTTGTTTTTTTTGTCCTGGTAACTGGTAAGTTTCCCCATTGTGAGTGATGAACATAGTGGGTCGCCTAAGCAGAGGGTGAAATGTGGAATCCAAGAGAATTTCATACCCTTTCTTGTTAGCACAGTATGTCAAGATGCGTTGCATAATTTCCTCGGATGCCACATTTAGCAAAGATGCTCGCCTGTAGTAGGTGCATGGACCTTTTGTTGTTTGGTGAGGTCAGAGCTCATAGAGAAATAAGAGTGAAGACTGTGCACCTCAAAAAAGTCTCCAGAATGTGACCATGAAGTCAGCTAACATGTGCATGTTTGATTAGCTTTTTGTGTGATGAATTTTTTTTCTACAATTTGCATGAGTCAGGATTTAAGACAGGTTACAATTGTCAAAATGTGACCAAAAAATGCCCTTCCCTATATGCAACATATCTCATGATCTACTTTACAATACTATGTATGCTTTACATCCAGTGGAACAGGTAAGTCACTTGTGTCGCCAAACCAAGGTGATAATTTTCAAATATTTGTGTTTTCAGAACAGGTATCTTAGAGTGTACATTAGTGTTATGTACTACTCGCTATTTTATAAATTATCTTTTGACAGATTCTGCACCCTTCGTGGAATATCTGTGACCTTCATTTCTGGTCGAAGCTGTTTCTCTCTGAGAGTTTCCGATCGGAGGTCGAAGATGGATCGAGGTTGGCTCAGAGTGAAATGTCCGGGATTGGCAGCCCAAAGTTGCCCAGGGCCAGGTCATTTGATGACATCCATAAGACGGTTTCAGAAGTTGGAGAAAGAAGGGGAAGTTTCGTGGAGACTACCTCCTTAGGAAGGACGTCAAGTGATCCCAACCTTAGCGATTCGAGGCTAGAGGAATTTGTAGGCACTCCACCGAAAGGGACGTACATGGCCTCATCTGCCGTAAACGGAGGCAGCAAGGAATCTGAATGTTCGTGCGACGACCCTGAATCCCCACATTGCGAGGGGATGGAGGTGAAAAGATATGGAGAGGAACAATTAGCAACATGTGATACTAGCAGTGATTTGCCAGAGGAATCCCAGCAGTCGGAAAAGGTTGAACTCATCCATGAGCTACAGAGCTCTACAGACACAGTAACAGAGGAAACCCTGAGAAACAGCCAGCTTTCAATGCCGTCATCCGAGCAGAGGCTTTGCAACGGTTACCATGGTGAAATAGCATCAACGACCGAAGACGTCGATGATAGAAATTATTCAGAGAACCATTTAGTGTTGAAGAAAAGTTCAAGTATAAGTACAAGTACTAGTGATATCAGCAATTCACTCATTGAGTGCCGCCAGCAAAGACTCAAGATGAACAATAAAAGCCCCAAAGAGGGCACCAGTCACAACGGAGAGTCTGACTCGAGAATCTTGAAGATTAAGACTAATGGATCAGATAGCCACCATATGGGAAGGGAAGTTAACTCCTTATCTGAATCTCCCTCTAGCTTTTTCAGATCCAGTTATTTATCAGGGCCTAGAAGCCCATCAGACAGAAACTGTGTCCTCCAAATTGGGAAGCATCTGGATGAAGATGGGTTGACCAATTTGTCGCCATCAGATCACAAGAGACTGTTAGAATTACTGATCATCAAAGAAAAGGAAAAGTTGTTACTAAGGGAGGAGATCTCAGAGCTGAGAGAACAGCTTGAACGTTATCGCTCGACAGATTCGTGGCATGGTGGCTACCCTGGCTTGCAACCGGAACATCTAGGGAACTGTGAGGTGAGTGTTTCCACTGAAGATACTTTTCTAAGAAGTTTGGGGGGATATGACTAAAGAGTGGAGTAAAATGATTAATCAGTTAGTGTATCTGAGAGATCAGCCATTAATCCTCTGGTACCAATGAGATAATCAGTCAGTACCTGAGGGATCAGTCTTCTGGTACCTATAAGATAATCCATGAGTTATCTGGACACTTAGATTAACTGACTGGTTTCAGTGTGCTTTAGCCTTTAATCAGCTGGTGCTAGTGATCTATTAGCCAAAATTCAGACAGTATCAGTAACCATAGCAGTTCACCAGCAGGTGGTATCCTAGTCTTTTTTTGTTGGTCTCAGAGAAGCTGTTCAGCTATTCCCTTTAAGATTAGCATTTAGTCAACCTAAATAATGTAAGCTTACTAAAGGGAGCTCTTTATGGAATATAGATATAATCCTCCCCCCCTCAATGGTTTCATATTTTGTTTTTAATACCCCAGTGACAATTAAGTTTCAACGGTTTTACTACCAGTGTGTATTCTAGGCACTATCGGACAGGTACCTGCTGATCTCCTGCCGGGTGTCAGGATTGCACCAGATTCAGTTTAACTGAGTTAAAAACAGTCACAATTTCATGCAATGGAAATTTATTGCCTAAGAATTGGCATCTGTTCCGACAATGTCCGGCCGAACATCTGACATGCCACCCTGGCACTGGGTCATTGTCAGTTTAATGGGTCAGTTTATCTTCTGGAGGCCAGTCTGGCCCTGTCCAGATGACTGGGGTCCCCTCACAGCAAATAGATGACAACTTAGCAAGGTGCCAAAAATCAGTTTGTTACCAGCTGATGCCCGACCTATGTCTGGCTGACCACCAGTGAACTGGTGAGTGTACGTCGATGTAGAAGCTAGCAGTACACTTTGGTAGTCAGTTTGCAAGTGCTTAGCTTCACATGTATTTTTGTCTTGCAATTACCAACACTGAAGCTAAAGCTGTGCTTTTTGGTCCAGGGGAGAAGGAGGACCAATGGAAAGGGGAAGTGAACAATGAGTAACATATGAAGAGAAATAACCAAACTGAATGAGGAAACAAAAATATGTTTTGTCCAGTTTTTTTTTTCTGTTTAAGTTGCAAGGTTTATTTGCTTTACTTTTTATCATCTGTTTGTACATGTTTCATCTCTGCATGCAAGCCTTCAAAACTGTTCAAAAGAGAGTAAGAACATTGTCATTACCACTTTCATCTCATCCTAAAATTTTACATTTCATGTGCAAAACATATACAATGCAATTTCAGTCTGTGATGGAATTGCTTGCAATTGTCATTGAACACTGCAGCATCACTAAAACTTGCTTGAAGCTGCAGTTGTGGGTGGTACCCAACCCTTGTCAAAAGTACCCTTATCAGTCAGGGGTGCACCCACATCTTCTGGGCCGGAGTCTTTGCACCTGCCTATCTTCCTGTCTCACCGAAGCAGTAACGATATACCTGTTATGAAATACACAATGCTAGAAAGAGCCAACTGTTTTCTCAGAATGGCAACTCTCAGGGCTTGTGGTGGAATGGGCACCGTTTTTTCTCGCCTCTTCTCATGGAGTTGTTTGGGAGGCGAATGGAGAAGGGCAGAGTAGCTCCTCTACTCATAAATTGACCTACCCGATTTTGGTATTGTTCATTTGGTAATCAACAGCTGTTTGATGGACACCGTCTGGACACCATCTGGTGTTTTAGAATTGACAAATACCACAGTGGCATCAAATTAGAGTCAGTCATGGTTTGGACAAGCACTGACAGGAGACTGGCTGAAAGGTTCATAAAATTGGGCAAACAGCCAGAAATATTAGACCCATGCCGGCCTCTTTTCAATGTGACTGTGTACAGTAAGCATTCTCGACAGAGTTTCGTTCAGTCTATGAGTGCTGACCAATGTCTAGAAATCTGACACACCAGCCAAGCAGTGGGTTAAATGGGACTCAGGCATAAAATATGAAAGTATTTGTTACTTGCTGATGTCAGCTATTTATATGACCTTTAAAGTGATTGCGTGTGTACTGAAAAACCAAAAAGATAAGATTATGTTTAATCTTAACTTTTTCTTTTTAAATGTACACTCGAGGTCGCACATGAACGGACTATGTCTTTCAATGAAGGAAAATGACAGTAACTACTTCAAAAAGCAATGGGATTGGCATAAAAACAGTAAAAAAGAGAAATCATATTTGAAAATGAAAGGTTCTTACTATAACCGCCTACGTAATGATTATGCAACAGTACAGGTCTCACTAGTGTATCAAAAACATACTACTCAAGTCGTCGCTCCTTTGTAGGTATCAGGAATTGTAGTATTGGTGAAAGGAAACACTGTATTTGCAAATAACCTACGAACTGAACACAACCTTGCCCGCAGCGTCAGTGATCCTGAGTTGTAACTGAATATTTAATACTAGTATACTTCCCACTGGCTTGCTCAAAGAAGCACACCACTGATTTGAATGAAAACTGTTAACCACTACATTATCGTATTCTACACTTTTTCTCGTTATGTCAGAAGAATTTGAAATCATATGGCAAAATTAACCAACTGAAACCTATTTATTTTCCCAGATGGTCTGGATGGTGTAATTAAAAGCCTTACCAAACTTTTGGAGATGAAATTTTGACTACGCACGCAATCACTTGAATGTGATATTTAGGTGTTAATGTGGTTTCAGAATATTTGATGTTGACATTCAGTGTGACAGCAACATTGCAATATCTGTAAATGATGTTGATATGAGGCTTTTCTTCCAGTATCATATTATTAGAACAGATTGGGATGACTCACTAAAAGTAAACAAAATAAATGGAAGCAAGAAATCAGACCTTGCAGTTGCGGTAAATTTTAATTAGCTAGTCTGATTAATTCAAAATTAGACTGTACAATGGAACCAATCTACACAATTCACACTTTTACTCATACTTGTGTCGGGTGTGCTTTGGTACCATCTTACCCTTTATGGTACCACAATATTTGTTTGACAGTTGAATTTATATTGACATTACTGGCAATGTCGATCACAAAAGATTCACATTGCAATAACTAGTTAGTTGACATTCACCCCCAATGCAAGTAGTTAGTTTACATCCGTCCCTTTGATTTGATGCTGCTTTCTGTAGGTATAGGCTCTCTTTCATACTTTATGCAACTGTGGTAGTCAGTCATTACGGTAGGTACTGCACTACATCTACATTAAACATGTTTACCCTGATGCCATGTGCACAGAAAGGTCCAAAATCTTGTTCCAGTCAGTGATTTCTTTCTCATCGCCAAACATTCTCTGTGAGATGTATGCATAGTCAGTACATTACATGTCCTAAGACAAGTCAACAGTTCTTTGTTTGAAATAAATCCATTACAGCCCACCTTTTGTGAGATACTGATCATAAAAATATTTTGCATGTTATCATATTTGAAATCAGGTATCCTCATACTTGACTGTAGAAGAAGATGATGAGCTGAAGCCTTCCTCTGTACCCAACTCGTTACACTCCGACACCTCTTGGGAACAGCTAGACGACAGGGATCAGAGCCAGACGCTTTGGGTACCTGATCATGCTGTTACCCATTGTCATTGTGGCCACAAGTTTAATCTCATCAGCAGAAAACACCATTGTAGGTGAGTGCTACCTCTTTAATCACCCATTGTAGGTGAGTGTTACCACTGTAATCAACCATTTTTAGGTAAGTGTTACCTCTGTAATCAGTCATTGTAGGTGAGTGTTTCCTCTAATCAGTCATTTTAGGTGAATGTCACCTCTGTAATCAACCTAAAACCCTTTGTAGGTGAGTGTTACCTCTGTAATCACATAAAGACTGATCTACCATTGCAGGTAAGTGGTCTCTATATTATGTAACTTGGATAAAGCACCATTGTATCCAAGTGGCCTCATTATGTAACATAGTAACACCGTTACACAGGAGACAAGTGTTCTCTGTACTTATGTAGCACAGAAGCATCACTGTTGAAGGTGAGTTTCCTCTGTATTTTGTTACACTACTACTTGAACAATATTGTGGGTCAATGTCATCTGCGTTAGCATAGAAACACCTGTTGTAGGTCCATGTAAATATGAATCATGCATTATTCACACTGTTGTAGGTGTGTGGTCTCAGTAATATATGTATCTTAGAATCACCATGGTGATTGGCCTTAGTAAATGTTACACAGGAATGTCATGGTGACTGTTAATGGCCTCTGTATGGTGAATAACTCAGAATCACCAATCTTGCAGGCAAATGGCCTTTGTATTGTAACACCTTTGAGTTGCTTGGCTTCTCTTGGCACGGAAGGTGCCTATGCAGCCAGGTCTTGAATCAGTTGTTAGGTAGCTAAATTTACAACCTGCATTACAAGTAATCAAAAGAATAGTACGCACATAGCTGTATCTCTGTTGTACTTACCTTTCCTCAGTGTGGACTACAAAAGATACTGAATTTATTGATCTCAGTGATATATATTAAATTATGACAATATAATGAGAATTACAGTCCATTTAAGTGTTTACCAATAATCACAACTGTCTCAATTCAAATCCTATGTACACATGTTATGTGCATATCTATGCTACATTAATATCAAATCAAATATGTCTTTTAAGTCTCTCAATTACCCTGTAGTTATGCATTAATTACATTTCACCGAATCAATACTATGGGTCTGCCTATTTGGTTCTGATTTCAAGGTAAGTTTACATGTACACTTCATGTTATCCACCTTCAAATTATCATTTCATAAAAAAAACCGTTCTTCTGAGTTGAAAAGCTGAAACCAGTGCTGTCTAAGTTTGGTTGTATGTGGATGAGTGCCGTGGGAAATGATCAAGTGCCAGGTAGTAGCACCACCCGGCGTCGGCACATCCATATATTAATAATTTAATTTAGTCGGCACATCCATATATTTATAATAATATTCATTGCTTACCTTATACGCATTGTGTAACAAATAGGCAACCTGCTCTACAGTGGGCTTGAGAGGCCATGTAAGTTACACAAGACACAGAAACAAAGCTGAAAATTTCAGATGGATGGCCTCCTGTAAATGTAGCACAGACTGAAGTTTTTAGGTTAGCAGCCTATGGAAACGTAACACAGAAACACCATTGTAATGTAAGTGGGCCTCTGTATCATGTTCCTGATTACTCAGAAACACCAATGTTGTAGATAAGTGGCACCGGCATTACATAACAGAGACACAGTTTAGTGAAGTGACCACTAGTATTGTGAAACACAAAATCCTATTGTGTGTCAGGTACTGTTCTTAAAATTATAAAGTACAGTAATTATCAGGACTGGATTGATTATAGACAAGTCTTTCCATTTCATTTTCATGATCATTCTGATTAATTTGCAATCGCTCAGCTTCTGCAAGTTTAGTGAAACTAAAGGCACTAGTCTCAAAAGCGTGCAATTGTGAAAAATTTGATGAAGTCCTGAATTATGATCCACCTAATTGTGCAAAATGCTTCCACAATAAGCTGGATTGTCATAGCTCATCCATGTGACTGTCTTTACATAGTCAGTGTCTAGGTTACCTTGTAACAGAGAACCATGACATGGAATTATAGCATGCTACTGGGATTTGCAAACTGTTGCTATTAAGTTTTTACTGAACGTAAATGTGATCTTGATTCCTTCTTTCTCTCTGAGAGAGAGGGAGGGAGGGAGGGGATTTAAAAGTCAACCTCTTTTTCCAAGAAGTGTTTATTCTCTTTTTCATCATGTAGAAATTGTGGACGCATCTTCTGCAGCACGTGTAGCAATTTCTTCACCGCCATTCCAAGAGAGCAACTTTATCAACCACAGAGGGTGTGTAAGTCTTGTCATGATTCCTTACAGGAGCAGCAACAAGCGCGGTCGGGTAAATCACTGCTGGAAAAGGATCGCAACTTGATGAAAGCAGTAACCGTGGCTAGTCAAGGGTGAAAAAGGGGGGTCACTGCAATATTAAATGGTCAAAGTTTGCAAAATAGTCACTGCAAGCTAGTTGAACTTACAGACAGTCTCTGTGAACATTGAAGGTTTTAGTCTGACTTACAAAGAGTCTGTTCAGTCTCCTTTGAAGGTTTCATTGTGACCCAATTTAAAGGGAAATAGGGCGTTTAGAATATTCCAACATGGCATACAAGGAAAATAGCCTTAATCAGTGTTAAGCCATTCAATCTCATCAATAAACATCTGTAAATGCTTCATCTCCTCAAAACATTATGCATGTGATGAGTAACGGAAAATGCATCATTTGAATTTTGAAAAGTTTGGGTGAACAAATTATTGTTGAGTAACAAGTAACTGTATTTCCATCTGTGAGAAACTTCCCTCTTGAAAGGATGGCCACTTCCTTATTTTGAATTATCTATCATTTGATGTCCACAAACATTGGTTTTAAAGATATGGTTGTTTTCTTTAAAACAAACGCCTTATTTCCCTTTAAAGGTGTATGACAGCCATTGTTTGTCAGTCATGAAAAAGGAAAGAAGTTATCTTTACGAAAGAACTTCAAAGAAAGAGAAAGAGAGAAGGGGAAATGGATGGGGGGAGAGGCAGTGAGGGGTGAGGAGTGGCAAGTCTTATTTCCTCATAATGAGGGTAATTAGCTGGATTGTTTACACTTAACCACAATGTGAACAAATTTTGTTTTTCATTTTTAGAGAAACTAGATTAACATCTCCTTAAAAATTAACTGCTGAAAAACAGATCACATTTCATACATTTTGACACCTATCGTCTGCCTAGTCTCTAATTAATTGGAGTTTCCTTGTATCATAATTTAAAACAATACTTATTGCAAATAGTCTCTGAGCCTATGTTATCGTACAGTATGTAATAAAGAAATCAGTTTTAAGTGCAATCTGAAAAGTTTGAATCCATGTTCGGATTTCCTTTTAGACGTCAGAAATGAAAACCAGTTTTGGTTATAAAGTCGTGATTGAAACATTTTGCTTGTATCTTCAGTTTGGTATTCAGAGGTTGTGTTTATTTCTATCATCCCAAACATATCTCTCATGTTGTTTATTAGAGCCAGCATATAACTTCTTCACATCACAAGATGTTTCTTGTAAATGGGGGGAGGGGTGGGACAATTAGGGAGAAGAGGTGATGCTTAATAATGCCGGAAACAGGCAGTGCTGTTACAATGTTTCATAACCTATAATTTACATCTGAAATTATATTTTGTACTACAAATGGAAAAGAAAATTCTGATTTTTTTTTCAGGCAATTGTATTTTAAAGCATCATTTGTGGAGGCCTATTGTAATTATCTTTGTGAGGTAAAAGATATGGGGCTAATAAAAATGATTGATAAAACTGCATTTTGTATCAGTTGTGTTTTCTCTCTCTTGATGATCAAAGTCCATTTGTGTTTATGAGAGATATATTTTCAGGTGTGTGATACTCTATCACAGTTACAATTTCACAAATCAGTGAATTATTTTTGTATGAATCTCGGCTACAATTCCGCACTCTCATTGGTTTCATCTGTTTAGTGATTACAGTCATAGTCACACATTGCCAGTATTAATGACTCTTCCACAGTTTCAGTCACGTATATGCCATTATTTATCACCTTTTCCCCTCCACATTGGATGTACCTGTTCCAGTTAGACTAATGCATTGCCAACTGTAATCACTGTCCTACCATGCATACCTGTTATTTAGGTGAAGATGCAGCAAAAAAACTTGATGGTAGTACTTCAAGACCCATCAAACTAAGTGAAGATAAGCTGTGTAGTTGCCTTAAACTAAAAGTTTTTTTCTTTCCATTATGTTGCAGTTCCAGGTCAATATCATTTCCCGAGCAACATCATTTAAGTAAATCCTTAAACAAGTAGCTCGCTCAGAACAATACTTGGTGTGTATGTTTTTACATCCAACACTAAGAACAGGTAGCATAACACTCAAAGGGACTGCTTAATTGAAATAAACTTCTTTTCGCCCTTTCTTCACAAGGGATCACATACAATAAGCTGAGGAGGCAGTAGTCTAATATTTTGACCACTAGAGGAGAAGTTCCTCCGAACAGCCAGATTATAGATTCCTTTTTTCCTGTTTTAATATAAAGCCTTAGTGCCACATTGCCCTAGCTGCAAAGGCTAAATAATTTATTTCTCCAGCTACTGGCAATGCTGTGGCAGTACAGAAAACATCCCAGTCATGTAAATGTAGCAGATGGCGGACAATCTGCTGTGTTGACTCTCTAACCCTGTATAAGCCTTACAGCAGTGTCGTGAATGATACACAAGACGTTTACTGTGTGACCTTGGCCTCCAAACCTTCAAAGTGGCCTTACTCCAGCTTTAGAGCTTCCTGGTCCCACGCATTGGACATTTCATCACAGTTACAGTAACACATCGTCAGCAAGTTGTTTGATGACAAAATTTTAGTATTCGCTGACATTAACGATATTAAAACTTGTGAGGTAAAATACATGAATGAGAATAGTAACATGAAGTCAGTAAAAAGGTAGTTCAAATGTACGGAAGTACATAGTATTCCATTAGAGGATACCGTAGAAAATACCCTGAGTATCAGATGAGTGTTATGACGGTTTGGAAGACCCAAATATACAAGAACCCTCCCAAATAGCCCTATGCTGATCCTAATGTTGTAACACTTCACTGACCTTGGAGAAGAGGGTCTTACCGTGAAAATGTGTGAGACATATGTATTGAAATTTCTCATTCAAATGGATTAATATGCAATCAATATTAATCTCACCCATTAGATCACTGATAAGAGGCATTGCAAAATTTCAGCTGAGTGTTGTCATACTGTAGGTGACGAAAGTACAATTTCTACCAAAAAAACGATAGCTTATACAGATACCTCAAGTAGCCACATTACATGATCCCCGCATTTCTGCAAGGACCAGTAAAACTTTCTGACAACGACAGAAAAGAAATGACACCATTCTGGTTTTCAATTGTATGATAACAGAGTACAGTATATGTGAATTTCTAATATTGATTTCAATACTCGAAACTTAAGTGAAGCTTAGTATACAAATTGAGAGAGTGACGTAATGTGTTTCGCAAGAAAAAAAAAATATTCAGTTTGAAGAGTATGAGAAAAGTTGTTCAGGGATAAAGAATTGGTGAAAACTTTAATAATTTGAAACATTACGTGACTCATTTTCTCCATTCATTTTGTGTTTTTTAATTTCACCGTCCGTCGGCAACATTGGTTAAGATACTAGTGCAGCAAGCTCACTTAGGAAAAAGTGGCAGAAATTTAGGTTTACGTCAACTAAGGGTTAGCATCCAAATTATCGTGGGCGTCTTCGAAATCAGGAACTTGAAAAAAAAAGTGAAGAAAATAACATAAACATATAGTAGGTGTAGTGTAAATAATCAAACCTGTGTTCAAAAATGTTGAGAATTCTCACCTGAAATCCAAAATGCCCAAGTGATGAGGAAGTGCTATTTCCTGCAATCTGAGAGGCATTGTTATGATAGCATTTCCTCGCTTAAGCCGACGGTGGCCGTCAGTTAGATAGTGTCATTCCTGTTTTCCTCCTCCTCCAACCCTTTGCCCCCCCTGGTTCTCCCCCACCCAGTGATTAAAAAGTGAAGAATAATTAGGTGAAATTCAAGAGCGGATTTAAGGGGGAGCCGATGGGGCCACCTCCTCCCTGCCAAAATGTTAAATTTCTTTCCAAACTCCTAAACAGGTACAAAGCCCTATCCAATTAAAGCACTAGGCCTATGTGATGTGTCCGTGAAACGTTTCATTACTTTTTACCTCAAAATTCTTGAAGAGTTAACTTAATTCTGATACTCAGAATGTTGGCACCCTGATACTCAGAATGTTGGCACCCTGATACTCAGAATGTTGGCACCCTGATACTCAGAATGTTGGCACCCTGATACTCAGAATGTTGGCACCCTGATACTCAGAATGTTGACACCCTGATAATATTATTGCTCATATGGCCAGTGGCGGCGCCAGAATGTCAGACTTTGGGGGGGGGGGGCAAACTGAGGGCAGAAGAAAATGTTGGGGGCAAAGATTTTCGCGCGCAGCGAGAAACCGAGCGCGAAGCGCGAGGCCTTGCGGGCGGGGTCCAGGGGGGCGAAGCCCCCGGAAGCTCTGAGGTTTAAGCATATCTCTGGGTGGAAAATTAAGTCCCAAGAGAGGTATATTATTTATTTTTATATTATTCATTTTTTCGGTTGACCGTACTCCAAGGTTCCCAGCTTTTTTCTTTGGGGGTACTATTTCACATTTTATGCGGTGCCACCGAGTACATACACACCCACACACACACATAGGCTACATACACTTCCATTCCATTCCTAGTTTAGGAAAACAACGACATTCCTATATTTAGGAAAACAACCACCTACCCGCCCTTCCCTTATGCTGGACGCTAAACATTCCAGAGAAAATTGGTCTGACCAGGCTGGCCTACTGTTGAAGTGGCTATGGGCATGATATTAAAGTGGCAGCCTGTGTAACATAAATTAGTCTTTTTTCAATCATGGTTCCCCGGAAACTGTTCTTATTCAGTCCAATGCCAATACATAGTTTTGTGATTAAATTAATTTTGGATGAGTACAAGATCTGATTAGGAAGGGTGAGAGCAACTTGGGGGGGGGGCAACTGGGGCAAGGAAAAAATCTGGGGGGGCAATTGCCCCTCATGCCCCCCCCCCCCCGGTAGCGCCGCCACTGCATATGGCCAAGCATCCAGAAAATGTTTAAGAATGAACATTTCACCAAGCGGCAAGATGAAAAAATCAAAGAGGAATTTCTGAAGATGTATTGAATTCAAACCAAGCATCAAATGTAGCACCATTTTGCATCCAGCCCACCCTATGTTGGCAAATATTTTTCAAAGCGGAGAGGTGCACCCCGTGTCCCTTCTGGACGTCTCGTTTGGAATGACCCCGTTTTTCCTTGCAAGCAACAGTAAGACAACGTCTGAGTAACCTTCTTTCAGTTTTTTTTTACTTTTCAGCCGACAGGGAAGAAATCACATCAATCTTGTTCAGTTTAAATGATATCAGAGGAATATTACAAACGTTTGTTGGAGTATTCGAGGTGTTTTTCTTCAAAACTTTTAGTGGTAAGCCTCAGAAGGTTCATATTCGGGTTAGTTATAACTAACCCGAATATGAACCTTCTAAGGCTTACCCATCCCTACAAACAAATGTATCTTAAATACGTTTTGAAGTAAACTATTTTTTTATCAAAACATAATTAGATCTCTCCCCCCCCCCCCCCTCCACATCCCTCCTCCTCTCATGTCGGCGCCACTGATGCGTGTGATAAGAATTATTCCAAACGTGTGAGCCATGGCTTCACATTATTAGGACTTTTAACGAAAATTAATGATATTCTGTCAACTTTGTAAGCCATTACCAAGTAAAAAATGAAATAAATGGAACGATGAAATAAATGCAGTTTATGATATGAATGAAATAAATGGAGCGAAAAAGCACTTTGATCAGGGGTGATAATAAATGAAACGAACAAATGTATGAAACGAATGAACTTAAAACGAAACGAATGAAATTAACGAAATAGAGAGAACGAATAAAACGAACAAAATGAATCAGTGATAAGCCAGAATGCAGAAATGCATTGCAGTTTCGATGATGTGTTTAAGAGAATTTATTTTCTAAATCTGATATAGTAGCATTAGTATGTGTCACATTAAGCTACGTATGCTTTATATGAAATATGAGATCTGCACAAGCTTCCTTTCTTGTGATCATATCTCCATGTTCACAATGTGACCCTCGTTGACATTGAATGACATTTTACTCCTATTAAAGACCAATTGGTTTTCGTGCTCAATGAAATACATCTAAATATTGAATATGGCCTGTCCTAGCTTCGCTTCTTGAGATATTGAGTCTATAAAGTTTTCACAATTTGACCCCGTTGACCCCAAATGACCTTTGACCTTCACTAAAACCAATAGAGTTCTTCTGCTCAATATGGTACACCTACGTATTACATATGAGATCTGTCCATGCTTTTAAGTTCACTTCTTGAGATATCGTGTTTACAAGGTTTTCACAATTTGACCCCTTTTGACCCCAAATGACCTTTGACCTCCACTAAAAATAATAGGCCTCTTCTACTCAATGTAATACACCTACATACCAATTATGAGATTTGCCTAAGCTTCCCTTCTCGAGATATCGTATTGACAAGGTTTTTAAAAATTGACCCCTGTTGACCCCAAATGACATTTGACCTCCACCAAAAACAACAGGGTTCTTCTACTCAGTGTGGCACACCTATATACTTAAAATGAGATCTGTCCAAGTTTCACTTCATGAGATATCGTACTTACAAGGTAGGGCGTCACGGACATACATGCACACACACGCGCACGCACAATCACTGCCTTGCCGGGACATTCCTTATCGGTCCTTTCTACGAGTTCCACATATACCTATGAGGTCTGGCGAACTATTTGTGTGTCCTTATCAGGACATACCATTGGCATAGCACTTCTCACTACTCTATGGTATGGGTAATCAATTGTAAACAAAAATAGGAACATTGGTAATCAAATTTCGGCACTCGAACTTTGAATTCCAATATGGTCGCCATGACGAAATATTGAACTTACTATTTGGGCTTCCATATGATATATGGCACTGAAATTTGGCACATAGGCATTTTGACATGCTGAATAATCAAGAATTTATGTCATACTTGTAACAAACTTGATGGTAGCCATTTTGAATTCCAATATGGCCGCTATGAGAGGTGGTGAAATTCCCTATTTTGGGTTCAAGATTATCTGTGGTACTGAAAGTTAGTCCCCAAGGGCAATTTGACGTCCTGGATTTTATAATGGATAAATATGTGATGTTTAAGAAAGGTTAAGGCAATTTTTGAACTCAGCATATCAAAATACCTCCAGTAGGCACATTTACACATTTTATGTGACGCGAGCATTTGTACAAATTTATCTGCCTGACAACATGATCTGCCTGGTCAATTGTCAAAGGGGTTTGCTTGCTTTCTAACAGAGCCCTCTTTTAAACACTGCTATCAGCAAGTTGCAGAAAACTACGGGAATTAAGCACTAACAAACAGAAAATACTGTGAAGCATTATAAACGAAATTGCAACTGTCGGCATTGTAATGATGTTTTTTTATAATTCGAGACACTTGAAGATTATATTATATACACATTTTCCGTTAAGTAGAACAATAACTTGTGACAGTGTATCTAATTATGTACAGTTCGAAAGAAAAATCTTAATTTGTCAACGAATTGGGGGTATTCTGTAGGCCTACACTTAAAATGCTTACCATTAATGCGCAAAACGTTTTTACGATTATTGATGAGTTTTAGACATTCTTACCGGGAAATGAATATTATCATATCTTAACAGTCTATTGATCTATTATCAACCACAATTTCAAAATATTATTTCATAATTAAGAGGACATGTATTAATTATCGAAAATCAAATATCACAAGGTTATGTAAAATTAATAGATCTACGACTCATAGTCAGTAAGCACCATCAATTTCTTCTTGAAAGAATGAAAAAGATTTGATAACGAGTTATCGGTACATTGAGAGTGTCTTTAATTGATGTGTCAAACGTTACTTAATGTAGATAAAACGCAAATCCAGTTTTTGAACAAAGATTACAACTGTTTAGCAGCAGGGTTGAAAGGGAGGATTTCAATGACTTTCTTGAATTTCAAAACAGATGACGTCACATCATAATGTTTGTTTCAAAGACGCTAGGTCGGAGATATTCTTGGCACATTATGGCTTTGATTGCAATTAACAACGATTTTTGTTGCAAAGAAGATACCAACTACTTTCGTTAAAAACACTTGAAAATTCACTAATTAACAACAATCATGGATATAGTAATAGCATGTTATAAAAAAAACAACTTTACAACAGATATATTCAGTGCACACCGTCGAGTTGCTTTAAAGGGCAGCCTTTTTTACGAGTTCCAGATATTCGTATCGGTACGTTCATGATAATTCCCATTGATGAACAAAACGTTACCTTCATAATTGCTGAGTTCCAGACACTCTTACATGGACATGGCTTTGAAAATCGCTTAAAAGTCGATTTTGTTATCAAGCAGAGTTCCACAATACTATTTTTTAGACTTTGTGTGGATATCTTAAATATCGTTACGGAAAGAGCAATAATGGGGATGGATGAAATTAATTTGATTTTTCGACTAGTAGCTACTAAGCGTAATCTATTTCTTTTGACAAAATATGGAAGATTTGATAACGAGTTGCACATATATTTATCGGTACATCAGTACACTCAGGATGTCCTTAATAGATAAGGCAATCGTTTATAGTGTAGTTAAGAAACAAATCCAGTTTTAATTTAACAAAGATAATAACTAATTTGAAAATGATTAAAATAGAAGATTTGATTAACTTTGATTTTAACGTCCTCACAGCTGAAGCTATCAACGAAATAGGGTTTATTTAAATGACACGTAATTTGAAGACATTCTTACCAGGACATTGTTCAGACTGTAATAAAAATGTATTTACTATTATTTACTACTATTTATTAGACAGAACCTACTACAAAGTCAAGATTACTTAAAAATCCAAAATATATAGGAAAACTATAACATCACCACACCTGACAACATCAAGTAAAATAACATTGATTTAAATAACACATAGGTTGGACACATTCAAACCAGGACGTGGCTTAGATTGTGATGGACATTAATTTTTTATTCATAGACAATTCCAACTATTTCGAGAAAATTGATTAAAAATCCACAAAATGTAGAAAATCATGTACATAATAATAGCATTATATAAAAAAACAAATTTACAACAAGATATATTCAGTAAGAACGAATTGTTTCCTTTGAAAGGGCAAATGTTATTTTTTTTACGAGTTCCAGATATACGTATCGGTACATTCATTATAATGCTCATTAATAAACAAAACGTTACCTTAACAATTGATGAGTTAGAGACAATCTTACCGGGACATGAGTTTTAACAACGTGGAAAAATCGATTTTATTATCAACCAGAGCTCCACGACAATTCTGTTTTACCCTTCCTCTACATGTCTTAAATATCGGAACGGAAAAATCAACCGAGGTGTATAAAGAAAAATGATATTCGACTAGAAATAAATTTTATTTATACAATTAATTGAAAAAAAACCCTAAACAAAAAAAAATGTAAATATTCATTACAAACTGCTTATCGTCTTCAAACAAATGTTTCATTTTAAAGGTGAACTATTCATTTAAAAAACACAAAGTGGAGCCATAACAAAATTCTTTGTTAAAGAAGGTGGGGTTCAGTCGTCTTGATCATGTGAACTAACAAACGTTTATGAAAATGTGTAAAGTTGCGATACTCACGTTTCAAAATATTTTGTGTCTATTTTGTGTCTTACTAAACTGAAGACCGCTTCAGCTAAAAGGTTATTCAAGTACTCGACCTGTACAACATACCTTACCTATTGGAAAGAGTATAACTCTAACGTCTTTACTGTAGTGACTGTACACAATGGTCGTTGAACCTTGAAACTAGAGGGACTCTTCATAAAACCCTATTGTAGATGTCGTCTTTTTTTCACTTCATTCAACACCTAGAATTATTACTCAGATACATAAAGTTTACAGAACAGTATTTGCATATTTCTGTCCGTTTGAGTTCGTGTTTCAGATCAATGGCCACCTTTACTGTGTGTTGGTATTGTTCGCAAGCGTCTATTGATTTTGCCATCCCTTCACAATCAGTTCACCATGAAACGAGGACAATAGACACATATTGTTCGTGCCTACTGACTCCTCCCCCCCCCCCCCCCCTTTTCAAAAGGGTTTTTTCATATGGCCAATTTCAAAAACCTTTTAAAGAAAAAACAATCATGAATATTCATTACAAACTTCTTCTCCTCTCCAAACAAATGTTTCATTTTAAAGCTAGATGAATTCGGTCTCAATAAAAACAGGAGCCTCGGAGACTTACGTCTCCGAGGCTTCTGTTTTTATTGAGACCTTTCCTATCAAATGATAATTACATGAAATATAGAAACGGTTTGATCGTATAATGGGAAACTATTATTTCAAAAACTCAAATTGGAGCCATGAAAAAATTCCTTGTTTAAGGGGGTGGGGTTTAGTCGTCTTGATCATATAAACTAAGAAAACGTTGATGAAAACGTGTAAAGTTGCGATATTCACCTTTTCAAATATTTTGTGTCAGCACTTGCCTGCAATAACGTCTTGTGCCCTGATTTGGGAATTTATATAAGGACATGATTACAAAAACAAATGGAAAATAAGGGAACAAAATATTGACCTCTTGCTACTAAACTGAAGACTTCATGGTCAGAGTATGGTAACTTGGAAGTGACATAAAAGTCACCTCAATTCAGCTCTATCGTGAGTTCTGGTGATTGTAATTCCTACCAGTAGTGAAAAATAAATGTGGATTTACACATCACTTTCTTAAGAGATAGGTATGTTTGAATATGTCAGGCATTTTGCAAAAGCTAAGAGGTTAGGTGGTTCAAGTACGCGACCTGTACAACTCACCTTACCTATTGGAAAGAGTATAACTCTAACGTCTTTACTGTAGTGACTGTACACAATGGTCGTTGAACCTTGAAACTAGAGGGACTCTTCATAAAACCCTATTGTAGATGTCGTCTTTTTTTCACTTCATTCAACACCTAGAATTATTACTCAGATACATAAAGTTTACAGAACAGTATTTGTATATTTCTGTCCGTTTGAGTTCGTGTTTCAGATCAATGGCCACCTTTACTGTGTGTTGGTATTGTTCGCAAGCGTCTATTGATTTTGCCATCCCTTCACAATCAGTTCACCATGAAACGAGGACAATAGACACATATTGTTCGTGCCTACTGACTCCTCCCCCCCCCCCCCCCTTTTCAAAAGGGTTTTTTCATATGGCCAATTTCAAAAACCTTTTAAAGAAAAAACAATCATGAATATTCATTACAAACTTCTTCTCCTCTCCAAACAAATGTTTCATTTTAAAGCTAGATGAATTCGGTCTCAATAAAAACAGAAGCCTCGGAGACTTACGTCTCCGAGGCTTCTGTTTTTATTGAGACCTTTCCTATCAAATGATAATTACATGAAATATAGAAATGGTTTGATCGTATAATGGGAAACTATTCATTTCAAAAACTCAAATTGGAGCCATGAAAAAATTCCTTGTTTAAGGGGGTGGGGTTTAGTCGTCTTGATCATATAAACTAAGAAAACGTTGATGAAAACGTGTAAAGTTGCGATATTCACCTTTTCAAATATTTTGTGTCAGCACTTGCCTGCAATAACGTCTTGTGCCCTGATTTGGGAATTTATATAAGGACATGATTACAAAAACAAATGGAAAATAAGGGAACAAAATATTGACCTCTTGCTACTAAACTGAAGACTTCATGGTCAGAGTATGGTAACTTGGAAGTGACATAAAAGTCACCTCAATTCAGCTCTATCGTGAGTTCTGGTGATTGTAATTCCTACCAGTAGTGAAAAATAAATGTGGATTTACACATCACTTTCTTAAGAGATAGGTATGTTTGAATATGTCAGGCATTTTGCAAAAGCTAAGAGGTTAGGTGGTTCAAGTACGCGACCTGTACAACTCACCTTACCTATTGGAAAGAGTATAACTCTAACGTCTTTACTGTAGTGACTGTACACAATGGTCGTTGAACCTTGAAACTAGAGGGACTCTTCATAAAACCCTATTGTAGATGTCGTCTTTTTTTCACTTCATTCAACACCTAGAATTATTACTCAGATACATAAAGTTTACAGAACAGTATTTGTATATTTCTGTCCGTTTGAGTTCGTGTTTCAGATCAATGGCCACCTTTACTGTGTGTTGGTATTGTTCGCAAGCGTCTATTGATTTTGCCATCCCTTCACAATCAGTTCACCATGAAACGAGGACAATAGACACATATTGTTCGTGCCTACTGACTCCTCCCCCCCCCCCCCCCTTTTCAAAAGGGTTTTTTCATATGGCCAATTTCAAAAACCTTTTAAAGAAAAAACAATCATGAATATTCATTACAAACTTCTTCTCCTCTCCAAACAAATGTTTCATTTTAAAGCTAGATGAATTCGGTCTCAATAAAAACAGAAGCCTCGGAGACTTACGTCTCCGAGGCTTCTGTTTTTATTGAGACCTTTCCTATCAAATGATAATTACATGAAATATAGAAATGGTTTGATCGTATAATGGGAAACTATTCATTTCAAAAACTCAAATTGGAGCCATGAAAAAATTCCTTGTTTAAGGGGGTGGGGTTTAGTCGTCTTGATCATATAAACTAAGAAAACGTTGATGAAAACGTGTAAAGTTGCGATATTCACCTTTTCAAATATTTTGTGTCAGCACTTGCCTGCAATAACGTCTTGTGCCCTGATTTGGGAATTTATATAAGGACATGATTACAAAAACAAATGGAAAATAAGGGAACAAAATATTGACCTCTTGCTACTAAACTGAAGACTTCATGGTCAGAGTATGGTAACTTGGAAGTGACATAAAAGTCACCTCAATTCAGCTCTATCGTGAGTTCTGGTGATTGTAATTCCTACCAGTAGTGAAAAATAAATGTGGATTTACACATCACTTTCTTAAGAGATAGGTATGTTTGAATATGTCAGGCATTTTGCAAAAGCTAAGAGGTTAGGTGGTTCAAGTACGCGACCTGTACAACTCACCTTACCTATTGGAAAGAGTATAACTCTAACGTCTTTACTGTAGTGACTGTACACAATGGTCGTTGAACCTTGAAACTAGAGGGACTCTTCATAAAACCCTATTGTAGATGTCGTCTTTTTTTCACTTCATTCAACACCTAGAATTATTACTCAGATACATAAAGTTTACAGAACAGTATTTGTATATTTCTGTCCGTTTGAGTTCGTGTTTCAGATCAATGGCCACCTTTACTGTGTGTTGGTATTGTTCGCAAGCGTCTATTGATTTTGCCATCCCTTCACAATCAGTTCACCATGAAACGAGGACAATAGACACATATTGTTCGTGCCTACTGACTCCTCCCCCCCCCCCCCCTTTTCAAAAGGGTTTTTTCATATGGCCAATTTAAAAAACCTTTTAAAGAAAAAACAATCATGAATATTCATTACAAACTTCTTCTCCTCTCCAAACAAATGTTTCATTTTAAAGCTAGATGAATTCGGTCTCAATAAAAACAGAAGCCTCGGAGACTTACGTCTCCGAGGCTTCTGTTTTTATTGAGACCTTTCCTATCAAATGATAATTACATGAAATATAGAAACGGTTTGATCGTATAATGGGAAACTATTTATTTCAAAAACTCAAATTGGAGCCATGAAAAAATTCCTTGTTTAAGGGGGTGGGGTTTAGTCGTCTTGATCATATAAACTAAGAAAACGTTGATGAAAACGTGTAAAGTTGCGATATTCACCTTTTCAAATATTTTGTGTCAGCACTTGCCTGCAATAACGTCTTGTGCCCTGATTTGGGAATTTATATAAGGACATGATTACAAAAACAAATGGAAAATAAGGGAACAAAATATTGACCTCTTGCTACTAAACTGAAGACTTCATGGTCAGAGTATGGTAACTTGGAAGAGACATAAAAGTCACCTCAATTCAGCTCTATCGTGAGTTCTAGTGATTGTAATTCCTACCAGTAGTGAAAAATAAATGTGGATTTACACATCACTTTCTTAAGAGATAGGTATGTTTGAATATGTCAGGCATTTTGCAAAAGCTAAAAGGTTAGGTGGTTCAAGTACGCGACCTGTACAACACACCTTACCTATTGGAAAGAGTATAACTCTAACGTCTTTACTGTAGTGACTGTACACAATGGTCGTTGAACCTTGAAACTAGAGGGACTCTTCATAAAACCCTATTGTAGATGTCGTCTTTTTTTCACTTCATTCAACACCTAGAATTATTACTCAGATACATAAAGTTTACAGAACAGTATTGGTATATTTCTGTCCGTTTGAGTTCGTGTTTCAGATCAATGGCCACCTTTACTGTGTGTTGGTATTGTTCGCAAGCGTCTATTGATTTTGCCATCCCTTCACAATCAGTTCACCATGAAACGAGGACAATAGACACATATTGTTCGTGCCTACTGACTCCTCCCCCCCCCCCCCCCTTTTCAAAAGGGTTTTTTCATATGGCCAATTTCAAAAACCTTTTAAAGAAAAAACAATCATGAATATTCATTACAAACTTCTTGTTCTCCTCAAACAAATGTTTGATTGACACTTACGTCTCCGAGGCTTCTGTTTTTATTGAGGCCTTTCCTATCAAATGATAATGACATGGACTATAGAAACGGTTTACTCCTCCTATGTGCGAGCGGGAGGATTGTTCTAACATGCACCAGCGCATGATAATTTTCATCGTTACCATTCATAATGTCTATCTCAACTAAAAGGATGACTGGATAGGTTGACATACTGTGTGACGTTTATGGAAAATAAAAGATGTAAAAAGTCATGTGGACAACTTGCACTAATAGCAACTATGACACACTGTATTATCTCATGAACTATTGATGACGACAAATCTCAAAACATTTTGGAGAAAGTTGAAAACCCTAATAAACACTATCCATAACCGAAACAGTGACAAATTATAGATCAATTCATCAAAGATGAACTATTTTGGTTTCCATTTTTGAGATTTAAATGAAACTATTTTACTATATTACTATATTTAAACGAATTGGAAGTTGACATCTTTAAATTTAAGACCTTCCCCTGGACATAATACTATGTATCAAATTCCTGACATTTACCCCCGTCTTCCTATACTCTTACTTTTTTAATGAACTTCATAGATAGGTTATTTGAAGCCGCCCTTCAGGAATTCGGTCAAAATTGTATTAATTCAAATCAGTAAGTCTGAGTAAAGACCGCACTAAACAACACAACTTTTAAGTCTACCACCACCTCTAGTAAAAATCAAACGCATAATCGGCAATCGCACAACGGCCCACTTGTAACAAAACATCTACTTTTTTTCTGCAAGGTAAATCCAACATAAATCAGACTTTTGGGCTCTCCGAAATTTACAGTGGGCCTATCAAATATTCTCCTACAACTGGTTTATTCCTACATGTCGAAAAAACTTTTAATAAAGCGTTGCACACCGTTATCAGATGCAAAATGCCCAGATTCAACCTTCGATTTAACTAGACTCTTCCCTTTCTCCTCAACCCATGAAGTCCAAATTCACTGCAAATCTTATCCGAGCGATACCCCTAACGTAGGCATTCCTTTACGTAACCTGAATATTCTTCAGGGTACAAACTGCAAATTCAGTCAGTGGGCCGATAATAATGATATATAACGCACAAAAAAACCACTAAATCGAACTTTGCAATTTCTTACCTTGAAAGCTGGTGCTTCATGAAACTGACGTCTCGAAATTGATTTCTTTTAATGTACTCTCTTTTATGTACAAGATACTGTTTCTTTATATACTATTTCTTCCTAAAAGGAAACACCATGCATTTGTCTTCAAAATATCTATAAAGCTTTTATAAGAGCCTCTCCCAGTGCAACTTTCCTTGGTGTCACTTTCGGAAACTTTAACTTTAAACGTCAATGCAATAAATCTGCCATTCCGTTGCTGCATGGGCACAACTGCAATATCTCCATTGCCTCTCTGATAACTCCGATGTTCCGTCCGATATCCTCGTCAAGATTGGCAACAAAAAAAAATCCGTCCCGTCCTTTACTATACAAGAATTTCTTTCACCACTATAGCTGACGCCAATTATTAAGTTCTGAATAGAATTCGTGCAAGTTGTAACCCATGTCGGCTGGCTCGTAAAATCCCTGGTTACATTGGTAGGTCTCATACCCACAATCCTGACAACGCAATACACACCTTTGTTCATTTCTTCAGAGACTTTAACATTTGAAACTTTACAAGGATAACAACTCGGTTGCAGGTAGTAGATCTGAATGCCAGCTACTAAAATACCAAGCCGCTACAATGCATTTACAAATCATCGTAATTATGCAGAAACTCCTCTCCCCTTAATCCGCATTTCTTTCTCGTCTCACTTCCATTATCTTACAAGTGAATGGTTTCAGCTTCTTTTAAGAATGCAGTGTCATTGTAGACAATCCTCATTTGAAGAGCTAATCCAATGCTGTAAATGGATAGTTTTGTCTTTAAAAAAAAAGGAGGAAAAAAATGTCACACGTAGCTTATCCACACTCCCTTGCTGGACCTTTCCTGAGGGTGATCAGGGGTGAACTTCATGATTATACATATGTATCTAGCTATATGTCCCCTGTTTTTAAAGTCCATCTGCTATGCATCTAGAAAAGAGCTCGCTTTATTCAAAATTCGCAGAGTGAAACTCGGGACAAAAATTCGTTCAAATTGTGCTAACATCTGTTAGCGTTTTTGACATACCCTTTTTCAAAGTTTTATGAAAAAAAAACGATGATAACGTGGGGTAGTTCTCAGCGTCATTTTTTCTTTATAGTGAACATTTTCATATTTTGCAAAGGTTTCATAATTTGCAAAGGTTTCATAATTTGCAAGTAATATAAATATCATGTAAAGACGAAAACACATGCTACCATGACAAAACAAAACAAAAGACACTTAAAGAATATCCTTGAAATAAGGGATAACGTAAGACATATTATGCGAGTCCCTCACTTGACGTCATATATTTGCATACTTAGCCAATGTTCGTTTACGATGCAGTTATAAGACAGGAATTCTGTGTCTGTAAAATCTTCCAATATTCTACAGATTTTAATGACATTTTTGGCTATTTTGTAAAGTTCTTAATGACTAATACAGACAGTATATCCTAAAGTGTACTTTTCGTATCTCACAACATTTGTTTCTTTTTTAAGGAGAACCGAGCACTTACAAACAACTAGTTCAATCGGTTCAAATTGATCACCATTTCAGATTTAACACCAGCTTCATCCCAGTCTGCCCAATATCAGAATCAATACCAGCAGAAACTCATTAATTAGCACGTCTCATAAGAATGGCTTGAGGAATTTCTCATTTCAAAATAGTCTTACGAGAATGCCATGAAAATTTATTGGCGAGAATCTCGCGAGGATTTCTCATACGGGTATAATATTTTCACTAGACCCGTACAAACGATCTTTCCAGGGGGGGGGGGCTAGATTTGTTTGGAAAAGCGGATAAAAATCTTTAAAGTGTACCAACGCCACCATCAGATGGCGCGTGGCATACGTAAATGCTTTTTGTTAAAATACAGTTCAGAACGCCGGAAGACGCAAGTCCCACTCATTGAGGTTAAATTTAAGGCATCCTAATTTCGACATGTTTTGTGTTGCAATTTTAATTTTCGGTGATATGATTCTTTCAGTATATATTTTTCGTCATGTAACTTTTTATCAATAAACAGATAGCCTCCTGCGATGACTATTAAAGTAGAATACTCTGAATGCATGGTTAAAAAATGGAAAGTTCCAAGGTTATTCGGCGAAAGAGGAGGAATTACTCAGATATTTCAGGTAACCAGGGTTAGATGTAATATGGTGCAGTGTTTTGTATCGTTTGAAGTTGTGTGTGTGTTTTCCCTAGAAATCCTAGTTTCCCTTAATCTAACAATAATACTTTACTTCGTGCTGAACATTTTTTGTCCTTTGCTACAATTTTTAATGTTACCATAACAAAGCGGAGTTTCTATTGTACCTATAACTATTGTAAATGACTACGCATATGTGTGAAGTATAATTTTAACAGAAGATAAGCTGAAATGGATGACCGGTGGCCTATATGACAGAGGTCTATGGGACGGGGTACCAGCGTTCCCTCCGAGGAACCTTTAACTATCAGGTAACCTTAGATGGAATCAGGTGAAATAGTTTGCATGTCTGAAATCAGAAAATGTGCCAGAATGATGTCTGAGAGACAATATTATAATCTCTGAGATACTCAATGACACATTTACTAGAGAACCATCCATGCTGAACCTTTCAAAACTGTGATCGATGTCCGCTGTAAATGCCTGTGTTTCAGACAACATACAATCATGGTGAAGCTGACTAGCGTGCACATTACACTTAGGCATCCAACACACACATTAAACCGTGAAAGAAGTCAAAAGCAGTATCAAGCGAAAGATATGCTGAAAACAACAAAGAAACGGATACTGGCTCTATTTTTTAGCAAACGATCATACAATTTCACCAGTTTATTACTATAAGAGTGATATATTGTATCTTCGTTACTGTGTTCATAGGAACAGCCTTACAAAAAATTGCAAATTTTGTGTATAATGTTCCATTAGCTCTCAAGATATGCAGGAAGTACAAATCTTGAGGAAAAATTTGCTGTCTCAAATATCAGCACTGAGATTTCACTGGACTTACCATTACATTAATATTATGCTGCACAATGTGTTCTCAGGTAAGTCCTTACAAAGCTTGATTGGTCTAATAGTTCACAAGGTATGCTGGAAATACAAATTTTGGGGCAAAACTGGCTTCTTCTTTTTTTAAAAAAAATCAGCAAATTTCACTGGATTTACCATTACAGTAATCACATCTTGAACAATGTGTTTTCAGGTAAGTCCTTACAAAACTTTAAGTTAATTGATCTAATAGTTCTCAAGATATGCTGGAAATACAAATTTTGGGGCAAAATTGGCTTTTTTTTTTTTCTAAAAAATCGGCAAATTTCACTTCCTTTACTACAAAAGTGATATACCTTGAACTTTTTCATACTCATTAAATGCTCAAATACTTCTCACGATATGCTGGAAATAGCAATTTAGGTTTTAAGTTGACTTTTTTTTCTCAAAAATGCGCAAATTTGACTTGATTTACCATACAACTAATACATCTTGCACATATTGGCATCATGCACAACTTTACCAAGTTTCAACTTAATCGCTCATATGCTTTAGTTTCCAACTATTCTGGAAAAACCACAATTTGGATAGGTCCGGACGCACACACACGCACACCCACACAGACACGCACACCGATACAGACACGCACACATACATACACACACATGCATGATTACAAAGGTTACGATTATCATCGAAACCAAAAATGAATGTACTTAAGACAAATCAAATTTAATGAAATAAAACGAACGAAATAAGTAAATGAAATGAATGAAATGTATAAATGTTACAAAAGGACGACAGTGATTAATCGGAATAGTGACGTAGGCTGTCGTAATATGAATATTTGATGGGAAACGGTGAAATTCATGCAAGAATTAATCTGTGCAACCTGGGATATTGTTTCACGAAGAAAAGCAATCAACCGATAAAGAATCGACTTGGGGGGGGGGGGGGGGCTTATTGAGTTGACATCGTTCATTCCTTGAAGGATTTGAAGGAAGTCATTGCATATATTAGTTTATGTTAGATTATGAATTGCCCTATCAATGTTGTTCCAGTTGTACGTCAGATCTTTAGATATCTCTTACTTTGACCATTTACCATCAACGTATGAGTAACACTCAGGTTTTGACAAAATATTTCAATTTTTATTCAGTGAAACAACCCAATGAGCCCCCTTTAAGCTTCTGTGTCTCTTTTGATGTATAGGCCTACACATGTGACTAAAAACAAGAAAAGTTAAAACACTACAGTAATGTAATATTCATCGTTATTGGGTTTTTTTTTTAATTTACACGCTAATTACCTGTATTTACTCAACCAGAACTGATTGCAGATGGTAAAACACATTGTAAATGAAGTTTTACCAATTTGAACATGTTTCTTTAAAGGACTTGTTGGCACTGGTTTAATCGTGATCATCATACACATTTTTTTTTTTAATACAGTAAGCCTTGTTCTACCTGAGAAGCTTGGCATTTGAATTGTAATATCTTGCTCATCATAAAGACAGTCTACGAAGAAAATTTTATATACTTTTTTATTGATTTAAATGCATCAAATGAGAGGATCGCCTGTGTTTAAAACCTCTCACAAAGTAGATTTCCATATCGGGGACTGTTAACGAGACAACGCCACACGTTTTAACTATTTCTGAACACGCACTTGTCTGGGTTGAAACTGACAATTACGCAGTAACGTTCGTTCCCATGAAATATTGAAAAATATGTTACGCTATATTTCTAGCCAGGAATTTCATTGTTTCATGAGATCTCATCCACCGCACTTTTTTTCAATACAAAAGGAAAAGAAAAGCGTCAAAAGACCAAAATGGAGAGACAATGTGGTGTTGTTATAATCATCATAAGTAATTTATTCTACTATTTGAGCAAATAAGAAAAATGTACTTTGTTATTCAGAGAGAATACTTGAAAAGTCTATAAGGAAGATATCTCCATTAACTTTGTTTTTAATTAAAACAAGTCACAGAAGGTTTTACATTTTCTGTTTAATCCTAATGTTCGTAAGAATTTAACGTCAATGGAATATTTGAACAATTAAACATTAACTTGTACAAAAACTATACCTCAATAATTTTGTGACCACAAAATGGACAGCTGGAGTGGGTATAGCTGTAGATGCCGAAGCAAAGGTCAAGGCTGAACAATGTTTTTTTTTTTTTTTTCAGGTATAGCAATGCGAACGATATGAGAATTATATAAAGGACTAGAAACCAAAATCTACCGAATTCATCGATATATTGTTACTTCTATTATTGCCGTACAAACACACAAAGGAATTTCAACCGACCAGTGGCACGTCGGTCTAGGGTCCTTGAACTACGGTGAAAGTCATTATTTCAAAGACATCAAATATTTATATGGTGGTCACTCTGCTGCAATTCCAGCTATTTTGAGGCATTGTAAGTATAGTCTTTTTCTTTTCGTTTTTTCTTTCGTTAAAGATTCAACCGACTTTTAGTGACCCCTGATCTGCTCCAGTTTACTGCACAACTATATATATAAAATTAATGAATGTTTGGGATGACAGACAATGAAAGTAAATAATAATTGACCGACACCAGGAAAATCCACGTCACGACCGGTGCATATATAATATGTATATGTATATATATATATATATGTACCGGTTGAACAAATATTTTTTATGTATATTCTCTGGGAAGGCAGGCTTGCTTCTGCCCCCCCCCCCCTTCCCTTAGCAGATCTTATCAGGGGCGGCGGGGGCCCCAAGTGGGGGGGGTTCAAGTGACCCCCATCATCTCTAACATGATAGCTACAATTGCAGGAAGACTATCTAAACGGAGCGTTGGCTCGGAATGTAGCAGAAAATTTTTGGATGAAAATAACCCACTAGATAGCCGGAAATCCACTTCCCAAGCTCAACAGGTAAACTTTAACTTCACTGGCATCCCGCTCCCAAGCTGGGCCATTCCCTGGGACATTCCCCGTCTCAGTTACGCAGCCGCGAGTTCTTTCTTATCTCAGATCAAATTAAGACTTCACCGCGATAAGGCGGTTTGCTTACGGTTTGCGGGTTGCATGCTGTACATACGGTAGCTTTGCGATGTTTCACTCAAGCGATCATCACACAGACGATACAGTGCCAAATGTGATGTTGAATTACCTTACCGCAGTAGCAACTGTGGGAGGACGATATCTTTGTGACATATATTAGACTACTTCACAATTAAAGACAAAAACTCATCACCCCAGACAGATTCAATTCTCCCATCCACTTACATCTAGACCCTCCCAAAGCCTGTCTAAAAAAATGTTTAATCAAATGTATGGATCCCTGCGTACTCTGCGTAATATGAGCTACTCTGCATCTTTCGACTTTGCTGTCAATCAAAGGGTACTGCAACTTTGAACCAGTTGGGGACTTTGCTTTCCTGAAGCCAAAAATAGCTTATAGGGGATGAGTTACTTCCTTCAAAGCTGGAATATCAGTTGTACTGGCAATTGCTAGGTCATTTACCTTTATTCTCCCTCAATGTTTCAGGGAAGAGGAAGTAAGGTAAAAAGATCACCTGTCACAAAACATGAAAGAGAACTATGCACTCATCTTCCAGATATTTGAATAACAAAATTGCCTCGATATTTTTGTCGGCCCTAAAATTTCAGACTCTCCAAGAAAGCATAGCAGTCAATCACCGTTTCTTGAAATCAAACAGACTAACGTAAAATCGATATGAATATTCATGTAAGCAAAAATGGGGCTTAAACAATGTTTTTTGTTTCGCCGTAGCTGTGACATATTCAGTGGAATTTGACTTTCAGTCACAAATTTTCAACTCATATTCCAGTTTCAAAACCATGAGGCAGCGATGGATAGCCCTGGGCAACCTTCCTTTAACAACTAAGAACACATTAAACCACAGAACCCAACCCTTAGCCTCGACCCCCGACGGTTCCGAAATTTACCATCCCCTAGCATGTACACGTGTCGTCTGTTACAATCAGGGGATAAACCTTACATGGACTGGCATGTAGAGCCCCTTCACTTTTATCTCTGTTGATCGAAAAGTCTTGGTAAACGTCAATATAAGCAAACTACTACATCACACTAACGAAAATTAATTTCGATTATAAATTATAAATTAATTAATTTCTAACAATTAGAACTGGTATAAACTTGGTGACCATACTGTCCAATGACCTCATCGAACAGTAGAAAAACGGTATTATTTAACATGTTTCACTGTACCGAAATAAATTAAAGGAAACGATACGAGTAAAATGTACAATGCCCACAAATGTTGATGATAAGTTCAAGTTCGTGTTTAACATAACAAATTGGAAGGTAGAAGGAATGATATAGTATCTTTTTTTAATTCATTCAGAGGAAGGTCGTAGAGTGAAGAAATAAAAGGAATAATACAATACAATACAAAACAGAGGCCACAGGGTATTATTCATATTAAAAACAAAAGGAAAACAATAACAGGGAGTGGAGATGTTGCTACGGGGAAGCCTCTTTTGTCGTCGGGGAACACTTCAATATTTGTAATAAAAACTTGAAAGTCAATAACATGTTTCAACAATTACAATAGTAATAACCTTTTCATACGTCGAATTTTATAGTTTGTGCCATTTAAAACGAAATCCAACACATTTAATACACATATATTGTAGTAATTTAGTCGATGATGAAGGGACCACGTGGGTATAAAATACAACAAGTCAATCACAGGGTTTGCGGAAATACAGATATTTAAAACAGTTTGTTTTTCCAAACAAGGAAAAATAAACAATTCCATTCTTCGCATGAAATGACTCACCCCTGTACATTCCAATATGTAAACATCTTTATATATGCAGCAGTTTGGGTAATGCGCTGCCTTCATTTTTACTGACGGTTCAACTCCAAGGGAGATGAGAAAACATAATAACAATGTTGTCTACGCTGTTTTTTACAAAGTACATTCGGTCCTGTGAAGTGGCGACGACTGCGCACCCTTCCCGGTGAAGCGAGGCTCTAGTGGCCTCCGTCATCGCCTACATGATAGCTAAAATTGTGAAAAGACTAATAAGAGCAGCGCTACCATCGCCACCCAAAAATGTTCTGATAATATCACCTCCCTAAATCGCCTTAAATCGCTTTTCAGTCCCACTCCCCCACCCCTCTTACGTCGCCACTGGTTCTGTACTGTACCATTGTCATGTTTTAGTGCTTCAGTTTAGAGACTGAAGGTATGTGTTCTACCCATACTGCCTTCGATACTCGATATATCAACAAATTTCAGCTCTTTACACAGAGTCTGGTCAGATGAGGAGTTAACTTAAACCAGGTATTTAGCAGACGTTTCTGCAAGGCTTTCTGTTTCAAAATGGTGTCTCTATTGGTCCAAACTATATACCATTAGAATACCGCAGATACCCTCTGTGAGAATTAACCAACTTTTCCTGAGTTGAGTTATCCTCTAGGTAAATTAGATTTTCCTATCTTGAACTTTTCTTTGCCTTTTTTTTTTCTATGAATGCCTTTTACGAATGCCAAATGTATCAAAAGACACAAATTCGCCCACAAGCTATCATCTAATGCAGAGGAGATCACCATTTTGTACAACGCCTAGGTATGTTTTCCTTCAAACAAGGGAACTGAAGCATTCCGGTGAAAGGGATTTCACATTGTGTCCTACCAAATGACATGATTGTTAAAACTTGTCAAATAATCTTTGATAACCAATGAAAATAAGTACAAAGTGACCATTTCTAGCTATTGCATTATGGTATTTATTTATTGTTTTTTTTTTTGTCAAATTAATTCACTTGACAGAATCTCGTATGACCCCTAAACGTCTGTCACCGGCTTCTCTTCCAACACAATTCCATTGAGTCTGCTTTCCATCTGCACTCCTCCCGGCCACTGTGGGGGCGTCTTCAGGCTTCGTGTTAAACGCTGAAAATGACAAGGTATATATAGGTTAGGCTGTTAGGTTGTTAGGTCTTATTCACCCAATGAAGACCCGTAAGATAGCATACCCACAAAGCACTTGGGGATTCCTCCACAGTTGTTCATCGTCGATCAAAATCCCTATTTTTCAAATTTATGCAACTTTTTTTCGTATGTTACCCTGTGGGTTGGGTTCATCTGTGCAGAAAATATTAAAGTGGGCGAGGTGAGGTATTATAGTGTGAAAATGGAGACAATTGTAAAATGTGAAAAAGCAATTATGGAAAACGCTTGGACTTTTTTACCTTTAAGAGGAACATTTTTGATCCGATGTGTGGTTAAAACAAACCTCGGTAGCTAAAAACCTAACCAACTAAGACACGGAAAATCGATAGTGCCACGAAAGGCCAATGGGTGGACTTCCCAAAGAATGGTGTAGCTTACACCTGTTGAAAACTTCTTCAAGGCTTTGGAAGCCTTGTTACCTTACGATTTACGTTGTGAGTCTACAGAGCAATCAATCTGGGTATGCCAAAGTAACTGCTCCCTTTGGTGATGGTACCGAGGTGGTCGTAGTACATGTTGTTGTTATTGTTGACAAAGTTTGTCCCCACTTTCTACAGATTGGATTTTGTAGTTATCTCGTAATTTTGCATTGTGTGAAAACAAATATGTGTTAGCACGCTCACAACATAGTCAGCAATTTACCGTTAGGATAAAAATTTCAACATTCATCATTTGCATGAAACTCTTATCCCGCTCTTTTTTTTTTCTTTTCTTTCTTTTTTTTTTACAAAATATTCAGACGTCTCGACCTTTTGTTGATCTCACAAGGCCTTTTACTGTCACAAAATAAAACACTGTACGATATTGACAATAAGTGCTTTGAATGCCGTACCAACTTGGAAAATCCAACGACAATATATTTCTTTTGGAGAGATACTTTATCTTTCTTTCACATATAGTGCAAGAAGCAGTCTATAAATTCCATCACGCCACTTGTAACAACAAACATTCCAGCTTCAGCAATGGAGACACATGTATTCCTCACGATAAGTGTTGAAAGCATACACAAACATTGCAGGTCATATTTTAACGCCACGTAGTTGCCCGTTACTTACTTCAGTAGCCGTGCCAGGTGTACTCAGAAACTTGTAGATAGCGAGCAAAGGTATGAATGCGATTGAGGTACAGGTGATAAGCCATCCCAGCGCCATTGACCAATCAGGATATGTGTAATTATCCAGTTTTAAATTTTCAAAGTTCATCAGACCAAAAGTCAAAATTACCTGCAAAGTAAGAACAATAATGATAGATTTCATTGTGTTACCACATCTGAAGTGCAATGTTTTCCGTCACTATAAAGTTGGATTTTTGCAATGAAATTTAAAAATCCACCCTAGACCAACTAATTGTTTCAAGAACAAAGTGGCCATTTCTCACTATGCAATGTCACTTATGATACCGAATTATTTTCACCAAAATCAATCATTATTCATTTCAGACTTTCACTTTGACATATGTCCCCAATGATAGTATGTCGAGAACATTGCGTGCCAAAAGTTCTTTTTTTGAGAGAGAGAGAGAGTGAAATTGTACGAAATGGTTGTCAAAAAGAATCAAACTTGAGGTTAAAGTCACAAGGTGAAATTTCCGTCCACTAGGAACGGAAGAGAGCAGGGAATGCAAAATCGGAGCTGCTTGATGATAGGTTAAAGTGACTGCGTGTGTACTGAAAAACCAAAAAGATAAGATTATGTTTGATCGTAACTTTTTCTTTATTTTTAAATGTACACGCGAAGTTGTACATGAACGGACTATGTCTTTCAATGAAGGAAAATGACAGTAACTACTTCGAAAAGTAGCGGGATTGACATAAAAACAGAAGTCAGATTTGAAAATTAACGGTTCTTGCTATAACCGCCTACATAATGAATATGCAACAGTACAGATCTCACTAGTGTATCAAAAACATACCACTCAAGTCGTCGCTCCTTGGTAGATATCGGGAATTGTAGCATTTGGTGAAAGGAAACACTGTATTGTCGAATAAACTACGAACTGAACACAACCATGCCCGCGGCGTCAGTGATCCTGAGTTGTGACTGAATATTTAATACTAGTATACTTCCCATTGGCTTGCTCAGAGAAGCACACCGTTGATTTGAATGAAAACTGTCAACCACTGCATTATCGTATTCTACACTTTTTGTCGTTATGTTAGGAGAATTTGAAATCATATGGCAAAATTAACCAACTGAAACCTATTTATTTTCCAAGATTGTCTGTATGGTGTAATTAAAAGCCTTACCAAACTTTTGGAGATGAAATTTCAATGTTTTTACTTTTTGCCTACGCACGGAATCACTTTAAGGCAGAAAATATTCCAATCTCAGCCTGATAGAGGGAGGACTTCGATGACATACCAAAGGGCAAATGGAAGGTTTTTACAATTATCAAAATTACCAGCTTCGATAGTTTTCAACTTACGATAATCATTGTTGGGCAGATGAATAACCAACAGATGCGCCAGAAGAATGCAGGAGGACTACCGATCATTTCCGCGATATTACGAGATATCCTGTCCGTTGGAATGGTCATGCCTGAAATTAAAATAAAAAGATCAGGTGTTACCTTTGTTTTGTTACTTTAATTACGTAACTTGGTTTTGAAAATGAGATGAAATGTCTGGAATTATCCCTTCCATAAATATCAATTTAATATCTGATGTTTAATTTTCCAGAGTTATTTTATATTGCCTTTTATTGGACAGTAAGGCGAAGAGCAAGATGGATTTGGGTCATATTTCAAACTATTTCAAAATCCGCTATTCAATCACCTGCCTCAGTCCTGCAGCCAGGCCAGCTTCCCGAGGGGGGGAGGTAATAGAGACAGAAGAGAGCATAGACCCACCTTCATACGTAACATAATGTCATTTCTTTCATTCCAAATAATTCTAGAGACTGAAAAATTCTAGGAGAGTGGTGCCCTGTTTACCCCACGAGTCTTAGACCTTGTGCACCAAGTGGCCAAAATTCAAAATCTTGACGTGATCGATATGATTGGTTTACTGGTCAAAAGGAGTAACAATGTGTTAGCTAAAAAAAAAAAACAACTAAGCGGCCATTGTATCGAAAATTACGTAACTCCTTTTTTTTTCAAACGAAAAAAACACACTACAAGCCATAGCTTGCACATTTACAAATGCAAATTCTTCTGTTTATGCTTCAAACCTTTTCCAACAGATTTAATGTGAACATATATGAATGAAGTAACACAACACGACACGTTCTACTGATTTAATGTTTTGTCGTTAACTGTCGAAATTGAAATAACTTTGACAAAACTGTGGGGTCACATTAAAGTGGTACCACCTATGATCCTTCCGATCCTAGCGTTGCGAGAAAGGTGGAGCAAGCCGGGGCAATATAAACTTGAAATCTCATAGCACACGTTTACAGTTTTTGAGCTACATTTCTCAATGATTATATTGTCCAAGACCACAATCCGCAATGTATTTTAACAGTATTATGTATTTTTGTTCACGGATGGAAAGTGATTCTGCAAGTGATACAATACTTTCTATACAAAACACAATTGTTTTGCTAATTAGCTGTACGTATATGGACATTTCTTGTTCAAGAAAATGGCTATAGGCGAATGAAAATCTATTTCCGTTTCCACGTATAACGGCACCAGAGAAACCGCCACACAAAGAGATAATACATATATATATAGAGAGAGAATATCATCTTACCATAAAACCAGGAAACAGCGATTGCTTCGAAGAAGACAGCAGTAAGTATCGCATATTGAGCTGCGAAGTTGTCAAACAGAAACACCAAGTAGGTTCCACCCTAAAAAAATATGAAAATTAAAATGAAATTAAAACCATCAGCAGGAAAAAAAAAGTGATAAAATGATTTCACTTCAGAGAAAATATCTGTTAGGATGACAACTTTCTATTTTTGTAAATTCAGACAATCATAAGGATCAACCGATAATCGGATTAGACGTTGGACGAGGCCGATGATCCCCTCTGCCGGTGTTTAACAAGCCTGAAAAAATATTTGCACCGGGAGACGTATTAGTCCGGGATAGGAATTGAGAAATGCCACATGACGGCTATTTTCATCTGAAAAAGTTAAACTAAAATCCTGGAAAATTTGCGATGATTTTGGAATCGTGAAAACAGAAAGCACTCCAGAGATAACATCATACATAAAATGAACATTTTAGAGGAGAGAACAAGCTTGATGGAGAAAATATCGGATCGGATATAGGCCGATGGTGCGAGATAAACATCGACCATCGAATCGGCAGAGAAAAACCACATCAGTAAAGGGCTAAATTATCATACAAATGTGAAAGAATACACATTGTTACCAATACCAAGAATCATATTCAAATAATTTACATCCGATGTATCAAAGAGGGCAACGGTTATTTACTGCCCCACTCATCAACGATATGCCATTAAATTTTAAATAGAAATGTATCTAATAAAACCAGCTGTGTTAGAAGGAAATTACTTTACCCAACATTACACTTCTGTTACACCAAATCGCATCTGAGGACGGTCAGTTGAGAAAAACTTTCTAAGATGGAGGTGGGGAGGGGAGAAGAAACACTTTGCCGGGTTCGATTATGGCCACGCGGTTCCTGAGATTCTGGATAGGACATTGAGAGGCTGACCGGAAGTGGTATGGGATGAGGATTTCGTGGGATAGCAGAAACAGATACTTCTCCTCACTTATCCCAAAAGTTACTAAACTCTTATAATTTGGTCTTTAGTTAGTGATGCTTGCCACACTGGGACCTTTCTCACTCTTTTAAGCCATTCGTCTCATTTTAATCTTTTTTTCCTCTGTATTGTTTTCTTTTTTTTGTAGCCCTGTGTGTATATACATCTTGTTTGTTACATGTTTGTTGTACTTGTGCAATGTTGCCTGCATTATGTTTTTTATGCTAATATTCAGTCAACACTAAAGTAAATACTCAGTGACCTTTGACCAAACAACATTCCATGCTTAAGCTAGTTAACAGGCATAAAACTTTTACTCATGAATATTATCTATGGCACGTGGCATAAGAAAAGTTAAAAAAGTAACTGGTTTTCTCTCTTCTGGGACACTTTCTGGCAGAATTTGTCATTGGTAGATCAATTTTACGAAAACTTTGTTATGGAGATATGCTCATCCTCGATTTTGAGGGAAAAAGTGCCAAAAGTTATGCATAACGTGTAAGTCACGACAACCTATCCTCCGTTAACAAACTTGATCTCATCTTCACATACCCTTCCCCCATATCAATATCATACCCCCACCCCTACAAAGGGTTTGAAGCTGCCAGTCATATAAACATACCGACAAATAAAGAAAACAAGAAATTCTCGTCGAAGTTGGAATATTTGTGGTTAGATATTTTCTGTTTTTGATTGGTGTTAACGACAAACTAAAAAAAAGGCACGATTGTGTTAAATGATTGAAAAGAAATGAGCAAAGAAATTTATCCATGTGGGGCGGGGGGGGGGGGGTACTACATGCAAACGGAGCATTTTCCGTCTCCTGAATGGCTACTTACCTGTGAAGTAAATGCAAGTCCTACCAACATATAGAAGGCAAAGAGAAGAAATACGACCACTTCTCTGTGAGCCTTAATCACCCTCGGAAACTGATCCGACAAGGCCGTAAGAATAGCTTCAGTTCCACCAAACTAGTCAAAGAAAAACGAAAACAAACAAACAAATAAAGTGAAAAACAATCACAACGGTCCAAACTGGGAGTTGAAAATGTCATTCCACTTGTATGAAAGTATGTTGTACACGAAGAATATGACAATTCAATGAAACAAACTTGTGGGCCGTACCTATAACCAGGTAAGATTCCTTGGAGAGTCAAAACAAATAAGGGATCGACCCACCTGCTCATACGACGTAACCTCTCTTTCATTCAAAACAGTTTAGAGGCTGAAATGTTTTGGGCGGTGGTCCCTACCCCCAACGCCCTTTTACTATACGGGCGTAACATGTGAAAGATACATGACAGAACAAAACAGCAATCATGGTCAATAATGAAGGTGCGATGCTGTTTCTTAAAAAACTGATAAGGTGCAAACATAAAACAAAATCTTACCGAACTATCCAAACCGAGAGTAATCAGCATTAGAAAGAATAACAGGGACCATACCGTGGCTCCTGGCATCGTGGCCAGTGCCTCTGGGTACGTTACGAAAACCAGTCCTGGACCTGAGAATAAGAGGTATATCAGTAATCATTGATTACATCATTTTCCTTGTTTGCAGTTAATATTGTTCTAACTACGTCATAATGTAAGATGTAAAGCTCCGATACTGGTTTTTCGTTTTTTTAAATTCTCCTTTCGTTACATATCATCAGGGTGTGCATCTGTAAACATATCTAGTCTGTAAGCATAATTATGTGTATATATTGATGTGCATGTGTATTAGTTTATGTATGGTTATATTGAGTATTCTGTATGTGTGGTCTGCTTTAGTTTATGCATCATTTTATATATATATATATATATATATATATATATATATATATATATATATATATATATATATATATATATATATATATATATATATATATATATATATATATATATATATATACGTTATCCTTTACTTTAGTACTGCATATGGCCTATTACGTCAGTAGGGTGGTTACGGCATTTTGAAATGTGGAAGATAAAAAATCCATTCAGACAGGTTGTTTTCCGGACTTACATGTTCTTTGTTTCTTTTTTAAACTTTCTGGCTGGGTGGTCCTTCTATTTTTGTTCTAGGCCTAAATATCATCCTAGCTTCTGCTCCTTTTTAAAGATATTAGTGAATCATTTTTTCTTTACAACTGCGCTTTACATACACTCTGATCCAGAATCTCGTCATTATTTTGACACCAACAAATATTTCTATACAATGCCATAAACCTTAAAGCGGCAATCAGTTACAATTGAGTATAATCGATAACAATTTTATTGTAATCGTAGTCGATTACACAAAAAATAAAAAATGAGTCACCGTCCTAAAACTGAGTAAATTTTTAGTTTCTGTGTACTTTTGTAAAATACTTGAAAGTAATTGTAATAATAATCGATTGCAATCGATTTCATTTTTAAAGTAATCATTCATAATCGATTACAATGGCAAAGTGATTGTAATCATGTCAAGTTTAATCATGAATACATTGAATTAAAATTATAAAAGAAGTGCAAAAGAAGTAAAAGTTATTAAGGAAATATTTTATTTCCAGTGCTTGTTTCTCAATTCTGCTAATGTGACTATAGTTTAGTTTCTTTTTCACGCTTGTAATTGTGATCACATTGAATTGCAATGAAATTTGAATCATTTATGATTATTTTAGCTGTAATCACAACCTTAATTGTAATCGTACAATCTGAGGTAACTGTAATCGCAGTCGATTACATTCCGATGTAATCGCCCCAAGCCTGCTTGCAATCTTCATATAGATGGAAAAAGACTTACGAACATTTGTGTTTCGTCATATAAAACTGCTTATATGTGTATCAGTTTTGCGAAAAATTCACAGACTATATCCAGTACTATACAATTATTGTCCAAATTTTTCTGCTGCTTGCTGTGAAAGATTTATATAGAAATTAATCCATGCCTAGTAATAAGGCAAGAGTAATTTAGTCCTCCCAAACCCTGGATATCGCTTTAAATTTTCAATTTTCAACTGCTGAAATCAATTGTGAGCATCTACCATTGGCAACAGCTGAGAAAAGTTTACCCGCAATGACCTCGACTTACCTTCGGTGGCCACTTCTTCAATTGGTATGTCATTTCGCAGTGACATGTATCCTAACACAGAGAATACTACGAATCCAGACAAAAAACTCGTAGCACAGTTTATCAGACTTGTCAATATCGCATCCCTGTAAATTTGGAGAATGAAGAAATAATTTAAAATACAATTACAAACAGATGACGTGAGTCAAACTATTACTATACTAACCCTCGTGCCTTGTTTGTATAAAACCCCGATCGTGCATTATCCTGTACTAATGCACGGTCCAGTGTTGAATCACCCACTTATTTTACGACTCTAAGCGACCACACAAGTGTGGAGAAAGCCAACGATGACTATCAACTAAAACAATTTTGATTCTTTTGGTATCTTTTTTACAAGGTCAGGTCAGATGGGAGGAACCTCTTAAAAGAAAAAAACCTCATCTTACTGTGACCCAACCGGTGATTGAATCCCGAACATGGGATCGAGCCCCGCACCCCCCCCCCCCCCACCCCGTTGCCTAAGCTTCATTGCTTCAAATGTCACCACCTTTATCCACTCGTCCACAGCACCAGTCACATCAATGCAATTCAATAATATAAAATGTTTATTGTGTTTCATTTGTCGTTCTTGGTCTTATAGGTCCTTACATTTCATTTACTTATTGGGGCTGGGATGGGGGGGCTATGATATTACTCTGACTAGGGCTGTTATATAGAGAGGGTTGCGACAACTGATTATTTCACACCATTTTGCCTCCAGTTGCACGTACAGTATGTATTGATCCTTTGTGAGACGTGGTAACCAGTAAAAATCCACGGCTAACCAGTAAAATCCCGTTGTACATGTCTATATTCATTGAATAAGTTTAGACCATCGTTTGAACCTATGCACGTACATAAAATGTTTGCGCAGTTGGGGGGAAAATGGCCCCTAAGATTGCGTTGTCGCAACGTTTTCTATTAGGAACCTTATAATTGTAACTAATATCGGACGAAGCCATCATTAATCTACCTATATTCCAAATTTCCAAAGATGCTGTAAGTTACCTACAGCACTGATGTCTGTAGCATCACCTGCTGGCGAATCAGACACAAGTGAGAAACTCACAACCAAAGCAATGGGTCAGTTTGCACATACTTGGCCCAAACCAGAGACCAACAATAATAAAACGAAAACATTTCTAACCTTTGAATGTTGTTGTTGAATTGGTTATAACTTGAAAATGCCAAAAGGACTCCAAACCCTGGACCAAGGGAGAAATAAACCTGTGTAGCAGCGTCAACCCAGACCTAAAATATAAAAATACCGTACATTAAATAAAAGCATGCCTTAAGTAAGTTCGTCATCAACTGAACAATATTTGGTAAATCTACTGTTTGTTTTCCATTGGATTTGGCATGCTATGTAGAAGTGAGCATGACCAACACCAACAAGGAACAAATATGCTTCGTATATTTATCCTTTGTTTTCGTCTCTTTACTGGCATTTGGACAGAGAGGACACTTTATGATGTCAACTGTACAAACGATATCATAAATGATTAAACGAACCAAACGATATCCTAATGACTGAACGAAGTTGACAGCACAACTCTTTGAAACATTTAACGTTAACAAGTTACATTAAGTTGTTAATCTCCCACTGTACTGCACTAAAAGTCCATTAACAATTTGTCCCACGTACACGGACACGTCATGCCAGACAGATGCATGATTGATTTGAAAAGATGGCTCCCGATCCACAACACGTGAAAACACACTCCCTTTCACACACTCGTTTTCATGTACTTGCGTTCACATACTCGCGTTCACACACTCGCGTTCACACACAAGATTTCGAAGATAAGGATTGTAATCAAAACCCGTCAAAAACGGTGTAAAGCGCGTCTAAGGTGTCAGAACTTACTTGTGCTTCACCTAGTTTAGTGATGTTTGGTTTGAGATAGAATTCTATTCCACTGGCTGATCCTTCCAAAGTCACGCCTCGAATTAGCAAACAAAAAAGGACCACATACGGGAAGGTAGCGGTGAACCAGACGACCTTAGATAAGGAAAGGTGTAAACGACAACAGATATGCATGACAATGGTTTCACTATGTCATCTGTTTTAAGCAGGACTGGTTTTAGATGCATACAGGTTTCAGAGTGTCTCATCGCTATGGTAACCATTGCCAAAAGTCTCCACTATACCAACATTAGTTAATTTGTACGGTAGTTACATTAAATACTTAAAACCACATGCAACCTGCGGAATGAAAGGATTCACATGTGAAACTCCATTGAAAGCATATAAAATCATTGGAATCGCATGAATATATAAATCCTGTAAATATAGCGAAAATGTAGATTTCTGTTTCAGTAAGGCGTCTCAAAGTATCACTTTGTTCACTTATCCCGACAATGTGAATCTGATACAACTCAAACCTAAAACATTACTGATGGTATTTACGAATGAGAAAGAAAAAAAAGATTTGAGATAAAGAAAAGATTTAGAGGGCGCACCTTTCCAGAGCCTTTGATTCCCTTCCATAAGCTGAAGTAACAGATCACATACACGGCAAAGAGACTTAACAGAAGAGGCCATACGATAGCTCCCATATTTTCAAGACCATCACTCTTGTCGATCTGCAGGACGCCGCGTCTGGAAGGATTAAATGGTATACGAAGAACAGATTAGTGTCATTGAATCGACTGTTACTAAAATAAGTCTTTATAATTTCGGTCAGGACACCACTTCTAAAAAGATCAAATGGTATGAAATATGGATCAGTGTCAATAAATCGACTATTGCTAAAATTAGTCCTTTTCATTTCGGTCAGGACAGCCTTTCTGGATGGATCAAATGGTATGAAGTACTGTATGATCGGAGTTAATGGATCAACTCTTCCTAAAATTAGTCCTAATCATATCAGTATGAAGGACACCTCATCTAGATGGATCAAAATTTATGAAGCATGGATCAATACAAAAAAAACCTCGACTGAAATTACTAGAATATTCACAAAGAAATTGTCAGATGAAAACAAAAGGAAGACGATGGTGAAGAGTGCTAAAAGATCAAAAGTGATCGCGTAGTCATCAGAATGGGTCATCGGTTCATAAACTTACTCGTAATATTCTGTAGTGGCTGAGATGGTCTTGTTGACAATTTCCGTCAATTCGTTCCCTTCTTCGTCAACTGTGGTGAAGTTGGCAAAATATTGTGGCCCGTCGGCCGGTTCGAAGCAATATTTTGTGTTATAATCGTGACTGCAGACGCTCCAAGGTACAGTCCGAGAAAACGATGCGACGAAATAGTACACGGCGTACGATATGATGACATTGTAATACCAGTCTACGAAGAAAGCTACTAACACCATCGCATAACCGATCCCTGCCAGAATGGAAAAAAAAAGAAGAATAATGTAAAAAAAAAAAAAAAAAAACCAGTTTGGTCGATTTTGCTGCAAGTAGGACATTTCAACAAAAACAAAAATGCCAAGATTTCTCTGCATATATCCTGGCCTTTGGAGCAAAGAATAGGTGAGTTGAGACTAGTTGAGACCATTTGAACATCGTCGTTACTTTCTTACGGTCCACTAGATGAACGATCATCAGACAAATTACCTTTGTAGGATATTACGTTCTGAGAATTTGCCCCTTTGGACCCTAAGAGAACCTCTGATTTCTACCAAGAGCTCCAAGGGTACAGGACTCAATGTGGTAGACAGATTGTCAGACAGAGCAGCGTAGGTCACGGAAGGAACACATATTAAGTTCTTTTACATCTACAGCAAGTGGATCATAAGCTACATTTTCGGCTTCCGGAAAGAAAAATTCTCAACTGGTTCTTAGTTACACTACTCTTTGATTGACAGCAAATTCCAAAGATGCAGAGTAGCTCATATTACACAGCGTACACTTTGTTTTAATTACACATGGGGAGGAATTTTAGACAGGCTAAGGGAGAAACTATAGACGCAAGTGGTTGGGAGAATTGAAACTTTTTGGGTGTGATGACTTTTTGTCTTAAATCCAGAGTATAATGATGTTACCTCGAGGAACAGGTTGGTTGCTTCGTTGAAGAAACATTGCCATTTTAAAGCAAGTACATACATGGACAAAGAAAGTGGGGGTGGGGGAGAATAAACTTTTGATAGAACGCTTTTGATTGACCGTATTTCTGTAATGGATTAATTTTCATGAAATATATCACTCTACTCAGAGACTGCCACAGCCACAGAGCTACCTATCAGACATAAAAAAATACACTTGTTTCGTGTCTTAAGAAGGACTTAGAGATAAAAATTTAGAAGAAAAACTCACCTACCCCCTTCTCCAATGAAAATAACAACATATGAGGTACAACGACTTTGCTGTCGTTACACTATTAAACATAATGCATGATTTGTGGAAACCTCAATGTTCATGGCGCTATTTCGATATACATCGTTGTGCTGTATGGAAAAAAAATTTGAGCTCGTATATCTTTTCTGTTTCTCCCCCCCCCCCCCCCTTTCTCTCTTTCTCTCTCTCTCTCTTTTAATGATCGCTGTGTGATTTTGAGAGAGATATGAAGTTTTAAGACATTTCAGTGATTATTCAGAAGTTCAGATTACGAATCCTCTAGGGGCTGTGATCTTTTCCGGGTTATAAATTTTGATGCATATTTTTTTTTTTTTTTTTTCCAATTATATGACTGGCCTGTTGGAAATTGGAAAGAAGTATGAAAGGTCAAAACGTCACATATTTCGCATATCTTTGTTTACAATTTTCAAGGATAATTTGTTGAATGAACTCCAATAGAACAACAACGACGTTTGAAAGTCTTACACCTCCTCATTTCATATTATAACTCAAAGCAAGTGTGTGTCTTAAATTCAAGATTGGGGATATCTGACATGATAAGCTGTTTGTTGCTGTATGGGTAGCAGCCTCCCCCCCCCCCCCCCTTCAAAAGAAAATCAAAACTTTTTTAATAAAAGTTCCAGGCTTTTATACAAATAGAAGAAGAAAAGATAAAAAAGCTTGCACCATTTCGCATCTAGTAACCTTGAAAAGGGCCCCAAATTTCCATTCCATTTTTCCTTAGATCCCTCCCTCCTGGTCGGCAAAACTCCAACATTGATGTCCCCCCCCCCCCCCCTCATTGGTTAGTTTGGCTACGGACTCTTGGATAGAAGTAATTTCTGATATTAAAATCAGAAGGACAGTGACTAACAATAAAGAATAACTATGAAGACCATTTTTACAAGACTTAACCTAAAATGACAAAACTTAGAAAATGGTTCCCCAAGTTAGATAGTTAAAGTAGAGGTACGTAAATCTTCCCGTTAAGTGTTCACTGAAAATGAGCAATAAATAATGGGGCCGACATGTGCATGCCTGTACACAACTGTAACGAGATGAGTGGTGTTTGCGTGGAAAGGATGTGTTAAACATGTAACAGATTGTGAGAGGGAAAGGGTTGGTGAGCAAAGAGAAAGCAGCATTTCTGTCACACCATGTTTACCTGCAATACAACTCTTCAGGAACTAACATTGTCGACCTAACGATGAAATTTGAGAAACTTTCTAAATGAGAACAGTGAATTCAAAGACCAATGGTGATGTAACAGCAAGTAACCAACAAGTAAAAGGCTTGTTTGACTCTCTCGCCTATTAAAGGTTCTTCGATTTCCTTAATTGCTCTATGACCAGAAATACTTTAATTAAATCGGTTTTAAGATTTGTATTATAGGGCATCCCTGTCTTTGACCTCTGATATGCCCAAATGACCTTTAAACTCAAAACGACATTAGTAGACATCTACTTACGATGGACTACAATGAGTTTCCTACATTTGACTGACATAATTGTGAAGAAATGTTTTCCAACGTTTGACTATTGTTGATTTTTTACCTCTGTTGTAATTGATAGGGATCGTAAACTTACTAAGGGCTACATAAATATCAGGTCTGAAGTGAATTTTGCTTATTTATGTACGGTGTGTACAACATTTTCAGACCTTTTCCAGCGTGACTATAGAAAGGGACTATGATCTGAATAAAGTTGAAAATTTCGTTATGGTCCTAACACACTAAGCTCAAAGTTTATGGTACTCAACGGTAAGCACGTATACGTTTCAAGTCTTTAGTAACTTTTAGTTGTCAAGATACCGTTTTTATTCTTTAACATCTGTTCACGTCATACGACCTATGACCTTTGACCTTCTCGCAAATGTATGTAAACTGTGTACTTACTGAGAGTTACATGATTAACATTTCTTTAGTTATTGCTGGGCTTAGAGAATAAAGACCCTGTGACATTTTTCCAGAAAAGAGAGGGCTGCATTCAGAAGTTAGAGGATGAAACCATTAATAATAATCAAGTTGGAATTTTGTTTATATCTATTACAGTTTTTTAAATATTGAACTTTTCGAAGTTTGATGAAAAATTACAACGTGGAGTGTTGCACAGTGTCGGTAGCATTTGTATTGTTAGGCCTATATATATTGTCTCTTGAAAGTACTTTCCAGTCTGCCTTACAAATTGGTAAGTGATATCAATATTTAATAGATACAAGAAGATTATTTAATGTTATATGTAAGAAGATTATATATGCTTCAAAAATAAAATCCTAGGGCATGTCAAATCCTCAAGTATTTTTGACATGAACTTCAAGCAAACAAAGGATAAAGTAGGGCACACCATCTGAGTTCATCCCTTGGCGTCGCAAATTTGCATATTTGTGCTTTTCACGATGCAATCATCGTAAATAAAAAATTATTTCGCAGAATAGTCAATATTTGTCGGATTTTTATGGAAATTGTGGTTTCTTTCAAATTTTCTAATGAATGATTCGGTCTCCAAATGTGTTTTTACATGTGACATGATCTTTAAAAGCTCTGTTTATTTCGAGATACCGAATCTACAAGGAGAGCCGTCACACACACACACCCAAACACGCACACACACGCAAACACACGCACATAACCACACACTCCATGCATTCCCAGATTAGATAATTACACCTCAAGCAAAATTGGCTTACAACTCACCTTTAAATAATGGGCAAACTTTGTCCCAAACAGTTATGGCTCCTGACTGATTATATTGTCCCAGTGCAAGCTCTAGGTAAAACAATGGAATCCCACCGAATATAAGCATTACGCAGTAGGGGATCAGGAACGCACCTGTAATGACACAAAGGACAATTGCAACTCTTCAATTTCTATTCATTGGGTAATTATTATTTTAATAAAGTTTAACTATCCATTTTATAATCACCCAGTTTTGAGCACAATGTGACAATAACCATCATCCCCCCCCCCCCAAAAAAGGAAACCAATAAAAAAAATAAGCGATCGGTTACTTTACGCAATGAGGCAACTAAATACATTATTGAATAGCAATAGTTTCTAAACTACGAGTGAATCTCATGTCTTTGGAAAAAATCCCTTTGGTTGAGTTTCAACCACTTCACCACAAAATAACATGACAATGCAATTGACATGGTGAATCTATTCCGGTAATAGTTAAGTTTGAATGTAAGAAGAATTAAATCTTGGGGAGCATGTAAATTCTCTTCACTACTGTGACATTTTTGTTGACTCCTCAGTCCTCACCCAACATGGCATAATTAGAGTTGCACAATAGCTCTGCAGACTAAAAGTCGATTTTTGTACCTACAATACGTAAAACTGATGATTACCCACATCCATATGCTTTTAGAGACTCCAACCAACTTACTCTTTCAGAGTAATTACCCCACATATCTTCCAATTCTAGGTACACTATCACAAAGGTTTACAGGCCGCAGCAGCCTGAGTGCCATCACATTTATCAATTTGAGAAAGTAAACGAAGAGCTGTTGGAGATCTTCGTTTTAAAATACATAAATATCTATGGAGTCGTTGACACATGACAAATTAAGGCAAATCTTTTATAATGTACCACCCGTTAAGTTTCATTTTCCAAAATGACGTTCCTCCTTGAGGAAACAAGAATGTCAACGGGAACCTAGAGTGATTCTTTGAAAACATTAAAACAACTGAGAACACAGGGTTCTCCATCTATCTCAGTGATGTATAAATCACGTATCCACGTTCCTGACGCAACCCCCTCCCTCCCCACCGCAAAGAAATATCCAAAATTGATCAATTATGCCTATAATATTTTATTTCAAACATCTTACTACGTTTATTTCGTCACTGCTTTTGTAAAGAAGATGGCACTTCATATTTAGAGCAATATTTCTATATAAATCCTTTAGACAGGGGACTCATTCTAACAATGAGTGGATTTAGTGCAACAACTCCACCCCATTCGCCCCCCCCCCCCAAGAAAAAAAAATCCTGCATGGTCCGCTCCTGAACCTCTGCTGCTGACCACAATTGACCAGAAATAAACTGATTGCTGTATTAACTGAGGCTATTTCAGGCTGAGGCTAACTGAGGCTGTTCACCCCAAGGGCTGCCTCCATATCTAAATTGTATGTCGACCGATGCTACTTTTTGGACCTACTTCAAATTTTGACCACTGTATCATAACTTCACTAAAGCAACATGCTGAGCTGGGCAGGTGCTCCACCCCTCCTAGCCTTTTAGAAAAGGGCTAAAGACTGGGGTATACACTTTCGTCCGTCGGATGGGCACGTTAAATGGCGGTCCCGGGAGCAGGTTTGGGTTTGTATGTGATTTATGGTTCACCCCTGTCTGGTTAACCTCTGAACACTGTTCGAAAAGAGTCGGCGAAAGTCGCCGGTGTTCATCCACGATCAACGTGGAATGGGATCCCTTCATGAGTTTTCATACTTTCTGCTCCTCAAATACTAAACTAAATTGCATGACCTTTGACCTTCACGAAAGATCACGTGGATTATTTACTCGCTGCCGGTCACTAACACGCTAAAATTGATGTCCACGCAGCTTTTGCATGGTTCTTAAGATACACTCGCCCTCACACAAGCATATGCTCATGATGATACAGTACACACTATTAATTTAACCTCAGGCAAGCAATCAATAACGTAGGTGGGCACGTATACAATATACATAGTCGAATAAACTCGCGTGTATTTCTACGTCTCATTAATTGAAAAAAGTTAGTAATTAATACGTTTTCGAATCAATTTATGAATTTGCTACTGAGGTCATGGATTTATCGTTTGTAAAGTATACCACGTGATGCTTACCGCCTCCATTTTTGTAGCACATGTAAGGAAATCTCCAGACATTGCCAAGATCGACGCAGAAACCAACAACGGAAAGCAAAAAGTCGATTTTCTTGCCCCATGTCTCCCGTCCTTCGGTGGACCTGCTGTGGCGACCGACTGTAGGACTACCATCCATGTTTACTTCCATTATTAGGGTACCCTGACTCTCTGCAAAAAAAAAAAAAAAAAATGGTGAAAAAGAACATCCCCTTTTGTCATTGCCCTTTGTTATTTTGTAGTTACACACAAGGGACTTATGAAGGCAGTGTGGTTTCGATGATGCTAAAATGCAGATTTAGGTATACATACATACTGCAATATTTCTGATTGTAGCCTAGTCATAAAGCAGACTACTTAAAATTAACCAATCGATGTAACATTGATGGTGTCAGTCTCCCACAAAACAGCATGGAACGCGACAAAGTTCCTTCAAGAATCATGTTTCCGCATAGTCTCTGGTCATGTGACAAATTTGACTGTTCATAACATTGGACATCCATCGGCCCAGTAGACTTACAATACTGCATACACGGAGGCAATAACAACATTGTTTCTGCAGAGATTGTGTTTGCTCTGTTTGTCAGGTTTTTTTCCTCTCTATAGGCCAAAAAATTAGATTTCCAAAGCCAAAAGGCTTTATTCTACTCAATGCAGTAGGCCTACGCCACTACACCTGTAGCCTACAACTCAAAAACGGCATTGATCCTTAGCTGTCTTCTTGAATTTTGACAAGTAGGGCGTCGCAAAAACACATTCATACGCACCAGCGCTATTGTAATCGCTACCAAAAGAAAAAGAAAACACGAATGAAAATAGTAATAAAAACAAAGAAATGCCACGCTAGTTTGGGCGTTGTGTAAGTTGTCCTGACCTTCTAACTAAAGTTCGACTAAAGTATTTAAATTTGAAAATTCAGCCTAGAAGAGAAAACCCAATACCCTATGAATGTTTGTTTCTTATACGAGGTCAGTCAGGGGCTATATTTCTCCACCTCAGTGCCTTGGTCTACTAGTGAGTTCATCAACTTACTATATCATGTTCAAGAGAAACAAATTAATGCCATATATAGAACAATATGATGACAGCACACTTAGTCGTAAAACAGATCTCACAGGTGTGATTTGTAGCCGGAAAGAAAAAGATGGATTTCCTGATATCACACATTATCCTTTAGGTCAGTGTATTAAGGTCTTCAGTAACGTACCATGATCTATAGAAGGAAATACCAATTGAGCTTCTACATCGCTGATGTTCTGTTTAACAGATGGACATGGTGGGTGTCAATCACCTTGTCTTAATTTGATGCATCATACATGGTAGCACTGTAGGCCTCAGTGTAGAAAGAGTTGTTTTGGGGTAACTAAATTAATGTCATCGTCCTGGGGAGGGCTTTTCGGAGAGGAAGTTCCCTCTCCCGGTTCTAGAATTATTTTGAGGCTGAGATAGAAAACTGTATCGTTACTATAATTTTAATTCCACAAAGTATGCTAAGTGTTCCATTTTTATGTGACTGAATATTACATTCAAAAGAGGATCCCTACGCTCTCTCTCTACATATATTTTCTTTTCTTCTTTTTTTTTTTTGGGGGGGGATTTAAGAATGGCACGTATTCCCCCTCTCCTCCCTACCACCCATACTATCACGTAGTTACGGTTTTGCATGGTATGAAGATAGCCGGTGGTGAGCATGCCTACTTGGTTTACTTGGAGGTCGACGGTCTTCTGAGGTAATCATTCATCATGAGTGAAATATTGGAAAACGAGATGAAATATAGAAATCAAAGATGGAACATGCTCTTTTAAGAAAAGACCGAAACAGAACCTGTGTATACCAAACTGAGGATAGGTTTTCATGAGCAAGGACTTCAAAACACTCGGAATACCTTTGTCAAAAGGTACACATCATCTTGATCGTTACCGGGTCTCCAAGGAGCTCTTTTTGAAAGGGGAACTCATCATGAATGCATTAATGTCCTTGATCTAATGGAATAAACATTTCGTCACAACATGCGATTGAAATTTTGGTGGCAGCGATGCCGAAAACAAAAGGGAAACATTTGGATAACCTGTTCACCTTTACAGAAACTTTGTGAAAACTGAGGGGTCTCAAAAGGTAGAGTGCACACAGCCTGTCTATAAAAAAAAATGTTATGGTCTAAAAACAATATCATCGTGTTAAACATTGCAACATGCTCAACATGGACAACCAACAAGGCCTATGCTCTCTTTAACACTGTTGACTCCATGTGCAACTTTCCAAACTACATTGTTTTTCAACCTAGGTTATTGCCAGTCTGACAAGATTGACTGAGCCTGCAACAGCATTGACAGTTTCAATTACTCTACCGTTTAGCCAATAGTAACTTCATATGACCTTCATATGACCTTTGACCTGACAATTGCCCATCTTATAATGTCACACTACGCTATCAAAGACTGCTGATTGTGAAGATCGGTACACGACATCAACGAGAAGTAGGTGGATTGAAAAAACATCACGTTTAGGGCCACTGCAGGTGGATTGAAAAAAATCACGTTTAGGTCCACTGTGGGCTGATTTGACCTTTGACCGATTGTAATTGTTTACAGTACCTTGTGTTGTCAACAATGTTCATCGAGACAAGATGATGTTCCTAGCCTAAGAAGAAACATTTGAAAGGATTTCACTTATGTGCTCCCGAAAAACCTAAGAACCTTTGACATGCTTTCCACTTGAACCATGATGTCGTTGATCTGAGTAAGACCTTCGACAACTTTCACCACGGTTGCTAGAACGGGATCAGAGGAATACAGCAAATGTTGACAGAGCAGCAGATGGATGGAGACAGACAAACAGACAGACAGAGACAGACGAACAGACAGAGAGACACAGGCAGATAGGCAGAAGCTAGAATCGGAAGGACAAAATAATTTGCTCCATTGCCGGGCATAGAGTGAACCTATTTTCAGAGGGGTTTTTCGTGAGTTTGATATATCCCTGCTCACCACTGGCACTTTCATAATACCGCTTGGCTTACCGTCTCGTGGAAAAAAAATTCATCACATGGTAAGCCAGTGTGGACAAATAGACACGGTACACAAATTGATATTGGATGCATGTATGTGCACATGGGCATATAAATAAATAATCATAGTAAATAGTAAGTACATAAAATACTTCTGTGTATTTAAAAGGAATAAAACAAAAATGAAGAAAAAAATAACCGCGATTGGTACTCAGTGCATAGTAGGAACTCCTGTTTGGTTGGCGTCACATAAATGTGCCTGGAATGGATGCTGCTCAAAATGTATACTACTATTTGTTCCCTTGTTTAGGTAATGTCCGTAAAATATTTCCTCTTTGTCAGTGCAAGAGTTCTTGTAAAGGTATGCACGTTTCCCCCCACCAGATCAATTGTAGACGCTGACAGCGCACTTTAATTACTAGCTGCCGTATAAATTACACATCTTCCTCTCCTCACGGGCAACGATCTTCAATAAGAACCTATCGCTGACACCGAGATTTGCCCAAGGCCAATAGAGGGAGGGGACCTCAGGGTACAGGTGGGAGAGATTCGTTCCAACAGCAACTGAAAGAAAAAGTCGTGGATTCGACAGCCTCATTCCACTCCCAAAACAAATTGTAAGTTTAATTCATCTTGGCCAGTCAGCAAGTTGCAGATCAAAACTAGTCAACTTTAAATACAACTCCGCAAAGAATGAAAGCGTGCCTGCTCGGCAGTCCCTGTGAGGCACAGCAGGACTTATCGCCACTTCTCCAATCCATGTGAAAGTGACCTTCGATTATTAGTTGGCATTTAAACAGTGGAAGAGCCACCATATTAATATACGTTTTCATAAGTATTAAGCAGGAAGATTATTCAGGTCCACCTATTCCAAACGGGGTCCTGGACGCATTTACTCTTCAAATCGTTCACCAACTTCACAGGTTGTCAACTCAATGAAGCAACACTTTAATACATTGCTTGCTTGCGGACCGGATAAGCGAGCCAGCGTTTCTCTAGATTCTGGTGAGTGAAACGAATCCCATGATACACTTTAAATTTCTTGTGCACTAATTCCAAGAAGTACTTCCACAAAAAATTGTTAAATATTCTGCCAATACATTTCGACTTACCGTTTGACTGGAAAAAGGTAGAAACGGATTCAACTCGTAAATGGAACTGCACATATATACAGATGTATTATACAGGTGTCTTCGTATAGAACGATATATGCGGCATGCAACTTCCATCCAGAAAAACCAAAATATTTATCTCGCTTAGCACAGCTTAGATCGTGACCTTAAGCGTATAAATCACCACCCAAGGAAGTAATCTTTGTCAATAATTCATGCCTCCACCGTGGCAATTGTGAGATTTTTCATCATAAATGCGTTTAAAAAATGGGAAAGAAATATAGAGGTCCTGATTACAGATACAAAATTTCCAGTGAGTAGCAACGGTGGGTTGTACGTTCATGATGTTACTTTCCGCTAGTCACTATACGAAAGGTTGAATGTTCATGCAGGTTAAAGGGACACGTTGAGGCTGATGAAGTTCATAAAGCGAACAGTCACTGAGGTAAATGCGATATCTGTGATCCGTCATAAATCTTTATACCAATTATCGTTTTTGGAAGAGGAATTAACGTGAAGTTGACTCGGTTATTAATAGTAGGGCTATTTCCATAATTTTCACATAAACAATATTCATCGACTCTTGATAACGACCGGGAGTTATTTTCACCGATCATTATATGCAATTGACCCTGTTTCCATTCCAATAATGACATACATTACCCCGCAAAGTCCTTCTCGAATTGTCCGATCGCTTGCTCTTTCCTGATGTTTCGTTCAACTTCTAACTGAACGTGAAGCTCTCTGGACGGTTGGTTTTTGCACATGAAGGAGCATAATGTAACTGAATCGTTCTATTCCGACGGATAGGAGGGTGACTGTAAAGCTCATAACAAGCTCAGTCTAGCTCATATACACGCTATTAGCGACTTGAATTAAATATTTGATGTATACGCCCCCACCGACATACATATTCATAATGTCACTTAAAACATTCACCGAGAAATGTCAATGAGGGGCGGGGGATCTTCTGGCGTACGATATGCAAGTTTGATAAAAGAAAATAATCAGTTTGAGATTCCCTTGCATTACGGTACTTTAATGTGTTCAAATTACTAAAATTAGTTTAAATAGTGTCTCAAAACAACTAATGAAAAGTAAAGTTCAACCCGGAAGCAAACCTTCCAAAAAAAAAAAAGGTGCATTGTTTGGTTTGGAAAATTTGGCCATTTGTAATGTTACTTAAACGGTAATTTATAATTCTTTTCGCATCACTTAGATATGTCACATAAACTGTCACTTAGTATTTTAAATGTACTCGCTGTAACGGTCACTTAGATGTGTCAAAAATGTGTCATTAAGAGCAATGTTAGTCAAACGCAGTGTCACTTAAAGATGCTACTTAAGAGGTAGCGTACCTTAGTACAAGCATAATGTTACTACAAAGGTCACTTAGTGATGCCAGTTAATTTGTCACTGAAAAATGTCACATGACGACCTCTTGCTGTCACTGATGTCACTTAATGTGACATCATTATGTCACTAAATGTCGATTAGAGGATCCCTTATTATGTCACTTACCGTCGTTGATCAATTGCCACTTAAACGACCACCTAGAGGTGTCATTTTATTTTCACTTAAAAGGGATACTTACAGATGTAACTTAACGTCACTTCATATCACTTAACGTCCACTACTGATGTCATCCATTAATGTTACTGGATGTCACTTACACTAATGTCACTTAAAAGATCACTTGCTAATGGTACTTATTTTCACTAATGTCACTTGGGCTGGTCACTTATGGAAAATGCAACCTAGTGATTTCGCCGGCTTGACTGAACGTATGTCTTCGTATCTATGTGTAGACCTGTGATCAATTTTAATCCAGTGGGTTCGAAGTCTTGAATGTGAGATCTGAGTGTAGAGAAGCGACTGAGGGTGACACTTGGTAATATTAGCTAGAAAGTTACCCGCACAATTGGACACATTTATCAGAACCGTGGTTTGACGGTATGCACGTCGTGCGTTCAACGTGGTGCATTGACATTTGTACTAATCATATGTAGTGTCTGGTGTCGCCACTGCTGCCTCTTTCGGATTGAAGTTTGGTGAATATGCATAATCTCATAATGTTGTTCCTTTTATGTTACGATTCACTGAACTTAATCAACGGATCTTTCACAAAATATACATATTGCAACTTAATAACTTATAATTATGTTAATCTAGTGGTGCAAAGATACCAGTTTACATGTTTCCCAGTTCATCATTGCATGAGGGGGTAATAAAAGAAAAAGATCGGTACGTAAATACAACTTATAAGCTACTTGTACTGAGAATAAAAATGCACAATATTATTATTCCCATGGAAACAACCTTTGGTTTGTGTTACTATCAGTTTTATCAAACTTAATGAAGTTTCACCCCAGAGAATATGTATCAACTTGACTCGTTTTTCAATCGGTTTCCATGGAGCTATTAAGTTCTAAATCACAGCTTTGTGCCTCCACTCAGCGTGTGCTACGCAAACGCACATCATATCGTGTTACTAGATGACGGTCTTTACAAAACATTAGGACACATCAAAGCCTATTTTACAGATGGATTAAAGTGATTGCGTGCCTAGGGAAAAAGTAAAAACACTGAAATTTCATCTCGAAAAGTTTGTTAAGGCTTTTAATTACACCATTCGGACAATCCGGGAAAATAAATAGGTTTCAGTTGGTTAATTCTGGAATATGATTTCAAATTCTTCTAACATAACGACAAAAAAGTGTAAAATACGATAATGTTTTTCATTCAAATCAACGGTGTGCTTCCTTGAACAAGCCAATGGGAAGTATACTAGTATTGAATATTCAGTAAGTCCAAACAACTCAGGATCACTGACGCCGCGGGCAAGGTTGTGTTCAGTTCGCAGGTTATTTGTAAATACAGTGTTTCCTCTCACCAAATGCTACAATTCCCGATACCGACCAAGGAGCGACGACTTGCGTAGTATTTTTTTTTTTGATACTAGTGAGACCTGTACTGTTGCATATTCATTATGTAGGCGCTTACAGTAAGAACCATTAACTTTCAAATGTGATTTCTGTTTTTCACTGTTTTTATGCCAATCATGTTGCTTTTAAAGTAGTTACTGTCATTTTACTTCATTGAAAGACCTAGTCCGTTCATGTACAACCTCGCGTGTACATTTAAAAATTAAGATTAAATTAAAATTAAGAAAAAGTCAAGATCAAACATAATCTTATCTTTTTGGTTTTCCAGTACACACGCAATCACTTTAACTTTTGACCAATCGCACAGTGGCGTAACCATGTAGCGAGGGGGGGGGCAGAGGCCCCGGAACCCCCTGTCAAATGTCTGCCCCCCTCCCCCCAATGAAATTCGAAGGTAAAACAAAACATAGGTCAAAATTTGTATAAGACAAGAGCTTCCCAAACTGTCATTGAAAGTACGGATTTTTAGCATTTGTATGGAAAAAGGTTACTGACAATAGAGAAGTTTTGAAATCTTTATAAGACAGAAGTTTTGAAAACTTCAAAAACGTACAACGCAGAAACCTACTTATCCGAGAAAGTCCTTGGCATCGACAATATGGCTTAATAAGTTTTACCTCCAAGGAAGTGCTTCCTTGCACCAGAGTACAAACTGCGGTCAGCATAAAGAAAATGTAAGCTGGAACTCACAACGCCAAAGAGACTGGGAAGTGCCATTTCCTGCAATCTGAGAGGAATTTTTATCCACAAAAATTTCTATGTACGCTAAGAGCCATCCGAAGGTGGCGCTCCGCTTAGATAGAGTCATTACTGCTAGACCCCACTTCATCCCTTTGCCCCTCTCATCCCCCCCCCCCCCCCATTGAAGAAGTCTGGTTAGGCCGCTGCAATCGCAGTAATTTGCGCTGATATGACATCATGCATTCTTCAGGGGAATCCCCGTGTCCGACTATGTTAAAGAGAAGTGGCTTGCTCTCTAAAAGAAAAAAATGGCCGCAGGCGCTGTAAACCATACAATATCTTTTTCATAACTCAAGATATTGAAGTTTGAAGAAAACTGCCGTGTTGAAGAAAGATTTCATGTTTAAATAACTGCATGCAAAACTTTTTTTTTTCATAGAAGTGAGCAGAGCATTTGACCTCGAAACTTAAAAGTAGATTTCCGTTTGCAGTAAATTGAACCAGATATGTTGTGATAAATGAAGGTCACAACACTTGGAGTATCGTTATGTTTCTTCAGCCAGTTTAAATGATCATATAGGCCTGATACAAAGGATGTTAAATTACTCGGGAGTGTGATGACATCACACATTTTCCCATATGTGCAGCACCGCTGTGAAATAGAAATTTGTTTTAAATCCCAAACCTTCCAAACAAAACATGTGACGGCGATATGGTGTTCACTAATTCAAATAGAAAATACTTTCCAAAGTTTGATGACATTTCAATCCCCGCTCTTCACCGGATAAGCCATGGGAATGACATTATGTGCCACCCTTCATCGTAGCGATGTACGTGCAGTAAGCCGGGTTGCTAGACCGAAAGATGTCAGAATCCGGTTGTGACATTGCTACCGCAACCAAAGTTTCACTTTGTGTGACAAAATTCATCTAAGAACAACTTGATTGTCATGCCCCTACGTAAGACACATGGCGTCATATTAACGTGCAAAGCAAAATGTCACATTATGACTAAGGCAACTAGAGGGAAACTAGAAGAATAATGGAAGTTATATTCTCGGGTCCCCCTGGAACACCACCGACTATGGACGATGACTACTTCGGGTCCGAAGTTTTAGACCGGTGCAAACACAAATTTATGAATGCATCCGTTGTTGTAGCCTACAAACAATGTCAAAAAGCAATGTCTCCTCGTAAGAGCATGTGAAAACCCACTTGAAAAGTAACGTGTGTTTTCGTCTGGATGAAAGTCAAACAGCTCAGTCGAGAATTAAATTGAACCAAGAAAGCACTGTGACGCCGGAGACTATTTAATATGTTTGTTCGTAGATTACATTTCTCGGCAAACATTGGAGAACCAAACAAAATGAAGGACGGTCCTTACATTTTTGAGAGTCACAGGTGGTTAACCGCATTTGGTAACCTTCACTTCAGGTCAGCCCCGAGTATCGCATTTATTTTCTGCTTTTTGTCTAGAAACTGCAAACTGACACACACCATCGAAGCAGGCCACCTATAACCCTCACTGTAGGTTACCGTGCACCATGCAGTACAGCCTAACCTAAACAATAGGACATTCACGGAGGTTTGTGTCATTTTAAACAACATGAAAAACTATGCAGGGACCCATCCCCAAAAATAGAGAAAGTAATTTTCTGTCTGGACGGCGCACTCGATCTCCCCACGAAGACTTCTAAGAACTGGCTTTATCTGAGAGAGCAGCGTAACACCACGCACATCGGGCAACCTTTACAGAAGAAGGCATCCACATCGAACTCTCAGCGGCGCCCTATACATATCATTCTCAGTGATGAACACCCGCATAGGCCGAATATGTCGTAGCAACCTCGACCACCAGGGTATGGTTTAGGATACACAAACACGTGGGAGTATTCCATCCTATCTCTCGGAAGGGGTTTGCCTGAAGTGAAGTACCGACGCAGCTTACAATTATTATTTCATCATGAAGAAAATTCAGTAATTCGGAACTCAATGGACGGTGTTGATAGCTACCATATGCTTCCCGACCTACTTTTCGAAACACAGGCCTAATTGTTGCTCATGCCGTACCAAACTAAAAGACATGATATTGAGTTTACGATATCATGTGACAGGCATATTTTTAAAGACATCTGCAAGACATTTCATGAACATTCAAGTTCATGATGAACATTATCTCACATTGGGGAAAATACTAACCTGCAAGGCGACACGTTCTCGCGTAACTGCAACTCACCATCACCATCGTCTTATTGACTATATGTGTAAAACTGCACCATCGTACGTAACATGTGGTTACCCTCACTCCCATCCAATTTATTGGAACCCCCTAAAAACAATCTTCATGATTCATATATGGGAAGGTGAATGGCGCACTGGTAGATTCTACCAGGCCCCACCCAATCAGGGAGGTATAACGTCACACGGAGAGCGTTGTATTTAACAGTTCAACAGTCCTTGGCAGATACAGAAAGGGCAGCAAAGATATTTTACACTTAGTGGGATGGATCGACACATTGGATGTCAAGAAATCAAGTGACATCTCAGAATTCCTCACCCGCCCACTCTGCTGTCTGTTGTTTTTTGTCATCACGTCCCTTTCCTGTTGGAAAGGCAGTGCAATTAGGGCGTCATCCATTTATTTATGCACAGTAAGTTTGTAGGTAACCAGCGGAGCCATATGTATAATATAACATTAGGCTACAATCCTATACGGATTATCCCTACTTTTGGTAGTGCAGAAAGTGAAGCACTTCCCTTGTATATCACATAGCATCTATATATTATATTGTCAATCACCGTTACTAATTATATGAAGTTTTTGCATTAAACAGTCTCTGGCATCTTGGTTGGCTTCGGCACCCACGAGTGGAAAATTCGATTTCGAATTGAAAAAAGGTATTATTTAGTAGCGAGTGGGAGATACAGTGTCATTTTATTTTTGTCTTCGCGGAAAACATGTTCAATATAGTTTTATCATTTTTAACATCATATGGTCCAGTACACGTACCTACACAATTGGAAAGTTGGGGGGGGGGGGAACTCAATCAACAAAAGGATGAATTGAAGGATGGATGTATTCATTTAAAGGTGATTGAATTTATTGAATTCCATGCCACTTCAGTCTCTTCGTGATAACTCAATGCAAACGTCTCTAGTTTCAGGTTACTCCTTGTAGGTGTACACTGAGATTGATACCATCATGATACCAAAGAGGTAAATACACACTGCGTGACCCTGCTAAAACATGATTTGCGAACTTTTCGACGCGTTGAAAACTGGACGACAGACCAATCAAATACACGAAAATATGATTATTCCATTTTGCATCGGGGACGCAGTTTAAACACGTACACCCACCAAATTCGATGCGTAGAGAAGGATGTGGTATCGCGCCGCCGATGTCTTATTGCATAGAGCAGAGCCGTAAAGAGTGACCGGTAAACTAGTGACGAATGCAAAGAGTTATCAAGAAGGAACTGACGTCACATGAGATATTGATAAGTAGGAGTCACGTGACCAACCTCTACTTTACGTTCATCAATCTGATAAAGTAGGCCTAACACTGAATACTCAAACTCAAATGATGATACGTTGGACTAATGATGATGGCAAATGCTTAGGTGACATTATATCGGGGACCATCTTATATACATGCATGCATGGATGATACCCTCATAGACATTGGTGCATGCCCATGAGCCACTTGCATTAATTTACGAAATGACCAGAAAACGATACTCAGGCTTGCTATATCAACTGTAGAGAAGAGCTTTCTCTTTCTCCAAAACGTCATTCACGTCGTTCTTCCTGAACACTGAAGATAGTTTTAACGTTCATTCGGGTCTTTCAGTTAAATAACTATTGTACATATACATATATATATATATATATATATATATATATATATATATATATATATATATATATATATATATATATATATATATATATATATATATATAAGACAAGCATAATTTGCAACAGGAATATCAGGTAGGTTTTCTAAACATTCCTATGAAAACACTGATGAGAAACGAGTGAGTAGGTCAGTCTCGACGCTAATTAAGTGCACGTGACACATTCAGTCCAAAACAGGCCTATACGCCTAACTTCATTATCAGTATCACAGCTTTCACAATGTAACAGAACTCGATGCTAAAGAACAATACAATTTAGAGGCACGGCTATTGCAGATGACCCAGCCACATGCACTAACAAAATAAGGTTGCAAGTATTAAAGCAAAAGTCATGACGTACTGAGTAAGATTTATGTATTTTAGTTTAATTAGGTATTTTCTCCTATTATGTAGCAAGTAATCAGTGACAACATTACTGCATATATTTACTATAGTCATTGTTGTTTTTTTCACTCGGTTCCTTTTTTTTCAGACAACTAATGACACGAAAGTCCCATCTTTTCGAAGAACATTCATGCCATCCAAATGCTAACCCTCTCTCCAAACTACAAAATGTATAAAATCTGTGAATTCTCTGTGTCATTAAGAAAAACTAGTATTCGAACCCTCTCCCCGCCCCCATAAAAAAAATACGTCTTCTGTGCCTTACCTTTCTTCCAAAATCCTCTTAGAGCACTCATTATACCCTATGCACTCGTTGGACTCGGGAAACAAAAGTCTTGACTGACGAAGAGCCGAACTGTAACTAAAATCTGAAGTCGCCAGCATATTAAAAGATAACCTCATTACATGAACTTTTTAGCGTGCGTGTCGGATGTTGACTCGCTTCTGTATTTGCATTTTCGTTGCGAATCTCTTAATTAAGATTATATTGGAACAATACCGTTTCTATTGTCGAGGGTGGACACTCAAGTAATAATGCTCGTTGCTTTAAACAGAGTGTAATATCCTGTTATCATATCATGACTGTTCATCACCACTGACGACGAGGCCTACCTTCGATTTTGTGACGTTTCATTGGTGTTAATGTTTTTAAGCCGTAATCACGTTCAGATGAAGACCAGTGGTACTGGTGGTGGTGGGGGGGGGGGGGGCTCATCTGAATTAATTTTCTTTTGGGAAAGATGGCTTGCAAAGATGTCAATCTTTTGTTTTGTTTGATACGGTTTAAAAGTGTCTTTCTCACAATGAATCTTTCTTCCTAACTGGAGGGATTTAACTAAATCGTGAGTACATGTGCTTTTAGTATTGATTTGTATATTCGCACTATTTTTGTACATTCGCACAAATTTGTCACGCATAAGTAAGAGCAATCACATGACGACGCATCACAAAGGCCGCCCTTTTTGTCATTTTGCGAGATTCATTTTGGAGATTACTAAGTCTTGTAATTTTGTTGCAAAATATGAATTTGTGGTCCTCTACCTGCACATTACGCGTACATCGCATTATGATGATGTACGGTGCTATGACAGAATGGTCCCTGCTACAAAAAAAAATATGAATTAAGTATTCAATATCAAAATTAAAGAAAGGGCAAAATTCTGCATTTATACCCTATTGCTGTATACTGTAGAGGAAAATACAGAGATAGAAAAATTGTGGTGAATTGTGGAATGCGGTATCTTCAAAGGTTCTTGATGAGTACTCGAAAACACATAGAACAACGAGGTTTGTTTATATCAGAAGCTACGTCATTGTGAAAAAAAGATATCTGACCTTCCTTTCTTTTAACTTCTTTGAGTTTGGATTGTATCAATGACCAATCTCTTCTTAGCACATATGTCATTGATCTAAGCTGTTTTACTTCCTTGCTTGTTTTTTACTTAAAAATGAAGGCTTAAAGTTTAAATCACCAGATGAACTTGACCCCCATCCCCGATCATAAAGCCGCACAAATTCCACACCACCTTCGTATGTTCTGCAAGGTTTCGAACTTGACATTGCCTTAATTTTCTTAGGATCAGGTTTCCAGCAAAGACAAAGTTTAAATACGCTCGACATTTTTTTTTATTTTTCAAGAGTGACCGGTTGTCTTATCGACATATCATGTGACGTCAGGCCCTTCTCCATAAGTCTCTGCAAACCTCGCTTATTAATTTATACGGTTATATACTGTTTGGATGTATAGCAATGAATGAATTATCGCTAGTGCGTATGTGCACCACATTGCTTACATTAATCGCATTCAGTGGCGCACGTAGGGTTCGATGGGTTGGAGGGGCCAGATTTTCAATTTCTCCACTGGGCGTGGAAGACGAGTTTAAGGGGGGGGGGGGGAGGTTATGCCCTCCCCTTTGGAAAATATTCCTAATTTAATAATAATGAAATGCAAAATTTTGCAATCTATCACTACTTTTTTTACTAAAAGATATCTATCCCATCGTCACAAATTTACCTTTTTAAATTTACACAGTTTAAGCAGATTATTTCATCACATCTTGCATATCGACCTTCATAAGTAAACAGACTGACAGAAGATACAACAGTTTTTGAGATAATGATCTGTGGTTACGTTGTTCATTGTCACGGTGGGGGGGGGGGGCCTTGTGCATATCTAGAATTTTTATGTGGGGCCCGACACATGAATGAGCGGGCCTTACCAAAAAGCTACAGCATGATAGAGTGTGCACCCTCCACCCTCCCCCCCCCCCCCCCACTACAATGCTGCTCACAGTATTCTGACTGGATGGGTGGGTGGGTCGGATACAGAGAATTCAATGGTAAGGCTACCTCAGAGGAGCGCCACCATCACTGAGCGGTTGGCGCGAATGGTACCAGAAACTGTTTGAATAATAATAATACCTTTGCATGACTGAAAATCGTCGCACCTTACTCAGGAACCCTACCCAAGCTTCCTAAGTAAGCTCACGGAAATGGCAGTGACAGCATTTTCTAGGATGAACCCCTCCTTGACATTACTGTAAGTTTTCGCGATACAAAAGTCTGTACAGAAGTTAAACTTAGGTTTTATCAAATGGAAGTAAGAATCGCGAAACAGTAAATGGTTCATTCTTCGGGTTTATATTTTTCCTTTCGGTAGCAAAATCCCGTTCGTCAGGTTTTTTTTCTTCATGTTTTCAATCCCGGAATGGACCGTTCACGGGCGATGAAGCGAATACCGCTGCTGCCCAGTTTCCTCCACATGTCGCGAGGGTGGGAGTAAACCCCTCCCATGGGGTACAAACAGGGGTTTAACAGGGGTACAAACAGAAAGTAACCATAAACTGGCAAACGCTTTCAGAGAGCTATCGCGAAGATACTGACGTCACATATTGATTTCATACGACGATCAATCAGCTGTAAGTAGTTGTGCCTCTGTGACATTACAGTTTCCCATCCTGCAAATTTATCATTTTTTCTTTAAAAAAATACATACCTTCCAATTGAAAAATGTTATGGAGATACGGTTTCATTAATAAGAGAACATTTTGTTTTCCTTGTTATGAAATATCAATCTTCTTCACTGGGCCAGTCTCTTGACCGTCCGCTTTACGTTCACTTTAACCTGAAGACAGGACCAGTATTCCAAAACTGCAATCCAAAAGTTCCAATTGCTGAAGCTTTTCCTCTCGGGTATATTTTACGCTATCGTTTTCTTTCTTTATGTGGGGTGGGGGGTTCTGCAAGTTTTTCAGATTTTTACCTTTGTTGAACCTTGTTAGACTTTAACGTAAAGCATTACCTGCTCAATCAGAGCTACTTGCATCACTAAAATACACATATAGTCAACACACATATGCTGTCGCCGTCATCAAGCACGTAGATTGATTTTGCCTTGGGTATGAGAAATCCACAAACGTGAATATTTTTTTCTCCTTTTTTTTTGTTGCATACATTCAAAACAAGTTGAGTGCAAAGCTCTCTTCAATGAAACATCGAGTACGCGCGTCCATTTTAGTGCAGTAATACATTAAATAACAAATCTGCCAAGATGTTGCTTTAAAGTCTCCATCATCGAAATCTTGCCTGATTGAAACCGTAAAATAAGAATCCAAATTAATTTACAAGACAAATTAAAATAATCGCCGTTATCGAATGCAAAGTTGCAAAGGAAATTCATGTACACCGTCAAGCATTGTTTAGTTCTTGTCAGCAAGTCTAAGTCAACTGTTCGCCCAGTAAGTGTGAAAGCATCTCAAAACAATGTAAACATGCAAAAGCGTTAATATGCGTTCAAGAAAATGCAAGTAAGCGCATGCATGTACGTATATGCGTGCGTGGATGTGCGCATGAACTCTGGTAGGAAGGTACCGGTAAGTAGTTAGGTAGTTAGGTAGTTAGGTAGTTAGGTAGTTAGGTAGTTAGGTAGTTAGGTAGGTAGGTAGGTAGGTCGGTGGGTAGGTGGGTGGGTAGGTAGGTAAGTAGGTAAGTAGGTAGGTATAGGTAAGTAGGTGTGTGGGCAAGTGGGTGGTTGGTTGGTTGGTTGTTTGTTGGTTGGTTGTTGCAATGTCGGCATTTATTATTTAACGGGACATTGTCCTTGTCATAAAATCGAAACTGTCTGCTAAAAATACTGTGTCACTTACCACACTAAGACCAAAGATAAGTGTGGTACACTTAACCTCATCGTCGTCTTGGGTATTTCATCCCACTGAGGCAGTCAACAATAACTTGGTCAATGAAACATTAAATGAGTAACTTTTCTTAAATGGTATTTCATATAATGGCAAGGAATTTAAGTGGTCATGCCCATTAACCACAAATATTTAACTGAGATGAGGGAGAAATTTTCCCGACTTTTTTAATAATTCATCACGTGGCTACTTCACCTCGTACATCAATGTATCGACACATAGGCCTATAGTCTAATAAAACTGAGTGGTGTGAAGATATGGACAAAACTTTTAATCAGCTCTTAAATCTGCTCGAATATTGCACTCGTACAGAGAGTGCCAATGTTTGGGGTACTTATATGTGTCACGTCACTCAAAAACTTGCACTGGTAGCTTATAACCTGAAACATAGACATGAACGTAGGAAAGTGGCGGTGAGCCAGCTTGGACAGGAACTTTACAGGAAGTGTTTAATTGTTTACGGTGAACATCGCTGTCCTATGCATTTTGTAATTCGTTTTTTTTTTTCTGCCTGCGAAAAGTTACTAACTGGTGTCCATCTTTCCTTCTTTTGAACTTCACTATTTGCTGTTAATTTGTATGAAGGAATTTACTCAATTATTTCACTTTATGATTTACTATGAGGCTTATGACTTACTGTTAGTAAGATAAGTAAACTATCTCTAAGGAAAATTTCATCTTTATATTTTATTCCTATCGATTACTTGTCATGTTATAATTGTTATTTGTTGTTTTCCTTATATTAAACGGATACCTCTATTATGCCTCTCGTAATGACACTTCTGTATTATTACCTCAGTTCATTCCGGATGCCTCTACTTTGCATTGGATGAAACTAACATTTTTTTTTTCATAAATACAACACGCCTCGGGATAACAGATTGAACATTTTTTTCAAATCAACACATACTCTCATGGACTGATGCCAAACATACTTCTCGATCCAACCTTTTCTGAGCATTTCTCACGCAGGACATCCAAAACTGACACCAGAGAGACCCAGACAGCACAGATAAACACCTTTATATGCAACATTTTATGCAACAGATGAAGGCATTGTAATTGAATAGATTATCCCGCCCTTTTTCTACCATTACTTGGTTGTGATTTTATACCGTCATTGGCATGCAGTAATATATGAACGTGGAAAGGATATTTCAATACATTTGCCGGTTTGATTATTTTAACATGAACGCTTAATCGTATCATTTTGAAATTAATTTTTTTTTTTCATAATTAGAAATATGAATGTGATTACTCATCATGTCTAACAGAACGTGGAGTGGAGAGAGGGAAGACGTCACACAACGTTGATAAGAAGATCACGCTGGCAATGAACACAATTTCATTGACCCAATGTTACAGGCAGAAATGTTGGTAGGTAGGTAGGTAGGTAGGTAGGTAGGTAGGTAGGTAGGTAGGTAGGTAGGTAGGTAGGTAGGTAGGTAGGTAGGTAGGTAGGTAGGTAGGTAGGTAGGTAGGTAGGTAGGTAAGTAGGTGGGTAGGTAGGTAGGTAGGTAGGTGGGTAGGTAGGTATCTAGGTATCTAGGTAGCTATAGCTAGATAGGTAGTTAGGTAGGTATCTAGGTAGCTAGCTGGCTGGCTAGCTAGCTAGGTAGCTAGGTAGGTAGGTAGCTATGTAGGTAGGTCTGTCGGTCGGTCGGTAGGTTGGTAGATAGGTAGGTGGGTAGGTAGGTAGGAGGATAGGTATGTGGGTTGGTAGGTAGGTACCTATGAATGTATCTACACTAGATAATTATCACAGGTTGTAATAGTGTAAGAATTTCTCCACATGGGTACAAGAACAATAATTATTTTATAGTCAAAGAACAGTTAACTTCAAAATTAGCTCAAATTGTATCGCAAAGAAGTAAAATCCAAATCAGAAGCCGATATAAGCATATGCGGGTACGGTGGGAAAATCCTAAACAATGCCACGCTGGTACATGAGTTGGATGAAAGATCAGTCCAGGTCACCACTTGTCTAACTTCGAACCAGAATTAGTCATGCGTGCACGTATTCCTTCCTTAAAATCAGTAAAAAGGAACCTTCTTTGTTGGATTATATATATCAGGTTGGACTCACTGGACTGAAAGCAAAATGTGCAGAAATATTTGAAAAGTGCCGTATCTCAAGGAGATGTATCATTTTCAAATGTTCCAGCACTTTCCAGCACTTACAGAAGTTCAGATCAGCTGATATTTGCATGTAAGATAGATTCAACCAGTAAGATGTAGGAAAGACGGGTGGTAGAATAGAATGACTTAACTATTTTCAAATCTGGCTTTCACCGGTTTTGCAAAAGCAGAAAATAGACATTACATAAGCTACTACAAATATTTTCAAATTAAAACAAAAACAAAACAAAAACAACAACCCGTACTTAGTTGCAATTGACAATATTGTGCTCGTTTTTCCATACTACGGTAATATTCAACGCCATGCTCTAATAATTCTGATTACAGGAGAGGGAGGGGGGGGGGGGTAGAATCTAACGCAGATTCGAATTACGTGTACTTCACCTTTATAACAAGTAATGCTTAGAATATACTCCAGTCAGGTGTGACTGTTTCCTGGATATCCCATCCTCGAGATGTATTTCATTTTTCAACCTAACACCATTTCCTGAACCGTGAGGGCTGAGGTATGCCAATATGAGATATTATTTAAAAAAAAACACCATTCCCCTGAATCATTTTCCCAGTACTTCATGGGGGGGGGGGGAACCAAAGCCACCCACTAAGGTGCAACGTACCTATACAGCGAGTTCAAAGAACTAAGGCCCTTACTGACTGATGATCAATGTCCAAGTCTGAAATCAGCCCCCCCCCCCCTCTATACCGTGAAATAATAGCGATTGGCCTTATTTAGCGCCGTTCCAGAGGTCAATGGTCTAGGATTACACACTTGATAACCTATTTTAAACACAATTCCAGTGATTGAAAATACATTTAAAAGTCAAAGATCACTATGCCGTAAATCCAAATGCACACCACTGCTGTGATATGAAATAATGGAAGGATACTGCTTTGTAGAATATGGGTTCAATGAACTTCAAACCTGGTAGGTATATGTATATATTTGGGTGAGATGTCTTGCCATCTGTTTCGTGACATCATAATAGAAAGTATTCCCTCATGAAATGCCACAATCAAAACGTCTGTTTTTGACTTAAAAGTAATTTCAAAATATTAAAATGCGTCAAGAAAATGAGGACCAAAACAAGTCTGACAAGTGTTTATACAGGTTTCACGGTTACGAACTCGAGAGCAGAATAAAATGAGGGGGAATACATGATTCAAGCCTCTTCCATATGAGGTTGCAATGTAACGTAAACGTGACGTTCCTTTGGCAGTTTGCCAAAGGTATCATTCCCGGTGTCCCAGCGAAAGACCGATGATAACGTATTTCAAACTTCAAGAGGTCAAAGGTCACAAAAGGTAGAACCCAGATATAAGGACATGTAACTTGCAGTTCAAAACTTACCTGTAATTATTACGCAATTGATTAATACGGTAAGTAATGATATCTGCAGAATTTATACAGCGGCAGGAGATACGCAATCTCTCGATCGATATGCAGACTTGACATGAAACCTGGTGACATTGGCAACTCAATGTTTCTTATATCTGCTCCGAATAGATTGCCTTTTTTCTTTTCATCATACAGCATTGCATGGTCGTGTTTGATAGACGTCAGACAGCCACATATAACTATAGAGGGGGGCGGTGCAAATTACGTTTGATTTTTTTTTTCTATCACTGGAGACGACATTCTTTGCTAAGTGGTCATGATAAGCTACAGAAGAGCCTTAAGTCTACGGATAAGAGCTACCCACAGTAAGGGAGGTGCAATCGCACCCGCCTCTCTCAGTGAAAATGTGGCTATACCTTGCGATCATCTTTTCTAATAAAACTATACAGGTAAAGTTTTCGAATAAGTTATTAAATTACGAGAATAATAATAATAAAATGCAAAGCCTTCTAGTCTGTCCCGATGATCAGGCCACGCCTTTAGAACGTTTCAATTCCAGGCCTAACCAGCCTATGTAAAAGTATTTTCTGTAGCTATCCATGCCAATATTTTTTTTCACTCAAGTTGTACTTGATGATTTTGTTCGTTTACGATACTGACTTACCTCCCGATGGCCTCATGTCAAACCCGTACACTCTGCAGTGTTGATTTGAAGCTGAAGGGGCTACTGTGTGGTCCATGTTTACAGTGAACAACTGACACCTGTCAAAACGACAACAAGAAGATAAAACACAAATATATTACTTCCTGAATTGGCAGTAACTGCCTCATTTAAAACCACAAAAAGTTGGAGAAGAAAAAGACGACGTTACTCCTTTTAAAGTTTGCTGCACAAAGTAAACAGAAGTTAACAAATTTCAACAATATTCATAACGTTATTAATTGATTCCTGCGCAAGTCGTTTCTTCATTACCATGCGTTGCGTTTATCCTTTCGATCCATTGCAAAACGAGGTAAGAGAACAAAATCTGTTGAATATGCCTCTAAAGTAGCTGCAATGTTCCTCCCCCCCCCCCCTTTCCCTTGTCTAACGTAAAGTATCAATTTGAAGCTCTATTATAAAAAATATCACGACGTAGAATTGAATATTATCACATTTACATTCCTTCCGTTTTTAGTTAGTTTGTTCTTGTTCGATTCAATTTAAATTATGCAATTTTATTTCAATGTCTTTATACTAAAGAGAAAACGAGGTGAAATACATTAGAAAAAAAAACCGACACAAGAAAGGCTGCAGACATTGAACTGTAACTAACGAAAGCTTGATAGAATTTGTATATACAGGTTGAAATTGGTTCCTTTCCAATAAACAAATAAATAAATATGAAAAATATTCAAAACAAAAGCCAAGAGAGAGAAAAATAAAGATACCTTGTGACAAGATGATATCTGAGCCTCAAATTTAAAGATATTTAAATGTTTTACATTCAACATTCAAAAGTGATAAATACAAGGTTTCACTTCGGTGCAGAATATCATTGTCACTTACGACATGAAGATACCAATAACCATCGATGATATTAGCTCGTAATCGTATACAGCCAATCAAATCAGAATAAAAAAAATTGAGTGATTCTTTCACTCCGTTTAACATATTCAGGTACATTTTTATAACCATTACTCAGACGTTACCAATTCCTTACAGTAGGAAAAAATGGATACATAAAACGATCACAAAACAATTATGACGAGAGTCTTATACTTCACAGTTACGAAATCAAACGAAATATATGTCTTCCAGAATTACTAAATGGTAATAAAACAAACAAAAACTCAAAATTTAAGGATGGGTGGATGGATTTTTTTCCAGAGTTGCTAAAAATAGTAAATATGAAAGTTTTTTTCTTTTCTCAAAACCTATATGAATATATTTTACCTTTATATGGAAAATACTCAATCCACTCTGTTTTTTTCGGCCGTCGCTATTCACTATCGAAGAATCTTTGGATACCTGACTACATGTCAGCTGCATGCTGGCTAACTCGACAAGTAAAAACTTACGTTCATGAATATTCAAATCCAAAGTATACCACAGAGTATCGTATAGAGTGCTTTGCCTCGCTTCGTCAAAACTACATGGAAAATATGTGTCAATACCTTGTATCGAAGACAAAGGGGTTTAATTAAAAGCAACCTGGGGCCAAATTCATTAAGATGTCTTAAGCTAGGCTCCTGATCGCCGAGAGAAATATCCCAATCAATAAAATTCTGAGGAAGGATTGGAAGTATAAACTAGAGCCGGAAACTACCGAAGTAAATGAACGCAATTGTGAATAGAAACTTTGCAGATTCTTTTCCTTGGAATACAATACGATTGATGAAGATAAAGTATCCAAGTGTTATAATTGTATGTATCATTTATCCTTTAACCATTGTCATTCTCGTCTTATATCGCAATTTTCATCGTTCCAGCTGAGAGCTACAAATTGTTTTGTCATTTGTTCGTAATGAAAAGTTTAACTTGATAAACCTAATTGTGTTAAGTAAACAGTCCGACTAAAGAAAGAAGTAGTCTTAACGGTGATACCGAACTACGATTTGGCTACATCTCATGCTTTGAATAAAAGTGGGCGGAGTTTACCGACAGATGGCCGTACGTCATTTTGGCTCTCTGTTAGAGGTTACCATACCTGACTTATTTAATACAACTTTGAAGAGGTGATTTTCCGTTTTAAATAGTTTTCCTTTTGAAATTGGTACGGGAATCATCACCTCCACCCAGTTTGAACATCAACGAAGAATATAAACCATAATGTAGCTCAGTGATTGTTATTGCTTCACTAGGACAAAACATTTCTTTGTAATTTTACGTGCAAATTTGTAGCATTAGGTGATAATGCATGTTGCGCAGTCTGGGCTAATAAGATGTAGGTATAGGTATCAATAATTTCTTCCAACAAGTTATCAATCTCTCCATTATTCAATGAACCGACGTCATCACCATTGTCTTTGTATGTATGTGTCTGTGTGGGTGCGTGTGTGTGTGAGTGTGTGTGTGATCATTGTAATCACTATATCCTTATCAGTTTGTTTTTTCTTATTGTAATGACATCAGCTTGTTTGATAGGAACATACACTGTAATTGACAGCATTATGAAATTCAATCTAAAACATTTTCACAGATTGACGGTGGGACTCTCACCATTGTTACAAACTAATAACGAAGTATATGTTGTTCTTTGTATTTAGTCTGGAAGTTCTTTCAGTCTCTGCCAAATGTAAATATAACGTATATGTCGTTAGTGCGTGTAAAATGAATAAGTTCATTCGATCACAGATTGTAGGAATAACTCAAAGATAATACTTTAAGCTTTGCACAATTACAGTCCACCTACAGGAATTCCCATAGAATTACTGGTATATGGTCACTAACATATCGACAGCACGTCCTGATCTCATTCAATGATTTTTATAGGTCATTGACACACAGATTAAACCTGTTTCCAGAGAAGGCTGTCTTTGTTCTGAACTCCCCTCCCCCCACCCCATCATGCACAAATAAATCAGTGGCTTCCGTAATTTAATGCGACCATTTCCTCCAATCAGCATCCCTGAAACTATCACGTGTGAATTGTCAACCAATGAATGCACAGAAAAATTTCATGTACAGAATCAATTGGCATATGTCGATTTAGTCCACATATTGCTGATTTTATCCAATCGGATCGCCAAAAAAAAAATGACAAATGTCGATTAAATTCGACACATGTCGGTTACGGAACTTGTAGGACTCTAGGCACCATAGACACATCCACACTCCTCTTAGGTCTACTTAGCAATTAAATTAGTGAAAATACCCATGCAGCTCCGGTTATCAGGATATCATGATGGGATTTTCAGGACAGAGAGATGACTAAGGAAAAACACCATTTGTTTATGATTACATTAAATGACTATTGTTTTTTTACGATGATACTCACAGGTTTATTTTCTTGTTATTCTTGAACGAGAAAAGGGTAGAGAGAATACGATTTAGTAGCCAGCATGCTTTAGTACCTACCGGTACTGTGTACGTAATTACGGTAACATTTGGTGTTCTGCCCGAGAACTTACCGCACACACGGTGTGCATAGTATTGTACACACAGTATGTTTACAGTGCAAATGCATGTTGACAGAAAGTAAACATAGGGGTCAGTCACACGTGCACCTGCCGCGAGAACCTATTTTCATGAAAGTTAATGGTGCCACGTATTCTGGGTTAGCCTATGTGGCGAGTAAAAAAAAAATCGTGGTAAGGCGTGGATACTCTCAAATATTGGTTTCTACGCAATGTGTTGGCGACATGTTGATAAGTAAAACACGCACGATAACCTGCCATGGTTTGATTTCGATACTAAGCGTAGTTAAGTGTATATTGTCGTGTAAAAATTAAACCCTGATTAGAATGTAGGCTGACTAATAGACTGATGGAAGACAGAAAGCTGCCTTTGGCGTATCATGTGTGTATCATTTGACCATTGACATTTGAGCCAAGAGAAAGGTGAGGGCGCTCCCATTGTAAGATACGTGTGTGTCCTCAAACTTACCCACAATGTATGGTACGATTACATTTAATTTTAATTCAATATTTTAATTTGGTTCTAATATTCTTAAATTAAATGTTATAAACTACCTTGACCTAGCTAAAGTATTACATTCTGAGGCGTTTTGACACGCAAAACTTGGTTTCTTCACTTTAACTTCAACAATTTTTATAATTACCAAAAAGAAGAGTGTGCTTCATTAAATTTCAAACTGTTGACTTGACATAGATAATAGACTGCTTAAGTTCGATTATTTCCAAATTGGCTGTCAGTTGACTGAGAGTCGGCCTATGATCTTCATGAACACTGGATGATACCAGTGAAAACTAGATATCTTGTCTCAGCTGCGAAAGACGAAAAACAGAACAACCCGGCTTTTTGACGGCTTACATTTTTGTTGACTCATTTACATGAAATGCTATTTATTTGACACATGCATGTTTTGAGCGACTCGAGTGAAGAGTGTTCCTATAAAATTAATGGTGTGCCACTTCTAAAAAGTGACTGGATTAAGCCCCGTTTTATCCATTACGTTATCAGTGCAATGGAACTGTACTTATGGATATACGTAACTCACCAGAGAGCTCAATTGCTATGGTTCCCAAACTAATGTGATTCCATGTTTTATCTCAGTGTTGCATCAACGATCGATATATCCACTTGTCTTCGAAATGCAAATGGGCACTAAAATTAGGGCGGGGGCACGGATGAGGAGGTTCCACCTCACCATGTACATTTCATTAGGCCTGCAGGCAAAGTTGGCAAACGGCATTCCAAGTTGCTCATGTTTACTGGCACGAGCTTGCCCTGGTTTGCTTGTCGTGGTGCACGAAACCGAACTGTAGCAGTGACAGTGAACACTATAGTGGCACCGTACAGAATATAATGAATTACCACAATACAGGGTATACTAGTTCCACGCTTTTAAGAAATTGCAGTACGTTAACATCAACCTAAGTTGACACAGAAAGCTTCCTCACTCAGTTTTCATGTTAAAGTAGGTTATGATAGCCTAACATAAACCATTACCCAATTAGGAACAATTTTCACAGGGCTTTAGAAAGCAGTAGTATGAGAGCAACATTTCTTGTACTGAACAGATGTGGACTGGCAGAGAAGAAATAGAGAGCTTGACTGACTAACTGACTGACGGACGGACGGACGGACGGACACATGAACTGAATGATTGATAGGCTGACATGCCATAGTGGTAGTCCTCACAACGAAAGGTGTATTGCACATGCATCAGTTCTGACTGCCTTCGTAATACCAACGTCCGTGAACTATCGCTTGGATTCCGAATGAGTCTGCGTACAGATGTTAAGCTGTTAAACTTTGTGTAGGCCGACGTAACCAATAACAACCAGTAGCACTCGATACTTCTTTTCCTTAGGCTATAAATATTCAGGCTCTTTTGAGCCAATCATCAGACGTTGAGAAAGACTTATAAATATAAACACCGTGGATCTAAGATGAGACAAATCTCTGATTGTCCGCAGGTGTTTTGGTGTGTACGTTTAAGAACCGTTACATACCAACACCTGTTGGGAAGGTTAATGTACTGGTAAACCGACAAAGTCTACCGACAGATAGTGGAAAAGACAGGTAGACAAAGTGACAGTGGAAGATTAAAATAATTCATCTGGGGCAGATGGTTTGACCTAACAACCATTCAGTGTACGACCATTTAGTGCATAATACAAACATTTAATTTCAAAGACCTAACGTTCCCAACGTCATTAACTTCAATAGATTCTTTGATTAAGATTTTCGGGCGATGTTCTTGGAGGGAAACGAGTGCGCCATTGACATCTGTCAGTTTTCATGGACAAATGACAGTACCTATAGTTCATTCATTGCACGGAATTTTACACACATAGGATCAGGTTAATACATGATGTCAAGTGGATGAACCCGCCATACGTGGAATTGAAAATGACACTTTAAATCGATAGGCTTATGTTATTGCAACATTATAGGTGGGAGATAACGCTATGCCATTATGCTAACTTTTAAAGAGGAAAAAAATATAAAAATCACACCACAAATAAAATTGAAATAGGGCAGTTACCAAATTGCCACGCCTCAGTTTCAACATCAACCGATAAAACACGGAAGAAAACTCATAGGTCGAAGAGATTGATAAATTCCGCTTTCGCCCCTTGTGACAATATTATCCAATAAAACACGTGATGTATGACGATGTAGACCTGCATATTACTTAATATTATGTTATTTTTATAACTTCGGGCAAGGTAAACGAGACATAAATATGCCCGTATTGTAAGATATTGAAGGTTTCACGGAACCTGCAACCAGAGGTCAACACTGTGGTTATTTGTGATCGCCTGATATCCCATTTCTTGAATATTCGTTATTTTAACATCAATAGAACTAAACTAACGCTACTGAGCTCCTGTCAGATGTTTACATTGTTCAAGTACCTTCATAAACCCAGTGTTCAACGCACCTCGCAGCAAGAAAAGAAAAAAAAACCGCTGTTAGGAAACTGGGTGACTGAGCACTGGGTTTTATTTGAAAATAAATTTCATAGAATCAGTTAATTTGTAAATTCACATCATGGATTTCCTTTAACAAAAGACAAACCACAAAGCTCTGCTAGGGATGCGAGACTAGTTCACTGAGTGGACTAATCTACCATCGCTAGCAGTGAATGGCCTTTAATTAACCTCTGTTGAAAATGTAATGTCATCTGCTCACTTATCAAGTGTGAGATTCAAGCAAGTTTTGATGAATTGTGAAGTAACGTGTTCACGACCTATTGCAGTTTTGAAACGTATATAGTAACCTTACAACGATCTTCTTTGGCAAAGACTAACGCAGCAATGCTGCTGTAGCTCACACGTATGGCCTGAAAGTTCTGTTGGTGTCATGAAAGGATTACATCTCTTTGAGGGTGACATGATTCAGCTTAAATGCAAAGAAATTAGTTTACTCACTGTCAGCTTCATTGCATATCTGAGGTGATTTAAAGTTCAGGGAATAAATTTACTTGGACATGTGATCTCAAAAGAAAGCTTTAGACCCGCCCCGAGTCTTCAGGATGTGCCAACTCCACAGCTTGCAGAGCAGCTTACATCATTCTTAGACGTAGGTAGCAAGTTATTACGCTAAGTTTGTGCCCAACATTGCAATGAGAGAACAGCCAGTCTAGGACGTTCAAAACTTAAAGTGGCATTTCAGTGTACAAAAGAGAGATTCCGTGGTGAACTTGTCAAACAATTTCTGATCGAAAGAATATTAAACAATTTAATTCAGTCTTATACTACCCCAAGGGTCACCGAAAAAGATACGGAAGAGACAGATGGAGGAGGAGCTTGGAGAAGTTGTTTTGAGGAAAGAGGATGCCCAACATCGGGCGGGAAGGTGTGAGAGCGATTGCTGTAACTGTGAGAAAATCGAACCGGCCGACCTACCCCCCCCCCCCCCCTCTTTATCGAGGACAAACCCGGAACAAAACTGGATCGAAGAAAATGGGAAATATAAAGAGATTCAAGCCCTTTAAGTCGTGATTTAAGTTAAAGCAGCACACGACTGAGTTGACATCGGTAAATTTAGGGGAATTTTGAAGGGGTGTAACCACATGGCATGTTTATAATTAGCATAGGTAGATAAGTTTCATAATCCAATAGTTTTGAAAACTGTCAACATTTTCTCTTTTTTTTTGAAGTGTTAGCCAAGGCTTTGTAAGACAAATTCATTTCAATTGAAATTATGTAAAAAGTGTCCTGTTACGAATTTTTAAAACTGAAATTTAATGGTCAATTACTCATTAATTAGTAGTCATTTGTATGTGACACATGTTGATCCTCTTTGTTTGACCATTTGCGATAAGTATGTAAAGGAAATTTGACAAGTTTGACAAAAAAAAATAGTACATTTCACAAAAAAATTCAAGATGTTAAATAAAGGCAATAAGAGAACTAATGGAAGTATATCATCCACCCCTATATGCCTTATTGGGCTAAGCCCCTCCCCCCCCCCCCTCTCCACATCAACAACAACAAATCGGCCAACGGGAAAATAAACATAATGTTAGTCTACGAAAATATTCAGAGGGGGAGGGGGCTTTTCCAGACCCTTCATGCGCTCACAAATAACAAATAACACATGCATGGATCCCCGTATGATATTCAGTACTGGGCTTTCCACAACAACAAATTTTAATAGTAATTAGCCACTATCTATAGAGCAGATTATTCTGCAAAACTGGAAACTTCGCAAACATTACAAGCATACTTAAAAACATAATCTGTTCAAAGAATGAAGCGAATTGTTTCAGTTTTCAATGAGTTCTGAAAAGTGTGGCAGAACAACTGGAGCCAGGAGTCCCGGGGTGAGAAAAGTAAAGGCAAACGAAAAAGAAAAGAAAAAACGTGATACTGATAGCAAGACAAAAGAAAAAATATGAAAAAAAAGGTTAAGGAAAATGTATAGATTGTGTACTTAACGCTCCTTCCCTTGAATAATGATGGTGTTGGAAATATTCAGCCTTCAGAATTCAAGCATTTCAGTTTTTGTAATCAGAAAAGGTAAAAAAAAGTTCATAGCGCGAAAAAAATGTATGAAAAGGTTTAGGAGAAGGGTTTCAGTACAAAAATAAAATACTGCAGAATAATGTAAGGTACTTGCTCAGCCTGAGAAGAATCTCCGGTAATGTAACGCGTATTATTATTTAAAATGTCCGCATTACTATTATTATTATTCAAAAGTGTTCTCATACGTTCCGCTTCAATCGAGTGCACTGAAGGCGCTTCCCTTTGATAGTCTCCCCACAGTTTTCCCAAAACATCTCTCTATGCTCACCTCTTCCTGCCCCCCCCCCCCACCCCTCCTCCACCCTCTCAAAATGTCTGGATCTACTCCTGTCTTCAAGGAATAACATTCTGACTGAGCTGATAACATTCTGACTGAGCTGATAACATTCAGGCACAGGATGAACTTCATACATCAGGTTATGTTGTATGTCATGGATTAATTAATGCACATCAGAGACCGTTTTGTGTGACATCAATGCAGCAACTAGCTGGATTCCTACACTTATGATATATAAGCACAATCAACCTGGGGATGAAGTCAAAATGTGATGAAAAGGATATCGGAGTAATAAAATCATCTAAATAAACAATGGTAAAATCTTCGAATTAATTCATTTATCCCATTCTGCTTGATCTGACGTCTTGTATCCAAACGTTGCTTCGGTAACTGTTAAGTATGTTCTGTAGTAACTCGCGCGGGTCGGTAATATGTAATTGTTCCTCCTAGCCGCAAAAATGTTGTTGTGAACACATTCTAGCATAAATAGCATTACACCTACAATATTTTGGTCACTTCGATGGATGTCTTTCAGGGGAATTCCAGTCAAGGAACATGTCTTCTGATTTATTTAAGCCATTTCAAACTATTTTCATTCACATTCTTGACGCTTCGAAATGAACTTCTTAAGGGCACCATGATATGTTCAAACTTCCCGCCCAACAGAGTTTCTCACACTGTGCCCGTATACGAAGGGCGTGGCCATTATGATGTAATTGACCGTGATCTTTGTAGCTTGTGACGTAGACAAAAACCAGCTCTAATCCACGACAACCAACCTGATTGTCCTACATAATTGGTAATTAGATGGCTTATTCCCCAGCTTCTGAAAAGGTTTACTTTGTACTTAGTAAAGATTACGTTTTCCTCACCTTCAAGGTATTCTTCATATGGCCCTAAGCTGCTTACATGTGGCCTTTTGATGAGAAATTCTTTCTTATATGTTTTATCTCGATTTTATCGATTACTAATTTTATCTTGTAATAGCCACATTGAATACACAGTGTGTCTAATCACTAATTTGTAAGTTTTTATTTGTTTTTATTTATCTAAACTTTATAAAAGAGGGTAAGACTCGGTTAGCCAAAGCTAATCTTCCCCGAGGCCCTCTGTACAATGTAAGAGACATTGTAAGAGTACGTGAGAGATGTAGGTTAACCATATTGGTCATCCCTGGTCGTCGACTACACCACAGGCCACAGATATCACGGTCAATTCCATCATAATGGCCCTTCGTACACATGCATAATGTTAGAAACTCAGTTGGATTAAATGTTTTAGAAATCAGCCTGTACTATGGTTCACCATTAAAACGTTTTAAACACGTTCTAGCATAAATGTTACCATTACACTTATATAGCAGTCTCAAATGCATTATCAAGGTGTTCTGACTAAGGGGGCATTATCAAACTTGTGGCACCTATTAACGTTCTTGTCAAAAAACAGTTAAAGGGGTAATCTGTATGTCTGACGCATGTTGTTTGTCTGTTTTGGCTTTGATGTGTCTGTGGTAGTCATCAAGTCTGGATGTATTATATCCGTATTGATGGGATGTAAATTAAACAGACTTATCAATTCTCAGACGTGAGGAGGACAAGGTGTAGTCTATAAAAGACAATGTAACTTAAGTTATTTAAGAAGAGAAAAAAAAGGTGGATGTTTTGTCAATAATCTATTTTTCTTCAGCTTTGTACGATTGGGTTGAGAAAAGGAATATTTAGTATTTCTGGAACATTTGATGTTTTTTGTCTCATGCTTGAGTTCAGACGGTTGCCATGGAATATTAGTTTACATAGTAAACAAAGGATGAAGAGCCATGAACAATGGAAGGTGACAGTCTCGTGGGCTTCAAGAGCATGGCTTCCCTTGAGCTCTTGGAAGATGGACTTTCAACGGCAGATCGTGCGGCAGGGATGAACTAATTATAATCGTAGCATTATTTCTAATTTTTTCTTTCATGCATTTCTAAAATTATTACACAATGCATGAAAATACCTTCATGACAGTAATAGAAAAATAAATGAGGCTGCTTGAAGAAGTAATTCTCTTCTTGCGTGTGTTGAATTTGAACTTACAAAATGAAATTTGTTTTGATGTAGTCCTATTATGGTATGGTATATGGTACGGTACTGTATACGCTATATGGGGTAGCAATTTCCACTATAAATGCAGCTATACGTGCAGTAAAACAGTTTCCACATTTCATTTCCTCTTTCATCACTGGCAGAGAAGGTATTCAATATGGAAGACAAACAACCATATCAGGTCTCTCGGATAGTCCCATCCTCTTATGCGTGTTGGCAGAGAATTATTGAGACGATAAATAAGGAATATTTATAGATCTATAATACGTACTTTAACCTTCGTTGACGATACCTTGGTGTTTCTTAACCTCAAGTTCACAGTCAGCTGTATTGTAACGCTATCTACATGACCCCGTGTGCCTTCACCACGTGATGGGGGTGTTTCGTTGACCTTTCAGTAATTACTTATCATGATTGCTCAGATCATCTTTAAAGAGCCCGAGTTTGAGTGTTTGAAGGATTAACATAGAAATAGATAGACCAGAATGACGCTAGGCTAACAAAAGTGCTCAAAGACTGAGCAAATAAAGTCTCACATAATAGGAGGCGCCCTTGGTCTGTATGGCAAAACAGCTAGCCTCCAACATTTGTCATATACGGTGCACATACCGCCCGAGAAGTAAATGCAACCGGCTTATTTTGAGATAACTTGATAATTTTTAGGGAAAACTGCCAATATTTAGCTCTTTTCGAGTAACATTGTCCTAAATTTTCCGTTGGGTTTGAATTACGAGGTTTCATGGAAACGCCTTTAGCCTACCAAGAGTCTGAGCATCACTTATAGTTTACTGACTTCAATCTGGTTTATGTATTTATTTGGGGATTACGGAGTCCAGCGCTTGATAAAGCCCATTTCAAAGACTAGCTTGCAACTTACATTACACAAAAATGATGTAGTGCCGGATTGTTGTGATACATCATGCAGTGTCTGTCCTTCTAAAAATTTTCACATAAATACCTCATAACATCAAGAGCGGTGTGGGGTATGATCAGATGTCAATCTTCCTGTGTCCTCCAGTGTTTTGGCATTCATTCTGCCCAAAATGCAGAAATGATTAATTAGCAAATGCTCCATTGAGCAAAAACATCCTCAAATGACTTTGTTAGATGTTGAGGCTGCAGCGTGTCTTCTTTTCTCCCTGCGGTGGTTATGTGTAATCAAGAAGAGGATGAAGATGAAACGGACTTTAAGAGGGACAGTTTCATCATGATGGTGCCATAGACTCCAACAGTCCCAAGCGTACTGTAATGCAGTAGCGTGTGCAGGTAGGAGGACACAACCTGTGATTCTCCAAACTGTACTTATACACGGAGGAGAGTCTCCTGTGCACCAGAGGTGCACTGCAAGCGCAAAGCGCTAGTCTTAAGTTGAATGCGTGGGGTCCAGGGTCCCTGTCGGGGTTCAGGGCAGAGCTCATGCAATGTAAGGTGATACGACAGCCGTAAATTGGTCCTAAAGCAACTATTGATCACGTTTTTCAGGTTACAGATTTTATGAGTTTGATTCAATGACGAAAAGTTCAGGTCTCTGAGACGTCAGCTAATGAACTTCCGAAACATACTCATCAAATGAAAAAGTCCTTATACTCTTGTTATGTCCAATTTAAGGAGGATTTCTCGACGAAGGTGAATAAAATTACACGTACGCTTTTTCCAAAACGCTTCTTGGGAGAGGATATGATTTCAGGTGCATTAATCAATAACACAAAGAAAACATAGTGTCTGCGGGTTAAGGTTGCGTTAAGGTTCAAAGACTGCAGGGAGCGTAGATGGGTGAGTCAGAGCCAATTATTTCTGCTTAGTGGAAAAGAAGTTCGGCGACTCGACGTAGATCGCGAAGGAACGTCGGGTTTCCTATACAAAACTGGACTAAACCGTGACCCTTGAGTTATCAAGAAGTGACTGACGTCATATGAGATGATAATACCACGACTCATCACCTTTAAAACATGAATGGACACTCACCAGGTGTCATGCTGAGTCACATACTAACCATTCATGTTCCAGTGTGTTTCATAATTCATGTCAATAATAGGCATATATGTACGATGTAAGTATGAGATGCATCGCGGTCACGTGACTAAAGCATTGTACTATTAGTGGCTATCTAACACCGTGCGCTCATGTATAGGCCTACTATCAGTCCGTTCATTACAATGTCAATAGATAATATGTCGATCACAAACGTACCGTGAACTGTTCACAACGTTTTTACATTTGACGATCAAATCGATCAACTGCGGTGACGCTTTTGCAATGAAATGAAAAAAAAAAAAAATCAAAAGACTGTATGCGGTTGAACTTTATCGATGAACTATATCAGGGACCTAGCCTACACCTCATATGTGAAAAACATAACTAACGGTGTATTGGCGTTTGGTGGCTAGCACATTAGTGACAGTTCTACTGTTATTGTCTCGCATTTACTGAACCATGCTCTTATGATACATTGGTTTGAGTTGAGCTGTTGGCAATGGACTAATCATCGGTAACATTACACTATGTTACGCACGGTAACATTGAAAGTACCAAAACCAAATTGTCTACGTTTATGGTAGCATTCAGCGGATACTACCCATGCATAAACCAACTACCCCGCAAAAACCAGCAGTAAATAATAATGGTGATGGTTATCGTTTTCTTTTTTTTTTCAGCACAGTCACACAGTTCGGCAAGACATTTGCAATTTTGTCGAAACATTTAGTATTTTCCTATATATGTGACCTACATTGTCAATTTTTTTGGCCAGTTTTGTGTATGTTAAGGCCCTTTTTACTTAATTGTAATGATTGGTGATTTTCATCCTGAGTTAAACGGAAATTACCACCTAAAGTACACCATAAGTATCAAGGAATAGCCTAATGTAGGCCTCCAAGTGGGACTCTCTGGGTAATGAACTGACGTCTCGGTCTAAGACTCAAGACATGAACTTGACTACAGAACTGCTTAGGCCTAACCACAGTTTCTCTCTCTCCTATCGTCTCTTCCTTTTTTTGAAATTGGAAGTAGTGACTGAATGTATTCACCAGCTTGAAACATATGTGTTCCAGTTTGGCCCGTAGGCAAAAAGGAACCTGACAGTGAATTTCCAATACATTTGCCAAACATCACAGCACATTCTATTTTCGTTTCTTTATTTTTCTTTTTTTTTTATTGTTTACCCTGCTAAATCGTTAAGCTTTTACTCACCAAACAGGCGTCGAGTTGTTCCGGTGGAAGAAGATAAGGTATCCATTTGAAACAAAGTTCTCAAGAAAATTAGCTGTAAATGTATCGGCAGTGACCAACTAGTGGTTTCTGTTTGAACTCCTCACTTTCATCTAACCCGAAATACTTTCTGCGCATGTGCACAACAGTTTCGTGGGACAAATGTTGAGAGCGTATTACTATTCATTTATCCCGTCCGCCCTGGGGCGTACAAGGGCGAATTGCACATACGTGCATGTTCGCATATAATGTCATGTGTAGGCGTATTTGTGAGTATACTTGCATCTCGACGAGTGCAAATATTGTACTACAGCTGTTTAATTGGCTGTGAACCAATATTTAACTGCGTTCGTTTGCAAATGTACCTGCAAAGTTTTGAGTTTGTCATATGTGTAGTTTCTCTTGTAGTCACAGAAAGTCTCTCTCGTCACCTTTTTACACTGGTATGTACACATTCGACTTGATTGACGGGAGGAATATACGGGGAACCAGGGCCTAAGTATATGATTCGCAACAGTTACAATACGTAACCCTCTTCGTTTACTTGACACATGTAATAAAACAATTCCTTAAAACATTCTTTTCTCTAATTTTGATGTTTTAATCTTATTCGACGTAATTTGCATACCGACCCCCGCCCCTACCCCGCAAATGTACAGAGTGTTTTCAGTTGGGTTTTAGTTAGAAGAACATTCTGCAGTGTCATAGTCTCACAAGTGCGGCCCTATTAATCATTACTTTTTAACCGTTTCCAGCTAGTTTCGGAGATTGCAATGGACGAGATGTAGGATAACTAAAATGATGTAACAGTACTAAGGGAACAACTCAACAAGTGGGGCGACGTGGAATGTGATGCATGGAAGAATTTACCACCAGTCTAGAGCAAGTATTTAGTGGGTAATTGAACCTACTGCTAGCTGAATTCTTCCCAAAGTGGAAAGCCCTTGGAGATTGCAAATCTTCTGGAATATTCATCAAGTACTGAGAGAGGTACTCCTGTCCTGTGTACATATTTACCATCGGCTTTGAAGAATAAAATAACAATACAAAGAGCGTATACACTACATACAGAAAAGTATTTACTAAAGAGCTCTTCCAAGATGAAGCCTTTTGCCTTTTTATGTCTGTCTGTCTGTTTTTTTTTTCTTTCTCTAATGTATTTTGAGGGTCATTAGTCTACATTATGAGGTCATATCTCCTAGCTCTTGTGTCTCTGTGTGACCTTTAGTGACGTCATCAATTCGCTTTTCGTGATTTGTTACGAAATCAGCATTTTCGCTGAATGCCGTAATCATCGGTTCTAGTAATGAATCATACGATAATACCCCTCTGTCCTTTTGATAAAAAAAAATGACTTAACAATCTTTATTCATCTAAATATTTATTTACTGTTTGAAGTCGTGGGCTGTGTGACGTGCAATTATGTAGAGGGTAAGAGGACGCCTGGTCAAAACTTGAATCGATTGTGTAAGTTGCAAGTATCATCACTGTTACACTGGATTTTTGCAGTATCATTTTGCAGTATAGAACGACTCACATCACGGCTCTTTATAGTGTAGCATCACCTCCCCCAACATTAAAGGGAAGACAGTAAAATCGATGGTCATAATCTGTTTTCAAAATCGACCGTTCTGAAATATTTCCGAGAGATATTCAACCCCAAATATCCTCATAGACAAAGTGGTTGCCACTTATTGTCAGTGGTTTGTAAAGGTGAGAGCTCGTGTTATTAATACCTCATCTGATGACGTCATTCTCTTCTTGGTAACTTTCTGCCTACGTCACATTTTTGCTCTTACTCTTGCCATGTCACATTGTTTCTTCTGATGGGCGTGTGTATATACCCCTTTGCCGTCATAATTCACTGTCCACGAGTACATATGCAAAGAGAAACCGTTAACTAGTAACGGTTGCAATGAGTCATCAAGAAGTGACTGACGTCACAAGAATAATATGACAACCAATCACCTTTAAACAGCAGGCTGACATTGCTCAGAGCCAGGTGTATATGGTCTCTACAGACGTCATCTTGTTTACGATATTCATGCTCGACATGTTCTCAATTCATTTATTCAACTAGGGAAAGTATCCCATGCCATATTACCCTCCATTGCTATTTTGTAAAGATATATGGTATCCATGCTGTGAAGTTCAGCTCCTTTAAAGTTCTCATTATATATATATAGAAACCAAATCATTACAAAAATGTCAAACTAAGGAATGTTTCTCCTTTACATCTGTCCACATATAAACATTTGTAAGCCCGTGTGTCTATATTTTGTCGTTTTTGTTAAACCGTATTTAGACCTTTATATTTGCGAAGGTCTAAGGTCAAGTGTTTTCAACCTGGTTAAGATTAAAGGCAAAACAATAAATACAAACACGATAGCTCAAGAAGAAAAGCTGGAACTCTTTGAAACGTACATAAATCACATCGATAACAAACAGCCTCTTATTTTTGGTGGAAATCAAATGTAACTTGGGTCAAATTACGCCAAAAAAAAGAAAAAAACAACATACAAATATGTATCAAAATGGAAAACTGAAACTGATGTCATATTGATTGAAAGTGAACGAAACTGAGTAATAGAACCTCGTTTATTTGTTTATTTTCTTCTTGGTTGAGGGTCGTTTGAGGTCAACAAGAATCTTATGAGCATGATACTTAAAAAGGGGAAACTTGACCAGAAAGCCTGTGTAGCTTGTCGGTCTAGCATATTTATTGCTAGGTACGTACTTGCGTTCGGTGATGATTGGCTGGAATTTGGCTCAGGGGACTGAAATAATATCCAGGACCCTATCGACTGAGAGAAAAAAATCTATCAGCGATCAGTTTAGCCACAAGCTATCATTTCATATGAATTATTTATTTCGAGAATATTCCTTTCTGTGCCACTACTATCAAATATGTTGTAAACAGGTACCATACACTGTAATCGGATTCCATAAAAGAAATTACGTATATACATCACGATGGACATTATAATCAATGTTATCCTTTATTGAAGCATAATGTACTTTTTGATATGAGATCTAGCTGTTCGCTTGATGTAGGGCTTTTGAATATCATAAACTCGAAAACACAGATAAAGATAAAAGTGGCATGCCTTAGTTACGATCATATTTTGACGTATCTTCCGTGAAAGAAGGAACAAACTTGGTTGACCGGGTGCGAGCCTTCCAACCTGCGGCAATAATTCCTGTATAGGCCTACTATTCAGTTATTCCGTGTGTATTTCAACATGCCCCCTACACAGCGAGATACACATCTGGCTCATTTTGATTCTGATTCCAAGAAACAGAAAATTACCATGGATTTGCAAAACATGTCGAGCAAGATTACAAGACTCGGCGCAATCGCTACAAACGGTTCACTTGATTGTGCCGGAAGAAAAAATGTGCGGCTTCAGAAAAAAAAAAAAGTGTCATTTCGTTTAGCATATAGGCTACAATGAATAAATTACGGTTGACTTTAATTGGCACATAAAACGTCGAGAACCATTTTCTTCTTTTGTTTCTTGGAGTGGACTTTTAGTTTTTAAAACTACCAATTCATGAAAACAGACATTTACAACAGACAATTTGTTTCTTTTCATCCAACCAACAACATAATAAAATGGTTACTTTCGTTGGTTTGCAATCAGCCCAGGGATTACATTCTATACACAGGGAGGTGCAATTTAGGTCCGAATCTAAATCACACCTCGCCGCTATACACGTGCACATATCAATGTACATGCTCACAAAACGCGGTACAAATTAAACTGCTTTTAATTTTCTGTATGTTATCATGGGCGCCGATTTGTTATCGAAAGTTTTTGCATTTTTGTGGTGTTTTTTTTTTTTTTTGGGGGGGGGGGATCTGATCTACACCCGTTTCTCCTAAAAGTACTAGTCAGTGTGAGTACAAGCAGGATTATCTAAGTGGATCACCAAAATCGGTTTCCGTGGAGGTGGAAGAGAAGTTTTGGTGTTGCAAAACCTCGCGGATGGACGGACCTAACGACACCCCTCCGCAGTTCTAAGCTACATGTACCCACCCTGCAATATCACAGTAATGAGGAAAACACGAATCCATAAAAAAAAAATAATTATACATATTCAGATGGGTCGAGATGGTACAAGAATCATAATTGAATTATACATCCACTTTCACTTACTTTCTGAAGCATGTGGCAAGTATTTGAAAAAAGAAACGAAAAGTTTGATCAAAATACCTTTCAGATTGCATGAGATGGCACTTCCCAGTCTTTTTCGCCTTGTTACTTTCAGCTAAATTTTCTTTAATTTTTAGAACATACGGTAAGTCAGGAAATTTACACTTCCACTAAAAATAATGCACCGCAGCTTTTTCTTTTAATATAACGTTGCAAAGTGTGGGGGACAAATATGTTAGTGTCCCCTCCTCTCAGAAAATTGGGGGCCATGTCCCCAATGTCCCCCCCCCCCCCTCCATCACAATCGACAACAATGCATGTTATATACTTTGAACGATAATCAACTGAATTAAAAGCCCCAGCGAACTTTTTTGCCGATAGTAACGAAAGTAGGGTTACAAAAATCCTCGATATTGCCCAATTCATATGTTTTTTTATTTTCTTCTTTTTTCAGTACGACACAATGACCCGTTGAACCTGTTTGAACTCTCCATCCGCAATCTTGTGATGAAGGCTATAATAGTTTCTGTTTTCACATCACCCTCAAGCCTGCATGCAGATTAGTATAGTAACAGAATCTACTACCTAGGTAAGGCAAATTGTCTATATTAGGAGAAATGCGATTCTATAATGCGGGCATCTATCCTACCTTGATTTCGTTATTACCAATACATCTCGAAGCATACACATATACTAGCTGGCGGCAGAATACATAATAATATGGTGGCATTGATTTCTGTCTCAGCAATGTCGCTTTTGAGTATCATCCGGTATAATTCATATATTTGTAAAATACATATTCGTATGACGCAATGTGACGTTTCTATAACATGACGTATGTACACTATAGATATACATGTGGTATAGCCTATACAAATAATGTGCATTACTAAGAGAAAAATGTTGGATGTTCACTTAACCCAAGCTGATCTGAGGATAAATGCAACAGTGTGTGATAAAAGTTGCTGCAATAGCGCCGGTGACATAAGCTGAACATGAAAGTGGACCATGGACCAGAAAACGTAAGTATAATCCTGCGTATTCGTCATCGCGATGGTTTTTAAAAACGGGAAGGGTGACTTCTTCGGTTAACCCAGACAGCGCGATCACGGATCTGCAAATCACTAACGGTTACTGCCCCAAAAAACTGGAAAGGCGATAACACGTACTAGTCTTGTCGAAACCAAGGCACACCCCACCCCCTTCATTATATGATCTATATCGAACATTGTTTTGTGGTATGTATATGAACAATGTTTACAAGTACTTCCTTTGACAGTTTTACTTACCCAAGTAAAATCAACGAATAAGAAGATCAGCGATTAAGAAGATTTTTCAAATCAAGAAGCAGGTAACAGCAGCTGTACTCCCGCAGGACGCAGTCCTGAGTAAAAATAAGAGAAAGTTATTACTATAACTTGGCAAAGTTTTGCTCTGCACCTACCGTTTAATATATAATTTTGTACCACAGTGACAATTTATTAGAAAGCCAACTACTGATTTGCGGTCATAGCTTGATAAATAGGTACGGCGTGAGGACAAATTCAGTTTTCAAATTTGTTCAAGTCGCACGTGTCTTTTTGAAATCTACTGGCACATGTGTTCACATGTGGACCGTACAGGGGGCACAGTTTTCAACAAGTCGTATGCATTGAAAAGTTCAAAGACGCTCTCTCTAAATAAAATTATCAGACTGGTCATAATTCTCCAGTGGAATAAAATAATAATAATAATGGATTTTAAAGCTTGTCATAATTGTTCGAGATCAAATCATGTATGCAGGCTAATTCACATGTTTGGACCCACACTCTTTTAGTTCTGAAGTTAAAAAATTGATTGAAAGCTATAAAATCGTAAGCTAGTGGCCTACTTTATATCATTATCAGTATCATTATACCCATTGTAATTCTTATTTGTCTAACTTTGTGAAACTGTTTTGGAATCCGATATCAAATATTGGTAAATATCTGTTCTTTTCAATATATAGGTCTATGTGACACGTGATAACTCCATGTTTCAGTATGACCTTACAGAATATTTAAAATCGTCAGCTTGTTCGAACAGCCCCATGCCCCAGTGGGGGTGGGGTGGGGAACTCTCGGCCTGTAGTACCTAAAGTCTACTGTTATATCAGAAAATATATTGAGGGCAAACACAGTGAAAAGTGAAAAGAATTAACTTGAAATAACCATTTACCCTTTGACGTCACATTTCAACTATCGGCCACAGTTAGGACTTAGGTTATAGTAGCCTAGGCTTATATTTTACAGCTTACCCTTTCAAGTTTCAGATCTGGCTGTGTCTGCACCGATTCCTTCTCTATGTGATTGTTTTCACGTGTCTGAGTAATGCAAACTACAGACACACATGCCTTTCTGAAGGGAGCCTCCAAAACAAGAATTTTTTTAAATTTTAGTGTTTCGCTGATTTGCTGGCCTTTCAACGCGACCTCTTTATCAATGCCACCTGTTGCCATCTATACCAGATTGTCACACTGCAGGGATCACCTGACGTGCCTGCTCCTGCTGTGTGCAGCTTATTCATTACCAGCGTGTTAACCTTTTAGTTGTCTCGGCTAAACGTCTTCCCAAGGAGAAAATAAAAGACAAAAAAGGGTTAAAAGTTTTCAGGAATATTCGATTTACGATGATTCTTTTTGGGTCGCAAATTATTGAACCTGATAAGATATGGGGACGACAAACTAGGCCGCAAAAGATAAAAATGGAAGAAATTTTGACAAATTACTTAAAACAATAAATGACGTCATTGCAGTACCACGGAGTCTGTAAAAAAGAAAAGAGCTACCATTTAAATGGTAGCGCATGCACTTAATAGGCAGTAACCGAGGTTTTCCCTGGATGTTCAGAGGTTATAGGATTCCTTAATGTTGAATTACAAACGATTAAACCCACGCGCCGGTGTAAGCCATTTAATCCTCAAGTTTGGATATCCGTACAATTTCAAAGTCCTTAAAGAAAAAAAAGTGTCCACCAAGATATGTGTGAAATTAATTTGAGAAACCTACAAGTAAGTGGAGATATTTGAAAAGGAATTTGAAATATCTTAACCGTAATTTCAGATATACGAATTTACGAACCATTTTGTCAATTCTTAAAGTCATAATTTTCAGATATCTCTACCTCTGATTCAGATATCTGAAATTTCGATTGAATTCAGATAGCTCTAAATTTATCCCAGATATATAGCAAGCAATTTTAGTCACCTGAAATGTTATTTGAGGTATCTAAAGTTCGCGAAAGAAAATCTTAGATAAAAGCTGTCCCAAAAGCCCATCCACTGTGAAAGGTAGACATGAGCTGATTACTGCGATAATTTTATTAGCATATATTTCAGGTACATTATCGGAATTAGGCAATACGCAGACAACGATGACAGTTGCCAGTGCACAGAGCGATCAGTTTCAAGTATTCAGGGGCGTAGATTTCTTTTCAACATCGGGGGGGATGATGTGTGCACGCGAAGCGTGCACGGCGAGCGCGAAGCGCGAAGCCCCTAAAGGGTGGGGTCCAAGGGTCCGCGTTAGGGCCCCTGGTGGGGTTCCAGGGGGCGAAGTCCCCGGAAGCTCCTGGGTTTTAACGCCTCAGAGGCCCAGGAAGACTGCTTTAAGGGGTAAAATACAGAGGTAATGTTGTAGGGTATTGACATGATTATACGCTTAGGAAAGGCTCTTTTGAGCACAAAACTCTTTATCAAGTTGCACTGGAGGACTGAAATTGAACAATTCTAGAGCAACGATGTACCGTTAAGTTTTAAAAGGCAGGTATCAACTCAGGGTTATCCCCGGTAACAAAAATGTGAGTTCGAAGACCATTACATGACTTGCAAGTTGGCTGGAGATAACCAGAAAATTTTCAACACGTATCTGTAGACTGAACATTGGGGGGATGATTACATTGACCATCCCCCTTAGTCAAATATTGGGGGGATATATCCTCCCCATCACCTCCCCCCCCCCCCCGGGATCTACGCCTATGCAAGTATTACCGCGAGCTCAATAGTTACTCTTGCCTCTTCATGTACATAAATGATAATACAAAATTTCGGCTGGCATTGTGTAGATATTTGTGGATATTTCTGAAGTTAAATTCCACGTAGAATATTTTTTAAAAATAAAAATTTAAATTTCATTTGCTATTTTCCCCTTCACCACTGTACTAGTATGCAATCTTGGAGGCCTCTGCACGTTTTCTGTTTGTGAACTCCCCCCCCCCCCCAAAAAAAAAAAAGAAGAGAAAAGTGTCTCACGCTTTCACATAGACATAGAACTGAATTACTTGTAAAGATGAAATACTGAAAAGGACAAAATCCAGGAGTTGCGCATACATGTATTTATTTTAAAGACCACGTTCATTACTCAAAACGATATTTTTTGTTAAAATTATTCGAATTCACTGCTTATGTTATTTTCATCTATTTTGTAAACATGTAAGAATGGTATGTGTCTCCATTTTACTAGTAAATAGTAAATTCTACAAGAAGCTAAAACATAAACGACTTAAAATAAGTTACATTGAATTGTAAAGAGGCTAAAAATGTGACGTAGATACGGTGGTATATCCAAAGGGCTACTGAAAAATATTGAAATTTCATGATAATGAGGAGAACTTTACTCTCGTTATTGCTGAGAACCATATATCTGAATGAGATCTTCCGTTTTGGAAATTGTAGAATTTATAAGGAAATATCTATTTCAAAATGGTAACATTGCATCATGGGAAATCTACCACGTCACAGTGACACTTCACATCGTTTGTATTTTTTTTTTTCTTAAATCTTGGCCGTCTTAAAGGAAACATGTTGAAGAGATGTGACGTTTAATTTCCCCATGCAGCATCTGTGAGGTTAAACTACAATAAACTCAATCTAAATATTTCACTGGTGTCAATTTAATATTTCACTGATGTCAAACTGAATATTTCAAAGGTGTCAAATTAATTTTTCACTGGTGTCAAATTTTCAAAGCTAAATAAAGGACTTTGATGTGAAAGAACAACAAACAATTCTTGCAGTACTTTCCCTCTGCTACACGGCATTTTGTAACTTCGAGACAAGTGGAAGTCTTTTTTGACCAGAGGAAGAGTCTTTCTTCAAATAAACATGTCTAGAGCTATGAGAAAAGATTTTGATGTGGCGTTTGAAGTGTAAAACATTATTCTCTTAATCCCATTAAAGTCATTCATCGTTCTTTGAGTACGTAGACACAAACAGCTTTTGGTCATGGAGCGGTTTTGCATGAACGTACAACGGAACTAGAGCTGGACTCTCAAGGAAACATATTTCTCAAGTCGGTCTTTTAAAAAAGAACAACTCATTTGAACAGACAACTAAAGAGGCCAAAACTGTTCTGCAAACTCAAAGTGAAGAGTCACACAGCTCTTAAAAGGCCACTGTGAATGAATGGTGAGTTATGAGCCAGTGACTACCCATATCCATCAACAGTGAGTGCTTATGTGCTTATGTGCTTGATCAATGATGCAGGCATTCATTAATCAACTAATCAGTGTAACGTACAAATGCTACACTGTACAAACACTACACAGCTGTGACCACGTCATGCGCAAAATCAGATTCACATGATGTTTTTTTTTGTTGTTTTTTTTGTTTTTTTTTAAGGAGTAATTGGAGTCAGATGGTGTACTTTTGTCTGTTGTAAGTTGCGATTTGTATTGGTACATTTTTCGTGAAGTTGATAATATAGAGTCGGTAAGGCAACTTTGGGTGCTTTGCCGGCGGGCATGGGCCGGTGCAGGTTTCCAAACGACGTGGCTTCTTTCTTTGTTACAATGCAATCACGGTATTCAGACATGATCACACTTTTGAACTTGAGAAAATAATGTCACCGTGATGAAATAAAAATTATAAATGCAACTGATTTCGTGTCAATTACCCTCTCCAAACGAAACATGTTTCGCTCATAGCTGTCCTTGTCCTCCAATATACCCATCCACCAGTTTCATGTCTCCAACATCTTTTTTTTTTTGTATGTATAATAGGCTTAACGCTTGAGTAGATAATTGAGCTTGAAGACACGGTACCTTTGATCAGGGAACTGGAAGACAAAACAACAGTAACATTTTAAAGTTTATGGGTGTGTCATTTTTCTTTCCAGCGACCTTTCATCCATCATGTCATCTCTGTTCTAAGAGTGACGGACTCGTAAGAGCTTGTGATTTGAAATTCTCTCAAACGTCCACGAAACATATACTAGGACAAATCGATGGCGCTAGTTGAATATGCAACAATGAATCTCGCGAGATTTTGTGACGGCTTTTAAACGCATCAGCAGTAAAATTGAAAGGTGATAATCAGATAAAATGATGTCTTCCATTTTTTTTTTCTGTCTCTAATAAGCCTAATACCTGAGTAGATGGTACCGTTTAGTAACAACAATAGCATTTTGATGTGTGTGGGTGTGTTACTTCACAGGGCAACTTTTCCGTCTTGCATTTCACATCTCTTTTCTTGGGTGGCAGATTCATTTGTGCTTGTGACAACTCTACGTACTGCAAAATGTAATATTGATAGAGATGGCGCTATTTGAATATGGACCGTTGAGTCCTACTGGATGTTTTAATTGGTTTTACATGCATTAGTAGTAAAAGGTAGGGCCATTATCAGATAAACTATATTACATTGATGTCGGCATTACATGTTTGCACCATTGAGAATCAGCCCTTTCGTCACACTGTGGATCTCCACTTGTATTACGTAACTGTTTGCTTAGAATCAACCACGATTCTTCCTCTGCATTTCTCAAAAAAAAAAAAAAAAATGACCACTTAACATATATTTCGCAATTATTTTATGCAATACAAAGTATTTTGTGATTTTGTTCTATTTCGTCTCACATCCAATTTTTTACGTTAAGCCAAAGAAGTGCAAATTTTTCACTCAAAAGGAAACTGGGAAATTCGTCGTTGATTATACTCTGCAATGACGTCATCGTATAATGAAGGAGACGCCAGTGAAACCGTTACTAGCCACTCTCCAATGGAATCTATCGGCTCTGCGTTACATCTCCGTGCACATTTTAGTTGTGTTACTAAGACTCTACACGAGGGTCATATAACTCCTCTCCTAGACTCACTTTAGACATAGAGTCATAACAGGCTGCACTCTGTGTTTAGTGTCAACCTGACTCCATTTTGATTCCATTTCGAAATTCCAGTTAATGCAGCCAGACAGAAAAATGCAAATGCAACTTAAAGGTCGTGTGACATGAAAATGACACTTTGGGGTAATGGGTGCATTGAGCATTGAAAATGTTGAAAATAGCCACAAATTCCATCCAGCTCAGTCAAAGATTGACATATGCACAGGCAAATTAGTGTCCCACAGCCGTGTCATGAATAAACATTGTCTAAGTATGCAAATTTGTGACGTCAAGAGATGGACTCCCATGATGTGTCTTTTGTTTATGTAACCTTTATTTCAACGACATTTGAGAATTTTATATGCTCAGATGGTTTCATTTTTGAGGCATGTATTTTTTTTTTCCTTCAAAAATGTCGATATCACATAATAATGTGAAACTCAGTAATGAAGTAATTAAGAGGCAAAATATATAGGCTCAACAAAAGAAATACTAACACTGTGTAGCACTCCATGTCATCTGTTTTGCTTTTTTTTTTTAAACTTTGAAAAGTCATATCTCGATTTTTACTCGGGTTTTACTTTGCAACTTTTACACGAATAGTGCTCCTTTTTAGAACCATGTCACACAACCTTTAAACTCAAGCGTGAACTTTAAATGTCCCTTTCCATTAACTACGTTATCCAGAATTACGTGCGTCTTTATATACGGAAGAAATAAACTGTTAAAACAATAAAGCATCGGTTTGCTGTTTTATTCCCCCCCCCCCCCCCCGACGAAAAAAATCAAACACGAGCTGCTAGCCAAACGTAATATAACATGCCTCTTAGAGATGCATCTAAACGCTTAAATCGCTCTTAAAAACAAAAATAATCTATCCAAAGGGAGGGATGTCTCCCAGCGAATTTGCAGCTGAAATATGCTGGTATGGGATTTTTCACAATTTTTATAATCCAAATTATACTTTTTAAACGTTCTGTCAATTTTGTGCGGGTGGTTTTGAGATTTGCTCTTCATGCCGGTCAGCAACCGTCAGTGTCCAGTTGCCCACTGCAATCGGCTGTCGTCTATCGGCCTGATTAGAGCCCTGACGGTAGGCCTACAAGAAGTACTGACCATTAACTTACACCAAGGAGGTGTTATTCGTTAATACCACCTCCCTGTTTATACCAGGGAGTTGTTATGAGAACTCCCTGCTTACACCTATGCATGTGGTCAATAAGTTTCCCCTAATAACAGAAACTTAGGGGCGCTACGCCAATTGAACTCGTTGGCTACTGCCATAGCACGACATGCACGTACACAGTTAAAAGCGAAAGGGTCTTTCCTTCCATAAACGTGGACTGTCTTCGGTTAAAGTACATGTGACATGAAAACACATTTTGAAAGATTGACTGAATTATCATTAAAAATGTTGAAAGGTAACCTCAAATTTTGATGTCGTCACAGAGTCGAGCACTTCTTGCATCACGTTTTATTTGAAAATTGATTTCACATGTTAAACATTCTTAATGAGCATTAAAACATTCACTACGTAGGACTGAAAAAACAAATTCCACATATCGAAAGTTCTTGCTTTCCAATTTCGTAGAACATCTGTAAAATTTCCTCTGACGGTGAAGCAGAGATTCTTTCCGTCATTCGTCTCACGTGTCAACGGGAACTGAAGAGCCCGAGATGAATTCCGCTTGGTATGCGACACATGTTTGTTAACACCGCCCCCATACCCTCCGCCTACGGTTCGTTTACTCTAGATATGGCGTGAATTATCGACTGAGTAAACTTTCAGTTTGAAGCGCAACCTTGGAGCACCATGCATAACTTATCCTCCTAGTTGTTCACGTTTAATCAAGGCGATGTTTATTGCTTATATGTAAGTTGTAAATGCTATAGCTGCTTCATGGTGGCAATAACCCCAGACTCACGTTGTTTGGATATGTACGAGCGATGAATTTGCCTGTCTAAGCACAACTTTTGCACGTCCCCATACATGACAGAAAAGGCCGGTTACATATGAAACCCCCTCTAGCTTTGCTCTGATACAAAGACGATAAGCCCCCCCCCCCCGGCATGAGCTTCCTTAACAGCCAAGTTTTAACAAAATTGTGGTGTAGATGTCCATGAGAACTTGCCCCCCCCCCCCCTCCACCGTAAGAGGGCAGTAGGGTGGGTGAAGGGAATGAAATGGACCAACCATGCAGGGTAACCAGAGTTACTCCATATTTACATACCGTAGGGATACCTGCCGTCCAGGAGAGGACAATTGTTACCAAATATACACATAAGCATGTGACACAGACATAACCATGCAGTATAACTCAAGAATACGAGTTACCCCATTGGGGTAAGAACAATAATAAAGAACAGTGAATCATCTTGACCATTGATGATCTGCGTAGTGGCAGTCGCTGTTAGTTGGTTGGTAGAGACTAGTAGGAGTCGCGTTGAACGGCTACCGAGTATGCCGAATGGTCCTGTCAACCTGCCCGTACCTTCTCGTCGAAGTTGTGCTCCCCCCCCCCCCCTCCTCGTCGTCAGCGTGGTGGGTGGCGGGAATGTAGACTTGTAACTTCGTCACTTCTTCACGTCTCACTTGAGAGGCCGAACGGGAGAACCATTTACTTCTCTGGGTGACGGACGAAAATGTCTTCATTTCTGGTAGAAAGAGGTCCCCGGGAATGAACTGGCAATAGCATTGTTCTCGTCTGGAAACGGGTGTCGGAACAGGGCGATCGCTGAGCTGTAATTTTTGATAGTTGAAACTTGCTTTCCTTCTTCGTACAGGGTGGATAGGAAGTCGCAGGCCGATGTTAGAGGAGTTTCGAAAGGGAACTAATTTGTCGACTACTGCACCATTCTGTGCAGTCGCCAATTGTTATTTGGACTGAGACATCTCTTCTGGACTTCGCAGCAGCAGGTCGGCAATCTCCAAAAAAAAAAAAACCTTCGTGATCCTACAGACAATTATCCACGCATTCGACTAAAGACTAGCTATGTTCGGATGGAGAACGGCCCCTCTCTTCTTGGATGCCGTGTCCGGGAGAATTACGTGGGGCGTGCAATAGTTTTGTGGAGACAGGTAAGTGAGGAGCGAAGTAAATTGGAATATCAAACCTGCATGTCAGGGGAAATTAAGGAAAATTATGATTTCGTTTAATTAAGTAAACCTCAAGAAAAAAAAGTTTGGAGAATATTTCTTGCTGACAACGACAGCTGCCATCACACTTTCACTTTTGCCTCTGCAAAGTAATATACTGTTTCCACAAACCTTGTAAGTGCCAAGAAAATTCACGAAAGAATTAAGACAGTCCCCATATGTTGATTAAATTGTTATACAGTCAGATTTTGTAATTGGCAATGAGCAAATATTTATACCAGATATGGAAGTGCAAAGTTCAACAGCCAGACATATATTACCCCTTTTAGCAGGGCAGTGTACACCTTACCTCCCTCGCACATACCATATCTTGCTAGGTAGTTTCTATTCAGTGTAGTCCTTCGAAGAGGAAAGGATGGTAACCTTCAAAGGTAGTAAAAGAATTTAATTCTCTTTTGAATTTATTTTGAAGATCAATGGATTTACATCGATTCCTTTCAGTTCATATTTTATCATTTTCTTCCCTGCAAAAAAGATCAAAGTTGCAAGATTTATGAAAACAAAATCTTCAGAACTCCTGAAAAAGAACGGGTATATCACGAAACGTATAGCAATCCACATAAACAAGAAAGTTTGTGGCCAGGGATTATTACTGCAGTGCACGGTTTAGATATAGAACGTACAATCGTGTAGCTATCCATGCGGTAGTCACGCCGACCTATGCCTCTGGCGCGTTTCATATTAGAGGAACGGATTCGCCCCCCCCCCCCCCTTGATTACAGTGAAGATACAGAAGATGTATTTAGATAGCACCACTAGGCCCATCAGAGTTAATAATTTGAAATTTTGAAGGAGTTTTGGAGATTTTAAGAAAACTCCTGAAAAAAGTTTTTAAATGGTTAGTTGATGTCGATTCTGTATCTGTCTAAAATTGTACTTTGTCTTTCTGTCTCAATATCGGAAGAGTTTGTATGTCTCTTTTTTACATCGAAAATATATATCGATCGTTAAGTCTGATAATTACATATGTCAAAGGCAATAAGAGCCTAAAACCTTTATGAAAAAATTATGACTATAATTTTGATCCTGTTTTAATAACATAATAGTTAAGAATTTGTTTTAAATTTTTGCAATGACGTTGTCATGTGTTCTGCACTTGAATAGTTTTAATAAGAAAATCGTTAACGTACAGATCTGAAGGCAGAGAAGAGATCAGATTAGTACAGTAATATGTTAATGTACAGATCTGTGAAAGGAACCCTACACACTCTTACTATACACGCACTACCAGTACTATGAAGAAAGCAATTAAAAATATTACAGGTTTTTCGATTTGATCGACATGTGCTCAAAGAAGACACAAACTGTAACATATATACTTGTTTGAATATTTCAGTATTTTCATTTATTCTGAACAAATCGACAAAAACAAGGTTTTAAACTTTGAAATTTCCACATGATCAAATTGGGGTTCACACTATTATTATTTTTGCTCTCTTGACTAAAGAGACTTTCACAAATAAATTGCAGTCTCGTTAAAGTCAGCTTTTACTTATAATGTGTTTATCGCGAATGTTAATTGACTTCTTTAGAGGAAGACTTTGCCGAAAATATGTTAACCTTTTCTCCAAGCTCGGTTTTGGCTTAATCTTCATGAGCAGCTGTTGAAAAAGGGTGAATATTTTAAAAACAGAATTGTGTATGGTTTGTGTCACCTCTCCATCTGTATCTCGAAGGAAATGAAGTTGTTGTGAAGACACCTTTACCTGATAACTTAGAGCTAATCGAAGGGTTGAGGCCTTTGAATTCCTCTTCTGTCAAGGATATTACACTTTTGCCATTTTTTCGTTAGACTTCAGTCCATTTAGCCTTTAATACCACAAATCGCCCTATTGCAGGTTCACTTTATACCAGACTAACGAAGGGAATAAAGTGGCGGATAATTTTTGCAGAACTGGTACCCATGAGCAATCCTATAAAATTGTTGCACAGTACAAATATTCAATATATTGCAACTGTTTATATAACGTGGTAATGATGTTTTCTGCTAACAACAGACACTGATGCTTGTCAAAAAATTGAAAAAAAAAAAAATCACACCATAGCATTTAGCACGACTTCTCCTCTAAAAGTTACTTTATCCCTTTAATAACGTGCCCAACGTGATTTCACGTTGTACGCATTTTTCAATTGTGTAGTAGGTTACTTTACAAGCAAAAAAATCTTGGGTAGATATCTATTATGTTGTACATGTTAGCTGAAATGTATGAACATCCACATTATGCATCTTCAGGTGAGTTTTCTGTAACTGTGCGGTACGCCCATGTGAAGTTGTGAACATGCATTTCTTCAGTGATACATCATGATGCTGTTTCAAGAATTAATTCGAAATCGCTTTTATCCTGAAAATATATTTAAAAATCGCTTTAAGAGAACATATGGAATATGTTGTACGTAACCTGGTAAAATGGAAGAAGCGTTATAGAGTTAAGGTACTGTTCGTTATATCATAAAATAATTTCAGATTTCGCCTTAACTAAACTGCATTAAACTGTATTGAGAATTTAATATGAGAGTGCAATGCTATATCGATATTTACTTTTCGGCACGAACTAAAGGGTAAAAGCGTATGACCTTTACGCACTTCAACCGTTTATTGTATAATGCCTTAATGGATGAAATATAACAATCCTGATATGTGTTACTCATAATTCACAGAGAATCATTAATCCAGTCGGGAGAAAGCGATGGTTCTTAAATTTCACTAATTCATAAACGTGCCATTTCAAACGATATACGTATAAGTGATTCATTTTAGGTATTATGCACACTGAGCAAGAAAGTACTCCTTTATGATACATGAAAATGTTACAACTCTCGAAGAGAGATGCCAAGGCCTAATTTCGAACTTCATCTCCAAACCATCCAGTTTGAAGCTTTCCTTCAACAATTCAGTGACGTCACTTAAACTGCCGCGGAACTTCCTCTGTGTCAGGCACCAACCTGAATCTTTTCCACTATTCGTCACTGTTCTGTATAGTGACTAAAGTGAATCACTAATCTGTTTCCAAGGTTCTGCATTGTCGAAATCTTAACCCACAGCCATAGACCTACATACCTATATATAAGCAAGAAGAAATACATCAGAAGGAACACGTATAGGCCTAAGCAAGATTCCTTCTAGCATCATTTTGTATCGATTGATGAAGCGGTTGCTCTTCCCAACAGCGTGTACTTAAGCTCGAACAGGTGTTCAGCAATCCTTCCTATTTCCGTTTGACTCACGCCATCACTGGAAAATCTATTTTACTTACAGCCCATTGAAGGTATAGTCTGCCAAGCAAAGCACATCATCGGGAGACACTAACGTTGTATATTCTACAGAGCAAACTCGAATGTTTAAAAAGATTACATTAGATAAGTAACGAAGCAAGAAACTTAACAATATAACATTAAAGTGCTCAAATATGTTCACCTTACATATGCGTCACAGACTGTTAATATGGAAGCATTTAATATCCTGTGTTAAATATTAAATGCATACGATGTTCCAAAAACCTGAACATTATCTATCATTTTTTAATTTCACTTTGCTGATATCACGTTGTCTTTACTGACTTCTTTGATAGATAAAATCCTTTCACCCACGGATTTACTTGTTTTGTAAGATTTGCAATCACCTTGGCCGGTGTTATTTGATCTAGGAAATTACACTTATACATGGAATCGTGAAAATTTCGTCAAAATTTCTGTTTGTAGAAGAGGGTTCAAAGTCTGACTTTTGATTTCCCTCCGTGAAAGACTTACTTTTTCTTCTTTTTTTTAGTTTTTGTTTTTACGTTTTATTTTATATCCTTTCAGAGAGCTCTTAGCGGTATAGTCTGATTTGTCATCTTCTCACGATAAGACTCCGGTGGAACATTGCGCATGCCTAGATCATGCACAAGCAGTCATATTAAGTTACCGTACGAGTCATACGCCGAACGCAAACCGTGAGATTGGAATTACTTGCACGGCGACGAGGACGTACCGGCGACTATCGTTGACTTTTTATCTTTACAGGTAGAGGCTGGTGCTATCGAGGTATCTGGTGTAGAGATGGAGTTCATCAGAGGTGGCCTCGCCAAACTAAGGGATCTCACCGGCAAATCCGCCGATCAAACTCCATTTGTGGAGTCAGAGGAGGTCAGTTCCGGCGACGAAGCTGACGGCAACGACATCGTCGAAGGGGTTCATTCGAAACATGAAACTAAACATCAACCTAAACCATGGCATCAACTTGCTCGGTTAAGTGGAACAGTTTGTGGGATCGAATTTTGTTACGCTGCCGAAACGGCGTTTGTCAGTCCAATACTTTTGAGGATCGGTATCGCTCAGCGATTCATGACAATGGTGTGGTGTCTCAGTCCTTTGATGGGCTTTCTATGGATGCCCATTTTAGGATCCGCCAGTGATCGATGTGGCTCCCGTTTAGGAAGACGGAGACCTTTCATCCTTCTTCTCTCGGTAGGAATAATTCTGGGATTGATATTAGTACCAAATGGGTATCGTTTAGGAAGTGCAATCTGTGGACTGGAGGTGGTCAACTCAACTAATAGCACCTCCTGTGAAGGAACTCCTTCACGGACCGATAAGTTCGAACCTTCGGTTGATTATCAAACCAGTGAGTCGATCTCTTACGATACGACTGATTTTAATGATAACGAAACTACGACAATGATGTACGTAGCGACAAGCGAAATACCAGGTTGCCGACTGATCCCTTCAATTGCTGGTCATACCTGTGGGATTATTTTGACCGTGATCGGTATCGTTCTCCTCGACTTCAACTGCGATGCCTGTCAGTCTCCAGCGAGGGCTTACCTCATCGACGTGACACATCCGGCGGACCACGTCAGGGGCCTGTCGATGTTCAGCTTCATGGCTGGTCTCGGCGGGTCCATTGGATACATGATCGGAGGGATACCATGGCACGAAACGACCGGCGATGACATAGTAGGAGCACAAATAAGATTCGTCTTCGGCTTGGTTCTGATCATCTTTGTAATTGCGCTGGTCTTGACCGTCACCGCCGAGAAAGAGAAGACCCTCGAGGAGCTCTTCCCAGAGGAGCGGAAGGGAAAGAAGAAAAAGAAGAAGCAAGCTGACGACCATGAAGAAGAAGAAATGGAGTTGGGGATATTATCGCCTCAGAAGACTTACGGGACGGATCCAAAGAACACTGCAGACCACGGCCCACAACAGCAGAACGGCGACACAAACCAAACTGCAGATGGAGATGGACCACAGAGAGCACAGACAGAGATAGGAAATGATAAGGAAAATAGAAACAGAAAACAGGTAGAACTAAAGAAAAATGATGACCACGATAATGAAGAGATGAAGGAAGAGATACAAAAATCTGAGGAAAATGAAATTGTCACTATGAAAACATATCTCATGTCAATTGTCCGAATGCCGTGGTCCGTAAGAGTTCTCTGTTGTACCCATCTCCTCGGGTGGATGTCGCTCTTGTGTTACTCTCTTTACTTCACCGATTTCGTGGGTCAAGCTGTGTATGGGGGAGACCCATACGCTGCACCGGGGACACCTGAAAGATACGCTTATGCTAAAGGCGTTCGGATGGGATCGTACGCAATGGGCCTCTACTCAATCACATGTGCACTGTGTTCCTTTACTTTAGAACGAATGATGGCAAAAGTCGGTAAGCACTTTCTAGTAGGTCTATTTTCTATAATGTTTACACTTTATGAGACAGCAAGTCTAGGTCTGTGGCAGCATCATGCAGGCAATTGTTTCACACATAGGCTGGAAAATGTGTCTACTAATCTAAATATTCCTGATGATTCTATAAAGAGTATCACTATTTGCTAGAAAGAAACCATCCCCACTTTATCCTCGTTCCTTATGTTTTGAGTTTTTAATAGGAGAATTTTGCTGGATAACGCCGCACCCCGTATGTACAACTAATAATTTCATAGAAGGATATATGGATTACTAAAAGTATGGTAGTGGAATCTTAGAAGTCGGTGTATAACTTAAATACTACTTCCACTATCACTACTTGAGCTGTATACACTACTTTATATCTAACATTGAGCTGAGTTACATTAATGTTAAATAATCTTGATCTCAGGTATGTAAATTGTGGATAGTGGATTATTCATAATCGTGGATTTATTGTGGAGGTGATGATATGATAAGGTAACAGTGCAATGAACTAATGAAATCGCCGAAAAGCAGCTATAGAGACTTGTGTCGGGAAGAATAACAATGGTAATGAATCCATAGTAGTAGGAGAGCGTTGATGTAACCTCATAGGTATTCGGCATTCCGAAATAATGCGGGATTCGAGAATGTATAGGTACAAAATCGACGTATCCTAACTCACACAGTTGAAGGTGTGTGAGCATTTATAGTACTACACGATGGTTAGGTGCATGTTTGCCACATTCCGACCAAAATTGCATACACAGGACTACATTATGTCCACGCATGATCATAGGCCTACTGTATTTTGTTTCTTGCGGTCAACGGCAAGTGGTTCAGTACTGTCACTAAGACAACAACAGCCTCTTATCTTCCATTGTGATTAAAAAGTCATCTTAGAGTAGTCACACTGAATTCAACATAACGACGACTTCGTACATTATGAACAGATATAGCCGTGTCTGTTAATAGATTTCTTTGCCTGATAGTGGAGGATGGTAAATTTCGATTTTCACAGATTAGTGACGCAAGCTCGAGTAACTTCCACCTGCTCTTTTAGTGAACATATACATGGTCTCTCTCCTACCACTCCAGGCAACTGGCGACAATTGAAATTTTAAAGTGAATGTGCACCAGTTTATTTTTAGATGGATAATTTGTGTTCGAAGCAAATCTTGGTGACAGTTCCATATTCTACGTACGCTTACGATGCAATTAAATTACAACACATGAAGACATATTTGAGTTGTTTCCATTATCTTAGGAAGTTAATCAGTTTCATTTAAAGTTTGTTAAAAGATGTGATCCCTTTAATGCTTCACTTAACGCTATTTTTCCTGGTTCGATTAAAGAATATTTAATTTGACCAAGACGTTGACTCGTTTTTTTTTTTTCCTCATGATTTCATATCAGACAGGTATATCAAGGTTAGCAGACATTTCGCTCGTGGCAGTTGTAAATCAAGAATTGTAAATAACAGCATAATTACAGTGAATCTATACTATCCCCTTGAACGTATGTTCATGAAGAAATCTAATCAGATGAGTGACTGCGGTGCTGACTAGCAGCAGGCTTATTTTGACAAACGTGATTCCCAGAAGGTCAAAATGGGATTTAAACTGGACGTTCAGATTCATACATGTTGAAGGGCACTATATGAGGGCATTATACATATATATATATATATATATATATATATATATATATATATATATATATATATATATATATATATATATATATATGTTACATAAAGAAGAAAAGCTATCATCTCTCCATTTTGTTGGTTTCAGCTTGCGTAAAAGAAATGCATATGTGATTCATGTGTTGTTTTTTTTTGCTCTATCAGCAAAATCAAAATATAAATGTTTTGATACCTTTGACTGTTTGCATTTTTTATACTGTTTGCATATATATATTAAATTATATGTGTGTGTAGTATATGTATTTTAGTGGGTGCTGGGAACAATGTTAATGTTACAGAAAGGAGCAAAAGCTATCCATTTGTTTTTTTTTTTTGTTTTTTTTTTTGCTTTCAGCTTGCGGAAGAGAAATGCATATGTGATTGTGTGTTGTTTTTTTTTTCTCTATACCAGCAAAATCAAAGTATAAATGTTTTGATACCTTTGACTATTTGAATTTTTCATACTGTTCGCACACACACACACATATATATATATATATATATATATATATATATATTATATGTGTGTGTGTAATATATGTCTTTTGGTGTGTGCTGGGAACAATGTTACAGAAAGAAGCAAAAGCTATCTATCCGTTTTGGGGGGTTTCAGCTTGAGGAAAAGATATTCATATGTGATTGTGTGTTTTTTTTTTCTCTACCAGCAAAATCAAAATATAAATGTTTTGATACCTTTGACTGTTTGCATTTTTTCTTCTTTTTAGGAGCGAAGACTATTTACGTCTGTAATCATTTGGTATATTCCTGTTGTATGGCTTGTCTAGCACTCATCCGAACGAATTGGGCCATCTTTGTGTTTTCGGCCAGTGCTGGTATTCAGTACTCAACGTTGTTTACTCTTCCCTTCATCTTATTGGCCAGATATCACTCCACTGACACGGTAAGATATTGAAACTAGAAATGTGGCAACCACTTGTCTTTGACTGAGATTATTTTGGTATTGGTTGCAATTAGTTGGAAATATTACAGCCTCATCGACTGTTGAAAGCAGTTCGATATGACATAGGCTAACACTCCTCACCCGGACGCTGGAGAATTTTCGAGAAGCTCAGAGAGACAGTAGCTTGAATTGCCTCCCCATACATACAGTATGTATGCAATGTGTCTCTACTGTCCGTAGTATGTATATACATTGTACTGCCCTCCACAATATCAGAGTACGCCCCTCTACAAACTCCTTTGCCCATAAATTAAAAACTGCAAAGGTTAGAGAATCATTGTTTTATAAAATTCACTTAGAAAGGCAACGGTTGAGCCAAAGGTTTCCACGTTCATGCATCCATCAGAACAGTGAATAAAATGCAGGGCTTTTCTAAATAGGCTAAATTGAAGTTTTTGCAATGTTCCTTAACCTTATACATTCAATTATCTGCAATATTTCTCAACAAATATGAGTTAGCTTCCAGTAAGAAAGATATTTCTCCCTTGTAAGAATTGAATATTCCACTGACCTCTGCAATCTGAAATCTGCAATTACAAATCTCTATTAAAAAAAATCGGACTGTGACCTGCGTGATGGAGGAAATACCATTTCGCGAGAGGATTTCTATTTGATCCAAACTGATGTGTGATCAAGAAAACGAATCGGTTAATTGAATATTGGATTTATGTGTCTAGACCTATATGCTCCAGATAATAGGATATTTCTTCAAACGATCACATCTATACAGTAAACAATGGCACTTTCCTCCAGTTTTACAACTGAGGTTTGCCTAGGCTAATACTGTCCTACTGCATTAAGGAAACGCCGACAGATAGTCAAAAGTAAATATATTTCACGAATAAATGGAAAAATCGATACCACAAAAGAGTGTCACGTGTCCTGCAAATTTGAGACCCATGACTGTATACCTCAGCTATAAAAACGAAGGCCGATTTCGTGAAGAATTCTATGAAAGAAAATTGATGACGTCATAAAAGTCATGCAGCCTATAGTTTGACCTTATAGACGAAGAAAAAAAGTTGCATTTGCGAGGTTTAGTAATCTTCTAAGTAAAACACCTGTGACAATAACAACAATTTATTGGTATATTTGGAGACCGAGTGTTTACCGGGGTGGGTGATTGGCGTCCAGTGGTCCCTATTCGAAATTATATCGCAACCGAAATAGCTACCCCCTTTGAAACGAGTCCAGCACCTACAAATCTTTGCTTCATAGAATAGTCACTTCATCGTCTCTAAAATTTCACCATTTTGCATCTTAAATATCGACGATTTCTGGGGATGAGGTGGAACTGCGCCCTTCAAATTCTTTTCCGGCGATCATTTTGCAGTCGCATACTCTTTTTACGGTTCCTCTCTATATATAGAAACCGTAACTCACTTCACGTGTGGCCGCCTTCTCCCCCCTTTCTCTCTTGAAAATCTACGGAGATTACTGAGAGCGCATTAGTCTTTTATTCATTCATACTTGGCAAGAATCCTCAACTCCTATAGGTCCATTACAGTCAGATGACCGTGCATTATCCCGATGATAATGCGCAGTCAAATTAAGATTAAAATCACCGGCGGATGAATGCAGTAAATACGTACATCGACAGCGTTGTGTGGTCTGCTCTCCTGCACAAAACAATGGTGGTACTTTGTCTATCGCCCACCGGAACATTGTTGACATGTTGTGAATTATGTTGTGAATGTTTACCCTTTTCTCAGGCTTCGTTTTCAGTGAAAGTGTAGTTGTTTACAAATCCACATTTTCTTTCGTTTTCGTCTTTTCCCTCAAAAACTCAGCTCTGTATTAATGTTAATCAACGCTGGACTTGTGCATTAATTAAGGGTAATGCACTCTAGAGGGAGGACGATGGACTGCACCCCCGTGCATCGCTTGTATTAACCCCGATAGTGCATTACCCCATATGCAGTCTAGTGTTGATTGACCTTTAAATAATTATCATTGTCAGTGAAGTTTGTAAGGATAACAAGACTGTAAGTTGAATACGTATTAGCAAAGATCATTAAAATAATATTACACTGACAAGTTAAGTTGTTATTAAAGGCAATAGGTTGTCTCATCAGCTCTCATGAATCTAGCCCCTCAGAATTCATTACGTCACTTCCGTTCTTAGTATACAGTGTCGTTCACTGCGGATCCACGGATTTGTCATTGGCAGTTGACTTTTTCACTCAAGTAACGTACACAGAGTACGTGGAACTACACATGTAGTGCGCACGCTCAGGCGTTCATGTGATTCATGAGACGAAAACTTGTCTTTGCGCAAAAGAGGTAATTTTCACGGCAGGAACTGCAAACTGCACACCAACATCTGAACACGTGCATAACACAAATTATTGTTGTTTGAAGACTTCTCTAGTCAAGAAATTTCCAGTTGCCCGAAGGTTACAAAATGTCATGTAATAGAGGCATAGGCCATTAATGCACGACATCTTTGTTGCTCTTTGAAATTAGAATACTTTCTTGACCTTAAAATTTCACACCAGTGAAAATTTGTGATTCGTCGAAAATTGAAAATTGACCTCACAAATGCGATGAAATTTAAGGTCACATCCCTTGAATTATCGCAATATTTGTATGACAGCAAAGGTTATAAAGAAATACAAAGGATATTCACTCTGTGGCTGTGTGACATCACGTATTTCCGATAATGCAATCTCAAGTATCATTTTGATAAACATGTTTTTATAAAATCCATACGTGAGATGGAGAGCATGCTATTGAGAAATGGTTTTTCATCTATAATTACATGACAAGTATGAGATCAAATACAGTGTAGCAAATACGGTAGAGCAAATACGTCTAGCTCTGCAATGAAGTGCTCTGATAACACTGGTTTTGTACTTATTAGGGGTCCAGGATTTCCAATTACAATAAATACCGGTATGAGTGGGTTTTCTGTATATAGATGTAATCAAAGAAGTACCCGAATTACTGGAGACGTCTCTGCAAATGTTGATATCAAGAAACGGTATTTTGCCGTGTTTTTCAATCTCATAGGTAAATTTAATGCTAGGATGAAAAGCATTGAAAGTGGCAAGAAGTTTGGGTAACTCCTGCCCAGGCAAAATTATGAACGAATCATCAACATATCGCCTATAATAATGAAAATATTTCGCCTTGACGATGTAAGGTGTATTCTTACGAAATATCGAAATATTGGCGTAATATCTTTTATTCATCATGAATTTCAAACTCATCGCTATTTTCAGTTTTATTATTAGTATATGGACCTCTCCAATCTATATATATATATATATATATATATATATATATATATATATATATATATATATATATATATATATATATATATATATATATATATCGTATGTGTTTCTTTATCTAACACACAGTTCTCCAAATCCAAGGAAGGCTATGAAGACATTGTGGGGGAAGCTGCAGAACATAACAGACCGAAGCACGGAAATCAGATACGAGGGTTAGGTACGGATGTCGCCATTGTTCAGAGTATGGTATTTGTCGCCCAGTTCTGCTTATCGTTATGTATGGGAAGTATAGTGCAAGCAGTTGGTAGCACTGTAGCAGTTGTGGTGTCAGCCTGCATCCTTAGCTTTCTCGGTTCGCTCATGGCTACGCAAGTTCTCTATGCAGGGCTTTGATGCTGATCGCGGCTTTAGGAACTATAGGCACATGCATGTTACTGTCTGACAATGAATCTTAAAAGAAGATACAAAGCAGGCTAGAAGTCCTTGATTTGTAGGCCTATGTGTAGATATCTCCGGTAGTTTGAACTAATGATAATAACAATGATAACAGTGTTTGTCAAAGAAATCCATAGTATGTTTTATTTATTGTGTGTGTTTACGTTTGCCTACTGTGCCAAGTGATCTACATAAGTAGTGCATGATTGCTTGAACTTCAAGTCGGTGTGTAGACAACCCATAGTGTCTCGATGTCTAAGTGTAGCCCATCGATAAGGTCAACTTCAAACGTGGTAGCCCGAGACCCATTGCCCATAGTATATGACTAAAAGTTTACGATTGCCGTGGGAAAAGATGTCCATTGAAGGTCAACAGAGGTCAAATAAGGATACCTCATGAGTCAACTACAATTTGCTCAAAGTTCAAATTTGATTTGCAAACAGTCAGTCCTTCGTAAACAACGTTCAGTGCATTAAAGTACCTGCCTCGATGTCTCAAACGGATTTAGTGGCTAGCTATACGTGAGTTGGTTTCAATCCGCACACCGGTCGGCGAGCAGACAGGGACCCATGTCGAAGATAGTTGGCAGTGCTGACGTTACCAAAGTTGTGAACGGACAAGTTTCGCAGGCCGTATTTCGACACTTTTGTTTTTTTATGTATATGATATTTGATATGCAATTTTTGAGGTAAGTATATTTATTGTGAGTGCTTCATTGCAATGCACCGTAGGCAAACTGTTCTGCTAGAATTGATTCTAGTTCTTCCTTGCAATAGTACAAACATTCCTGAATCAGTAGTTTGTATTCGGACATCAAAAAAAATGCGTCATTTATTTTTGCAGTGTTATTACGCACACGAACCCACAGACTGGAACTTAAAAGGAGGGAACGATTTTTTTTCTTCAGTATTTAACCTTGGCGTAGTTTCTAATCCGTTTGTAAATTTGGTTCTAAGTGTGCAGTATTTATCCTGCAGGTTCCTGTAATGATATCCTTAAGATGAGGGCTATTGTTTATCCGAGTTTCTCTACTTCCACATTACAGTGGCCGATCAATTGTTTTACTAATTGAGCGATTGTATGTACACACAAATCACCGTGACAATGATGTGGACTCGCGTTTGACGCGCGTCTTTGTTTAAACAATGAACAGTCAATTTCCGGTCACGACGTTGTGACGTATGATTTCATGTAGACTTGAGAGGAAACGTCATCCAATGAAAAGCACATAGGGTCACAGTTAGAGCAATATCGGATTATTTTCGATCGGATTATTTTGGCAAGTTTGGCAACTTAAATCCTCTCCAAATGTATACGAAAAGAGAAAACTTGGAGATCTTATTCAGTCATATGAGGCTTTGCTGACGCATACTAAAACAGAAAATCAACCAACCATGGCGTGACGTTATCTCAACGGCAGTTTTTTTTTTCTTTTTTCTTTTTAACCGGGCAGGAATGAAAAATATCGGAATAGGTTTGAAATAAACCTGTCCGTGAAGTCGTATATCAGGTTAACTTGAATTGGAAGACTTTGTAGGAAGACAGTCGAGATCAGATATTGGTGTAGAGCGACCAACACAGCTCAACACCACTGGCTTGACATTTCTCAAATAAATATCGGATCCGATATATCGTCATGGTGTGATCACACCGTCTTTCGACTTAAGTTCGAGGCAACACATATAGCATCATTTAAGTTGCTGTTTACATTCGTTTCTGCTGATGACGAATCAAGGTCTTTGAAGATTTTTCCGCAGAATCCCAACACGTAACTTGTTGAAGTTACCAAGTAGCAGATTGCCCAAGTGCTCAACAATCTTTACTTGATTCAAGTTTGGTTGACACCGCTGACTATAAAGTAGGCTAAGTTTTCAGAGAAGGAATTAGCTCAAGGAAGGAACTGTAGCACTGATGATTGTGAAATGATTGTACAATCATCAGTGACGGCTTCTAGGTTGACGGATACCTTGACAAGTTGTAGGTTGATAAGTAATTATCTTGTCACAGGAACGACAGGAAATTCGATCCTTGTGTCATATTATTTGAACTTAAAGTCAATTTTGCAACATTGACAGAATAGGACTTTGGTATCCACTAAATGTATCATCTTAGGTTGCCTGGGGACACTTAAAAGGCCACCTATTAGTTATAAATAAGTAGATTACAATAATATATACTGTTTTCGTAACTGGCTGGTTCCACCCAAAGAAGGAGGGTCACCTTTTCATATGGTTACTGCACTCACAGCTGCAAAGGGTTCATCCACAGCGAGTTTTAAAACAATTAGTGAAGTAATGTTGGAGTACTTGATGTCATCAATAAATGGTATGTGTCAACGTCTTCACTTTTGTTAATGTGTCTTACTCACTGCTCTTTAATATGAACAAATTTTCAAAAATTTTGAACAGTAATTAAAAATTATGGTACTGTAATAATTTTTTTTTGTTTTAATACAATCATTCCTATCATATCACATATCAACCAATCACAGCTCAGATTTCGGCACTGATATTTGTCAGTTCACCGATTAGATCTGTCACGAAATTGTTCTAATACAACCACAGAGAATTGTATCGCAACATACACCCACACTAATGGTACCACAAAGTTAAACAGATGGTAACATCAAGTTTAACGGTACAAGAAACGTGAATACATGACACCCAGTGTTCCCAAAAGATTCTCAAAGATTGGGGGGGGGGGGGGGGGGGAGAGTGCTGATATGCATGAAAGGGCATACATGATCACAAAGTGATTGCAGGGATGGCCAGTTTGAGGGGAAGTGGTTCAAATCCATCTTCAGAAATATTTCATTATTCAAATGCTAAATGTTGCAAAATGGTTCCCCTCAGAGAATTTGTGCTCTACTTGAAGTGCCAGTAGCCTATTTTCTACATTTTGTCTTGCGAGGTTGTTATTTCACACAGGCAGTAATTTTCACTCAGGGGTGAACTGCACCTGCCCCCCAAACCCCATGGAGAGCTCTGGGTACCACATAAACTTTCAAGTTTTGTACGCTATGGCCAGTTATACACCTCACTTCAAGGGCGGTGCAAACTGCACAGCACTGCAGTAGAATAATACCGAGTAAAGCTGTTGAAATTATGAAGGCACCTAGTGTGCTATTTCACACAGAGAGGTTGATGTGTGAAGTTAAGTTTATAAAGCTTACCAAAACTGGAACGCCTTTACAAGGCAGCCTTACACAATATAGCTACATTAGATAGCTCATTTTCCTTAGTACAGTGTGCCATAAAATGATAAAAAGAAAAATGATGACACATATACCATAGCCAGATACCCAATGCCATGTTTATTAGAATTCAAAAGAATCAGTTAAAAAAAGGCTATTCTTTTATTTAACCAACTACAGCATACCAAGCAGCATTTACAGTGAAACTGTCTGGAGCAGGTAAACCCAAACTGATTACGACACAGTATGTCACTGTGAGTAGTAACAAAAACCAGATACATATCGTATGTCATAGATACTAAACACTGATTTAACACATAGCAACACCATAATATCAATTCGTGGTACTAAAGTAGAACAAAACGAAAAGAGTTGATAACTGAGATTGGACTCTCGATGAGGGGATTTAAAAACACGGTGGAGGTTAGAAGGGGCATCCAGAATAAAAAGGACTAATATTACTGAAGAAATCAAGTGATGGAAAAATAAAAAAAAGAAAAATCAACAACCTTGCCGATAATAAACTGATCATAAAATGAAGTGTTTTGTTTTATTCCATTAGCAAGAGAGACTTAACAATTCCTTACCTTTTTTTCATTTTCTAAGTCCCGTATCAGGTCACATATCAGAAATTTGCAAAGCTACTGGTAAAGTGTTTTAACATCCCCTACAGTATTCTATGGCTAAGTGGTGTTACTAATGCATTGCTGGTAAACTGATAAAACATATGTTATATAAATAGAGTAAAATTATATATATTTTCTAAAGTAAAAAGAAAATGAAAGTGTATGTTAATGAACATCGCAAAGGTTTTATGAAAATATGCAAAATGTATGAAAATAATAGGGAAAAATTTTGTGTAAAAAAAAAAAGAAGAGAAGAGAAAATTGTGATAAAAACATACAAAATGTGACTAATTCTGGTAAGGAAGCACCCATTTTACAGTTTGTTCCCAAACTAAAATCCAACCCTGTCGAGGTATTTCACCTTCCAATGCAGAACAAACCAAAATTACAAAAAAAGATTTCTGCAGAACCTATTTTACATTTATTTGATTTTGTGAAACACATATTCCTTCCCTCTCATTTTTCGTTGAAAAGGGAACAGGCTTGAAAAACTCTTGCTTTTATTGCTTCTTCCGATACCATCATAATTTTCTGGATCTGTCACTTATTTTGTTCACTTGTTTACTATTTCCTCTTTCATTTCTTTCAACATCAAACCACTTTTTGTTCATTTAACTTCTCATACCCATGTGATCTTTCAAATACCAGACAACGAATCTAACTGAGGCACATATGGATTAAGGCACACTAATAAAAAGTAACTCTAGTAGCACCACTAGCTTACCCCAGCTGCTATAAATAAAAGGAAAAAAAAGAGCAAAACTAGCAACAATCCAGAGAAAAACGAGAAACTACTGTCAACGAATAATTGATACATAAAATTGATACACAAAACATGGGGCAAATTTTAATATGTATCAACCAACAACCCCTATTCTGGTATGGAATCATGTTAGTGATCCTCCATACTGATTTTGTTGAATTGATGAACATGTTATGTTAAGAGCCATGTTAGACATTAATTGACAAAGAAAAAAAGGATGTAAACTGAGAAATTTATTTTCATGAAAATGGATGAGTCCAACAATGAAGAAATTACAATGTAACTTTTAATTTACCTGCAATTTAAATAACCAAAGGTTTGACCTTCAAACCGTTCGTCGAAAAGCATTCGCAAGGTGAAAGAGCTAGGATTTTTGTTTTACCTTTTGATTTGAGGTAACAGAAACTGATGTCAAGGAAGGGTACATGTTGCAATGCACAGACAGTCTGCAATTTACCAACGGCAAATTATTTCTATCTGGTATCAGAGCCCCCGTGACACAGAGTGATCAAACTGCTATGTAAATGTAACCATGTGTAAGAGATGATCTCTTTTGTGACTTTGATAATGCTTACCGAATTTGGTAAACTCAGAAAAGGCTTCAATTCTGCTGTGCGAAACAATGTGGAGGCTGAAATGTTCCCTGCCCTACATGAACACTCGCGGGAAACATTTTCTGACACAACTTCACAGCCAGGCATTGTGATGGTGAATAGTGAGAGTAACTATGCAATTGAACATTTTAAAACTACTGATACATACAGAAAAAAAAGTTTGCTGAACATCTTCAAAAAACAAAGCAGATACGTTGATCTAACAAAATTTAATAATATGTCACAATAATAATAATTACAATAGGTCCAATATAAACAGTATAATAAGTAATACCTGGCATGTGTGGGATCTGCATATAACTCAATGTTAATATTTTTTATAGATACAGATGGCTAACCCTCCTATCCCTGCTACGGTAAGATTAACTGCAAATAATTGGTTTTATACCTCCAGGATATGACCACGACTCAGAAATAGTCAACCAGATAGAATTTAATTGTACATTTAATCTTTGAGAACTTTCTGGGCTGTTTTACGTTTATAAGTGTCTAAGGCTGCTGGACTGTTTGGGAATTTCATTGGAAATTTGGCCTGAGGTCAATTACCAAGGGTAAAAATCTTTACATTTGCATTCACCAAAATCAAATCCAGTATCAACCAAAGGTAACCTGACATCCCTCACCCAGAAATTTCTAAAATAACTTGTTCTTTCTTTATAAAACTATATTTTTCATCTTCCCTTGGTACATGAATGGACAAAATGACAGAGTTAGCAGTATAAATGGATTTTACCACCAAAAAAAAAACCCTGAAGATCGATTAGGGAAGGGATAAAAACCAGTTCACACAGTGCCCCTACTGTCAGATTCTATGAGTTGCAAGGCCCTCTCGGAGAAGTGCTCCAGGTAATAGTGGAGGACGCCGACTTGGGCGAGAGCTCCTGCCATGGTGAAGAAACCGGACGTGTCACTCGGGTCCTGGTCCGTGTACCCTGCGGGGCTCAGCAACGTCGGTCCAAAGACGGTCGAAATGTTATGGAGGGACATCTTGTTCTGGGTCTCGTTACTGGCGATCCTACGACAACCAAAAATAAAGGACAAACGATGATGGGGAAACGATCGAAAATACAATCAAGTTAACCAATCCAGACAAAATATCGCAAGTTAAGCATAAGTGCTTGCACGTGTCTTAACTGAGACCCCCCGTACCCTCGGTTCGTGATTGGTCTAAGGCTACAAGTTCACTGTGACAGTATACTAGAACATTTCGCTTTACACGATAATATGACACCATGTATCACATGCACAGACATGATGCAGGAATGTTTCTAAGTAAGCTATTTCATTTTATGGAGCCTAAAAAATATTCAACCTGTGAGGAAAAAGTAACATTTTAATTTTTTTTGTCACTGGCACAATGTGTGCTAGTGGAACTTATACAGGGGGGGGGGGAGTAATTCCAGAACCAGGTCAGTTGGTCAGGTACCCAGGTATTGACCTGGTGCAAACAATATTAGCGAAGGGTTTGCAAATACTACTCACTGTTCCATTTGGGGTTAATATCATCAACGCAAATCTCAAAATGAACATTTACAAACACACAACCATCATGAATGTTTTTCTTAATCTACACAGCACAGGATCAAGACAACCCTTTCTTCAAAAGGGACAAAGAAACATTATGTAAGGTGACCACTTACTTTTTAAGGTGGTTAAATAAGAAAATAATCGTAGTTCGATTTGGTTCCGGCATGGACTTCAGAAGAGACATCATGTACTTCCGTTTACTTTCAGCCTCTGACAGAGCTGAGTAAAGACAAACAATGAGGTGAAAATATGTAAGATGATGCAAGTAAATTTGTTCAAAGTGTCTGAGAAATGCCCCACTCTGAAGAATCACACAAACAACAAATGCAACAACAACTTTCCTGTTTGATTGCAATGTCTTTCTAATCGTTCTACTAAGAACTCAAAAATAAAATCCTTATAATTCAAATATAAGGCTTGGATTTCCATAATTCCATTATCAGGCAGTAGATACCACAGATGGTTACAACTCTTTTGTTTGAGAGAGTCCAAACTGTTCGTACCTTGATATAGGATTGGTAATAAGGGGTTGGAGCATCACACTTAAATTTAGAATCTCCACTTTTCAATCATTAGTAACGGTGTCCCTATTGCAGTCTATTCGTTAATAAATACAATTTTTTGGCCGCCTTTGGACGGGGCCATGGCCCCTGTGGGCCTCCATTAATCACATGCCGCCACTGTTTCAAATTCAACCAGTTCAATTAAGAGATGTTTGTTTATGAACAAACAGTCAACATCATTCCCAGAAAAATCCTCCTGCATGTCATGTTTATAATGCACGCACATTTAGAGTATATTAGAGCACAAACAAGCAAATGGGCGAACAACTTGTGTTTATACAGTAGGTCAGAATTCTAAAAACTGTTCCTATTATGCAAAGGAGGGACTTTTTTATATAATTCATAACATGGGTAGAGTTCAATCACAACTTTGAAATGGAAAGTAAATTCCATGAATGCAAAGCATAAAGTTGTACTTTCTCGACTTTTATTCCACTGTTTCAAACAAGAAGTAGGCTAGATCATTTCAAAAGGTCTGTAAAACTGATATATTACCATTTAAAAAAACTTCAGAAAAATGAACTTTTTGAAACAGCTAACTCTAAAGAGAGGCCTTTTTGAATTTTTCCACTTTTAACAACTGATTCTGTATGATTTAGATCATGTAAACCCTTTAGGTGCACTGCCACCGTCTCATGATTGAGGTGCACATACTGTTGTACATGATACGATACATTTGGCACACATCCAAGATTTTTAGTGGGGGGGATCTAGGATAAGGGTGACACCTTTTTGATTACACTGAGCAGGCAGGACTATCTGCTTGGGGCACCACTGTTGGTTGGTGTGGAACCTACAGGGAAATTTTGGGCCCAAAGCACCTCTCAGATCACCGGACATGGCAATTTCTGAGCCTAAGTTTTCTGCTTATTTTATACCTCATCACACTCCTTGCATAAATGAAGCTTAAACATGTTTTCAAGTAAATTTATTTTTTTTGGGGGGTCAAAATGTGATGGAGGAGCAGTGTCATTGTACATCCCCCTCCTTCAACTGATATGACCAGCGAGCAGGATCTTTTGTAGGATAAGACTGCTAGGGTGTCATTTTACATGTAAACCAAAATGTGCTTTTTTGGCATGGTGACTTGGCCAGAAATTGCTTTATGTCGTTGCCAACTTGTTTTCACAATACATGGTAATCATTACATTATCACTGAACTGTTGATGCAGTGGGATCACATTCTGTGTGTGGAAATCACAATGTACAGAGAAATTATCGTAACTTTGCACTTCAATTTATGATTATCACACTTTTTCCCATCCCATAGGGGCAATTTTTTTCACCTTTTCATTTGTTTTAGCAAAGCTTGTAAAATAAAAGAAATTTGGATCATGTTTGGAGGTGGTTAGGCCTTGCTAATCACAGCCCACAGTTCACAGTCACCTACCTAAGAACCTGTCAGCATATCATATGCCCCTTTTGTTTCATCTAACTCAGTTTAAAGGGAAATGTTGCATATAACATGGCATACCAACATGGCATACAAAGAAAAGAGGTTTTAATCAATGTTTAACCTTTGTCTTGCCAATAAACATCTGCAAAAGCTTCATCCCCTCAAAAGTTATGCATAAGATAAGTTGCGGAAGATGCATCATTTGACTTTTTTGAAGTTTGGATGAGCAAAATATCCTGCAGTAACAAATAACTGAATTTCTATCTTTCAGAAACTTATTTCTTGAAAGGAAGGTCACTGTCCTTCCTTAGTTTGAATAAACTATCACATTTTTACTCTGGTGACCTCAAATGACCTTTGACCTCAACCAAAACAATAGGGATCATCTAATCAGTATGAACAACCCACACACCAAGTATGAGTCGAGGTTACCCTTCCTCAGATATTGTGTTTACAAGAAGTGCCACATATACACGTACACGCACACACACACACACGACAACACCACCGCACAGATTCCTTCTGCCTTCGTCAAGGAATCAAAAACCCTGACGGAAGTTCTACAACAAGGAAAGATTTACAACATAGTTCAGCATCATTACTGCAAAAAGGTTTGCTTCAGTACTTACTGAGACCACTGGTAAACTTGTCATAAAGAGAATGAGTAAAGAGAGGCTCTGGGAGCTCCCTCAGGTACAACTTGAGGAGGCCAGCTACAGCGTGGATGTCCATACTCTCGACCAGTTTGGTGACACTCCTGTGACCTGTTGTAGGAAAGTATCATTTTTCTGTAATCTAATACACAAATCAAGGTCGTTCTAATAAAATTGGCGAACGTGCTTCGATGTCCAATTTATGTTCAAATGATGCTGAAAGTGATTCTCATAGGACAGTCTGAACTATCTCACAATAATTTATGTCATGAGACAAAAGAACAATTTGTGTGATATCAAAAGAATAAATATGCTATTGTCAGAAACAATACATCTAGAATGGTGAATGGTAAGATATTCAAATTAGTACTAAACACAATGTTGAAGACAGAGTAACAAAGTTGCCTTGTGGTCACCTATGAAATGTACTGCAAGTACCCATATCTCAACAAACAAGGCTGTTGACATTAATGCAAAGACCACTGAATGGTTTTTTGTACTTGCACAGTGTTGCACATTGACACACTGATCCTGAGATGGTATTTAGTGGCCAGAATGAGAACTCCCTTGCCAGAACCCCTACATGACAATTTAAAGGAAACAGTTTTTCAAGAGAACATGTTTCAAAACAGAGTACAAATACCAACAGAAGTGAAAATGTCAACTCCATGGACAACCAGTACAACAGGGTGGATCAACTTACCGGTTTCAAAAGCTTTTTTGAGACGGTTTATATCTGCAATGCTCCCTGATATTCTGTAGATACCAAGTTCAGATATTCCTGAAACGAAGAATGACCAATACAGTGACACAGCATGTTTTACGTAAAAGTAACAGTGGAAACCCTTTTTGGAACAGTATTCTTTACACAGTAAGATGAGATGCCATGCATCCGGTGAATACTTAAGATCTTGAACAATTACGGTGTATGTTCTGAAAAAATACTCATACATGAAAACAAATGGAGACTCACACTCCATTCAACTCTGCAAACCAACACTGCTGTACATACGTACCGCATATTGGACTTACCGAAGCACCGAGTTATGAAAAAAAAAGGTGTTTTCAGGGTATTTTCCCAATTTGAGCTCATGCAAATGTCAAACCACATCTAACCTCTACAAAAAACTATACAAATCTCTAAACGATGCTTCATCTGTTTTATACCACATTCCTGTTACTTCTCACAGATTTCCCGAGACATACATTACAAGGGATTCTACAAACATTTGATTTCCAACCTAAATCAAACAGAATTTTGACTTTCACCAAAGCTACAACGATCACATTTTCACAAGATGACCACTTTTGACCAAAAAACTTACCTGGAAGGCTGGTATGACTTTGACGTGCATCACATACCCGACCCAGATGTATTAAAAGACATATACGTTTTATTTCTATTTTTCAGACTGCATGTTTACAATGTTAATGCCAAACACACAGACATATACATGCACACATACAAAGAAATACATGTGTGAACCTAAATGGTCTGCACTAATCAAGTACAAGTCGACAAAAATAGAGCCAATTTGTTACGTACCGAATATTGTACACACCAAACCTTATGTAAGTGAGGCAAGAGCTGGGTGTCACACAAACAAGATGTCACCATCACGTCTGTCACAAATCCACTGAGTGACACTACCAACAGACGTAAAATGGCCAATATTTATATTTACCTCTCTTTTCTACCTCTGTGGCACACATTTTTATGATGGTGGGCATATCTGAGGCCTCTCTCTTTGTAAGGGCACCGATTCTAACTCCAAACACTCCAACTTTTTTCCTAGACTGAACTCTTTTCAGAGTTTTGGCGGATGACTGGAATCCAATTCTGAGGGTGACTTTGATCTATGAAAAAAAAAAACACGGGCAATAATTTACCAGTTGTAGCAGGTACATCACACTCTTTTCAAAGGAATCACACTGACACGACATATGTCATCTTATACCATTACAGCTCTCTTGTCATTGCACTAAACATGTAAAATGCCACTTCTGACTAATATTGTTAACACACCACAAATTAATAAAACAACAACAACTAAAATTATCAACTTGAACAAGACGCATGTCAGCATGTTAAGTATTACAACCTTGACATTGTGAGTGGCAATTCTCACCACTTTGGCAGTTGTGTCTACTGGAAATTGTTCCCAAAGAACTTCACCTTGGGCAGAATGTGTGCTGCTTTACATATATGCAAATTTCAAACTGCAAATGAAGTCCCTCCAGTTTGAGGTACTAACATAACATGTCCCAAAACTGCTTATCTAGAAGAATAATTACAAACTACAAAAACAGTTCACTATGTTGCAATTGTAGCAATCATCCTCAGCAAGCACATAATGGCATACTGTAAGCTTGACAGACTCTGCTATTTTTTTTTTTTTGAGTCAGGGACAAGCAGCCTAGAGGAAATGGACGCGACTGTAAAGCCAGTCATGACTCCTTCTTGGTATTAGTTTCAATGATGACTAAGCTGTCACATACAGGTGTATAACATTATATTTTGATCAGAAGTAATTGCACAATGAAGGGCCCCAAACAGTGTAGGTGGGTTAGGATAGGGCTTCTCACTAATAACCTAAGTTGTCAGACATAGGCTAGGCCTAATTGGGAAACAAATAGAGAATTGATTCAAACTGTTAAGCACACGCAGATGATCGTCACAAATGCTTTTGCAGTTTTAAAAATTCCACGGAAGTCGTGAATCCAAGGGATCCATGGAGTCGAGTCGCTGCTCCTGATAAAACAAAATAATCAATCTGAAGTAAGGTCAGATGACCCTTCCAAGTTAAGGATACTGCATTAAGGAGGCATTTACCCTTTCCATGTTGATCACGATTTCTTGTTTATTCTTCAAGTACTCTTTTTTCAGCTGCAGAAAGAGACAAAAGAGACACACAATGTGATTGAAAGAAACAGTCAATATTAACTTTATGACAGTTGAAAAAGTTGAGATTGATGTAATTGTCATGAGTTTACATAACCCACATGTAATACTTGCTATAAGAAGAAAAGAAAAACCAACAAAACGATTGTTCTGATTCTCATCCTGCTTGGGTTACGTTTAAAAAGATATGACTCATATTAATTTCTTGCAGCGATTCTTTCGAACAAAATCAGTCCACCTAATGTTCCCATCTGATCTAACAAGTCCATGTCATCGACCAGCAAACAAATGTGTTGCTTCAGTGCAGCACGTAACAATCCTCAGAAGACTTGGCGACATCGAAGATGATATGCCCTACCACTGCTCGAATTTTGAAGTTTCAATGACGTTTTTGAAGTAATGCCAAGGGATAAAACTGGAGGGTGTTTGTGTTAATTTGGTATACTTTTCACTTTGAAATGAGGTGAATTATGATTTTAAATTCTAGCAGGAAAAAGAGGGTAGAACAACTCAAGCAGTGAGAAGATAACTCAAAGCTCAGATCATGAGATTTGCACATGTTCTTTGTTTGAAGAGTAACAAAGAGTTGATTTCACCTTGGTAGAAGGTTTGCTTCAATAAATTATCAAAAAAAAAGAAATCAAATTTATGACTTTTCATATTGGCATTTAAGGTCATTAAATGGTGTCAGGGTCAAGAAGAAATACCGTATATTCCCTCATAAACGCCCCCCCTCTAATAAACGCCCCCCTCAAAATTTTTAACAACTGCGTAGGCCGAGGCCTCCTCGCGCTACAGGCCTAAACCACAGATTATGCCTAACGTTAATGTTACAACAGTAGCCTACTGTACAATGTCAAAAACGTTTACCTTTTCACACGTAGATCCATGCACGACACAACGAAGTTACCGAAACGCAGTTAATTTTTTATTAAAATATACCCTCAAATAAATGCCCCCCTTTTCAAAAATGTAATGCCCCCGGGGCGTTTATTAGGGAATACATGGTATACCACAACAGTATTTGAAGATGGTAGGATAAGTAATCCCAGAGTTGCTGAATCGACGTCAATAGGACTTGAGTGCAGTGTAACAAAAAGGAATATGGTTAGAAAATTCTGAGTTGTGGCTGTAGTGCTTTGTTAGCGTAGCGTCAACACCATTCTGGGGAAAGGGATGTCCCACTCTCATCTGTATTTTTTTTTCTGACAGACAGGATATGCTGATACTGCAATCTTCTGTTTTTTTTCTCCTATTTTTGAGCTGAATTTGTGTCGAAAATGGACACATGAGATACCCGTCTCTCTCTCTCTGATCCTGAAAGAGAGAAACCTCCATGAGATATGATCTTAGACACATTTGCAAATTTCATTTTTTTTTTAATAATTACAAATAAGGTTAAAAAAAAATGGGTTAAGTGGTTACCACAGTTTGCCCTTTGTCGATCATTTCGTCATCCAGACCTTTTGTATGATCATAACATATCACCCTCAGAGTCTTAGCACCATCGACCTCTAGGTCAAAATCCTGAAAGATTTAAGAAAATACGAGAAACTTGACATGTTGTGTGAAATGTGAAGTACGCCAGTGTTCATGTGGCTTGTCACCATCTTCGGGTATTACTTCATGAAGTAAAGTCTCAACAAGAATCATTTACAGCAAAGTATTGCATTGGTACCATGGTCGATGTTAAGCTCAAAAGAACTCTTTCAAGAAACTAAATTACTTGTGTAAGTTCCAAATTTGCTTTGTGTCTGCCAAAAAGACCTCTTTCACTGCTGAGAAAAAGCAGATCACACTGCTTCCTGTTCACTTTCTCCTTATCTGCAACCTTGTATGTCATTTTAAAAGTTTATGGAGTCATTTAAAAAAAACGAAACTCCACAAGTGACACCACCTGGTTTTTTTTTTATTTGTTTGCAGAATTGAAAAAAATCTCGTGTAAGTACAGAAGCACAGAAATCCACTTTTTGAGATGGAATTTGGCTGACTATTAACCACAAATATATTGTTACAGGAGGGGAACCGTCACCATTGCTATTGCAGTGACATAAATCTGAAGGTGATGCCTATTGCCAGTTACTAGACCACATTTGGTCAAAAATTTATCGGATCCACTACCGATGCAGCAATCTAGCCGCATCAACAAAGCGCTATTGCTCTTCATAAGGGAGTGTTACCAGTTTTGGTATTTAAGGTTTTGTACAGGAATAAAATCTTGTTTTGTTTCCAAAATTGGCACACAAAGATCTCGTGCACTGTGTACCAATAATAGCCTTCCACAGTTGTCCATGAATTAGCAAATGCTGTGGGAATTTTGGTAGTTCGAAGTATACAGTGGCAGTATTTGAGTTTATTTATTGACAGACCTGCGGCATATTTTGGCTGACTTTCGTCCTAATCAATGAGCACAATGAAGGTGGCAATACAACATTGAACAGATGTCCTTGCATTCTATGCATAATTAAACTGTATTGTGTTTACATATTGAGCTTGAGTAAGATCTCAAACACTTTACCACAGTGGAGTCACAAACTGGGCTAAAACATTTTACACTTTCTGACTGAAAAAGCTTGTTTTTTTTGGAAACACTGCTCAGTTTCTAATTTATTTGGAAGAAGAAATTAATTTTTGACGGCATTTTTGGAAGGATTTGTTTCGGTATTAGAGTTCATTTACCTCATTCCATTCTGGCGTCATTGTATTTGGCGACTTCTTGGTCTTTGCCATCAAAAAGAAGATGCCATAGGCGTCAACTTCGATGCAGCAATACAATTCTGAAAGAAGCAAAGGTGGATCAGTAATACGAACAGTCGCAACATCAGAATAAAAAATTGGTGCAACTTAAGAGTATCAAAGTGGATGTGGTGGAACAAAGTATGATAAAAGTAGAGTAAAATTTCTGAACAAAACAACAGTATTGTAGTATTACATGTAACATATATAGGACAATAATAGAACTGAATTTTGCTGGCTTTTCAGTAATTTTTATCATATTCCCAGTGACAACAAAACATCATACAACTCTTTTAATACTTTCTCTTTGGCTAATTATTTCTATGAAATAAATAGTATCCCAAGCTTACTTGTGCTTGTCCTTTGCAAAAAAAGGAAGGGGGTGGGCTTTTCCAAAAGAAAAATGAGGTTGAACAGGAGGGGTGGACAAAGGTATTAAAAGTTATGGTACTACGGGTAAAACAGGAACTACTTGAAAGCAAAAATGCAATATGACTTCTTCCAGTGATTCATCACAACTAAGGTTGACTTCCTTTAAAATTCACCTTAAGTGAAACCTACTATTTTAATAATGTGTTCCAAACCTTGGTCTAAAGCTATTGACAAAAGAAGTATTAAGCACAGGTTTAAAAGAACCCAATGAAGAAATGCCACGCTTCAGCAATTTTTGACCTTCGTTTTGAACAACGGGGAGTCTTTATTAGGACAATGTTTTCTCTTTCTTCCGTGCCTGTCCAAACAGTAACGGGGCAAACAACTATTTGTCGAACTATTTTTGTGGGTGATAATCGCAAAGAAAGAAGCAGGAAGGTTGGGCAAAATAAGGTTGGCCTGAATAGAGAGTTACAGTAGACTACAGGGAGCAAATATTTAAAACCTGCAGGGCTTCACATTCCTCCATGATATGCAATACACTAAGAGCACTATTAAATTGGCAACAGAAACTTTGGCAATCATATCAAAACCCATAGAGGTCACATGTGGAGTCAGTTTTAATTCGCATAATTCATTTAAAGGTGATCACACTTTACAGGCGGAATATGTCCTCTGCAACTCTCAGTCAGTTAGTATTTTTCAATCATTGTGCTATCATGTGAAACAAATGATACTTCGATATTTTCATTAAACTAATTTCTGATACAAAAAGTTTTTCTTCCATTTTAAGTATGCAGTCCATCATCTATTTTGGTCCAGTACAGAAATCAAGAAGGTGATAGATGGAGACAAAATGCTGTGAAATGAGATTTGAAGTCACCAAAGTCACACTGAAATCTGTGTTTTGTATCATCCCTGACATTTCTGTAAGACTTGTGCAGGATTAGAAAGCATTTACATTTACAATGGGATGGGAAAGCTACCATACCAACACAGCACTGTCAGTCATCGGGGAAACAAAACAAAAAAATTATTCTGCCTTTGGTCTCTCAGTGTCGCATATGACAATATAACTTTCAGGTTGTTCAGTTGAAACATGAAAGACAATCCATATCTGGATATTTCATGAAACTTTCACAAATTTATGATCTAAGTCGTCAAAATATTAGACCTCTGCCTCTTCAGCTCATTTGCATGTGATTGTTTGTTATTTAAGTTAAAGTGTCATTCCCAGTTTTATGCCCTCTGCTCTGAAAGCGCCTGCGGTTACACACCTGGGATCAAGGTACTGTTCTGAGCGAGCTGCGTGTTTAAGTATCAGCTGACTTGAATGATCGTTGGGAACTCTTCTATCTAGAGGTGGCAAAAGTAGGCGGAATCATATCATGTTACCAAATTCAATTCACTGGGAAAACCCAGTATTCATCTGCGCTGCCTACTGCTTGCTCTGAACACATGGTTCATTAACTCACAATGTAAAACAAAGAGTCTATGCACTGCAGACTACTACATAATGGCAGTGTGGTTTTGTACAGCAGGTGTACAAAGTAGTGTATAAGCAGCTTTTGAGCAGGCAGTTTGTAGTTTATCTCTTGTGCAGTCAAGCGTGAAACAAATTTCTTGCCAAGCTGCGATTGAGAATGTTTAAACAAGAAATTACAAAGATATTTAAGATGGCCCATGTCCCCCCCCATTTGACATTGGGTGACCATGTTGTGTGCTCTATGTAAGTAGCCTGAGAGCTAATGTGTTGGTTGGTGAATGATGTTGGGCTTGAACCACCAAATACAGGTTTTACTTAACTTTAACATTGTGTTTCCATGTAAATAACAACTCCCGGCAGAATCAATTCCGCAAAAAGGACTACTACGTAAAATACTTATCATTGACTATGATCTATCAGTACTGAGAGAGTGCTACAGAAAGCATCCATAATACACAAATTAAGAAGCGATGACGATGATAGTCGACATGGTTAAAATATTACATGACTTTGACACTTCAAACAACGCAGCAAGTTGAAAAAAAAATAGGGAAAATAATTTCAGAAAATTGTGTTAAATTTTCTACACATCACTGAAAAAGGCTGGGTCAAAGGTCAACACCTACCACACTTTTAGGCAAACTGGGTAAACTGTAAGCATAGTCACAAAAACTTATCAAAACAGTCAACTCATTTGAGATAATGCAAGCATGGGATGCAGCAGGAAGCGTTGGTTTTCATTGCACCACCAGTGTGCGGGTATTTACTCTTCCTCTGCAAACCCCATTCTACGATTGACTACATTGATCTATTTCAACGATTCTAACTGATCTGGAAAGACATTGTTTCTCTTATCCAAACAAGAGGCAATGTTCAGAGTTTTTTTCTTTTTTCAACAATATACTGTAAGATGAGTCAGAAAAATCGCATGGGTTTTTTTTATTTCGAACAGAAGAATTATAGGATATCAGATTAAGAACCAGATGGAAAAATGTTACCTGAAAAAAAAAAGACCCACAGATGGCATCTCCTCAAGGGCCAGGAAGACATTTACTCAGCCATGCTGCAAAATCTATTGTACCCATGTGCAGCTTAAACAAAGCCCCATTATTTGACACTAAATGCAACATTGGAAACAATTACATTTGGATGATGCATATGGTCCTTTGAAAAGGTTATGATTTTATTTGAAATTCAGTACGCAGATCGAAAAATGTCTTTTTCTCTGCAAACATCATTCTACTTTCGATAACTAAATTGTTAAAACAAAAGCTTAATGACCATTACTTGGGAATGACATCTAAAACTGGTAAACTTTAAATGTTGTTAACACCAAGTTAATGTAAACATTAATTCCAGCAACAATTCCACAATCAGTTTGGACAAAAAATTTCTGAACGGAGACATATCACATTATGTGACTAAGAATACCACAGTTTTGAAATTTTATTGGATTAACAATCTACATAACACCAAACTACTTTTCCAAATTAAGTCATTTCAGGTAAGTTGCAGTGCAATGTCCCATCTACCATCATAGCAATGTGATTTTGTTATCATCGATGCTTACCGGAGGGTATCTTCAGACCCACAGCGCCTACCACGGTAACCAGCAACGTGCCTGTCACCAGGTCAGCATCTGGAAAACAGACACAGATTAAGGTGAGTAAAGAGACTGAACGAGTATGGGCAACCCATAGAGTGGAAAATTATCGTTATCTGCACAATGCCTCAAATTATTACTCATGTGTGTTACTTAAAGTTAAACTTTTTCATCCATGATCTACGGTTAAAAACATTAAACATCAAACTGGTGCTGTGTTCCTGTGTCTAAGATCGTACATCCGCTGTCTCCAATTCTGCGATGTCGTGCTCTAATATTTATTATTGTGCTCTTTTGAAAAATTGAACATTATCACATCAATATGTTAACGTCCTGTCACAAGAAGCTGGCTTCACATTCGACTCTGACAGTACTGGGCAAATGCCATCTCCAAAAGATTTAAAGTAATATGCATCTCAGAAAGTTTGCTTTGAGTAGAATGGTAATGCAAATAGCTCTTAAAGGGCCACTTCCCCAAAAGTGAGTGGGGTGTCCACTCCAATTTTTGGGGGAATCTGGTGTAAAAGTCTGGTACATCTTGCACCCAAAACATTCTCTGTATACATGGCATATGATTAATATTCATATCAACACATATTCGAAGCACTAGTCCACAGATATTCATTGGTGATTTACATAAGGTTTATAACAGTTTATAAAAGCAAGTGCATGAAGCAGATAACAGACACCGCCCTCATTTTTCAGGCACGAGGAGCTTCAAGTAAAACCTCCCTTCAGGATTTCTGGGAATTTGAACTGTTCTCTCTCAAATTCTATTGATCACTAATGGTGAGTGTAGTTCTGACATGGAGATCATAAAATGAAAGAACCTTGAATAGAGAATATCACAAAAAAACCATACAGGGAGGACCATTTTCAAGCTTTAGTGAAAAGTTCACAACCTCTCCCCCCCCCCAAATATATATATCATGCATACAGGTAACTAGCTACAAAGGTTTTGGCAAATGCTGAAAGGAATGAAGAGAAAGAAACACCATTCAGCAAGAACAATATCATGATTTACCTTGGCTGACGACGATTGATCTCACAGATGCTTGACGTCCCTGAGAGGTGAGAGAAGAAGACTTTGTCACAGACACATACAAAGACTCATCATCACCATCTTAGATATATTAAGCATCAGATATTGTCACTTTTCAATGAACAGATGTTAACTTTGCAAGACTACCCTTAAAAGGAGTGATCACCTCTCATTTCAAGTGCTTTTTTTTTCTTTTTGGTCAGCAGAATGCTTACATACATACATCACATTCAAGTGCATAAATGTGGCAATGTCTATGACAGAGTCATAATATGCAAAAAGAATTAACCGATAATCTTCTCAAGATGTCAAATTACAAAGCAGACGTTTCTGCTGAATCCGATACGATTACATGAACGTTACAGTTCTGCAAAGACGTTTTGAAATGGATGCGAAAGATTCGTGGAGATGCTCGATCACAACTGACGCGACGAACAAATGGCAAGGTCTAATTTTCGTGAAGGTGACAACAAACTCGGATCGCCTCTTTAACGATAACCTGAAGTTTCCATTTGAAAGGAGAAAGTAATCTGGCCTCATACATATGCATATCGTCAACGCTCTATTCGACAATAATTACCTGGACATTACTTCCTCTATCATGCTCTATCAATATCCATTTCAAACTAAAATTCTGTACCAGAACATGGCATTCAAGAACTTAATGCTGTGCAACCTGATCTGAAAAGGAAGTTCAAATATTGAAACCCTTTTTGGCAGATAATACTTAATAGGGAATCTATCAAAGCAATATCATCTTACTACTAATAAAGTAGAGTGACAACAGGACTCAGAGCTTAAACAAATTTAGGATATTTTATGGAAAACTGCTCTCAGTTGATTCCATTTTTTGACAGGCATATTTTTTTCTTTTTCTCTTTTGTTGATGAAACATCATGTGAGGGCTTGAGGATGATAAAGGATAAAGGTGAGGGCATTTGAAGCGATGAGACCTAGCAACTGGGAGGTTCTGAGTTCAATTCCAAGCTGGGCCACAATAAGGTGTGTTTTTCATCCAAGGGTAATTTGAGATTTTCCCATCTAAAAGGGTAATTTGAGATTTTCCCATCTAAACTAACCTTGTGAAGAACAAAGGATGTCAAATTCGATACAAAATTGTTGACAAAGTAGTTACCCAATACGAAGTTGTAATATACAAGCCACAGGCTTCCTTCACACTTGTGTGGTTGTTTAGCATCCTAAAGCAACAGCCCTTAGTGGCCCGCATTATGAAAAAAAAAAAAAAAAAACAGGCAACAAAACCAACTACAGATTATGCCCTTACCTGCTTAAATTTGCTGAGTAGCTTGTTGATATGATAGAGTGTAAGGTTAGGAGTGACCTTACATTCTCTCTTTGCACTAAGGATAGCTTCCCTCCAGTCAAACTTCTCGTAGTCAGATGGCATCAGGAACGTGTACGTCTGCATGACGAACGATAGAACGACAACCATGTTAATATGAAGTAAAACTATCACCGGATGAGCGGCAGAATCCAACTCTCAAGACACTTGGTGGACAATTGGCAGTTTTCATACTTTAAATGCAAATCTGGAGTTGCAGTGTCCATGTGTGTGGAAGATGGGTGAGAGTGGTAAACATGTTAAGGAATTAAGCATATTGACACACAGGCAAGTGAGAACAAGAACTGAAAAAGATAAAAAAAAAATGTCCTCAGTATGTTCATACTTAGGAATACACAATCATGAAAACAGGCACATAAACTATGGTGTCAAATTTAGTCAGTTCTTCTAAAATTAGGAACCAAAACATATCAAGTTAAATTTTTTTGTTTCAGAGCACAATACAGAAGCAACCTCAGATTTGTTCACTTGTGCGGGAAATTGTTTTGACTCGTACAGGTCGTCGATAAAACGATACACATTCACGTATACAAATAGGGCAAACAGGTACCACAAAGACGGTGCTTGTGATCAAGGCGAAAACACAGGGTAGTTGCTCCAGGGAAATGCCACTGAAAATCCCAAGGGGATTACGTCTTGATTCAAGTTGCTACGACTCAGGATATGGTCGTCCTCTAACTACCTCTGAAATGACCTCTGACGGTGATGTCGTTCAGCCACTACGACTAAGTACACGTTAATCTGTTCATTTACACTCATCTTCGAGACGACATTCTATAGACATGTTTCTGCTTCCCTGTAATGCGAGACTGCAGGTCCATCACTGAAGTCATGAGTCTTTCACGTTAGGTAATGTGGAGTCACAAGCTATGCAAAGTTACTGCCTGAATAGACATTCTGTGACATCACTGGTCCAGATGATAACATACATCACATGGAACCCCCGATAAATAGATCATGTATTACCAAGCAATACCATAAAATACATCACATGTTGTTTTTCTTACAGTTGTAAAAAGTACAAAAACTACCCTACCATGGTCTATTTGCCCAAATAAAGCCTAATTTCCAGAAGAAATGCATTTTTTAGTAGTTTCGTTGTGGTAGAATTCGCATGAGAGTTGGCCAACACATTTACAACAGGGCCTGGTTCTGCTCGCTTCTTATTCGAATAAACTATTAAAGCACTCTTCTTTCTATCATAATTACCACTCTTATGAAATTTCCCTGAAAGAAATGTGGCTTGTATGTCATTCTTCTGATTGTTGTATCAAATAGAAGAGACTGATGGAAAATGCTTTTTTCTTTTTTTTTCAAACAACACATACTGCTTCATGAGAAAGAAATAAGACAGAGAAATGTAGCAAATGAAATAATTCTTACCTTGCCATTATGGTGGTAAAGATGTAGAGGTAAGGATGGGGACAACACTGTAAGTTTTGCCTCCTAATTCATGAAGAAAGAAAAACAAGTTTGATGGAACAACATCGTTCTTACGTTAACAAATGAGTACGATAATGGGATGTACTTAACTGTTCAACATTACGTTGCAAGAGCAAAACTTTGACACAACTGGATGCCAAACGAAGCCACATCTTCAAGGTCACTATGGGAGTGTTGAACAAATGTCCAAAAAAGAGATATGGCTGTGATACTGATACTGAACAAAATTTTAGTGCATCAATGCACAATCCAGATCCAGAATGTGATGCTAGCTTTACCACTTCCTGACCCTTGACCCTCTAAAATATCAGAAGCTTTTCACACCTAATGTGGTAATTATGTGACTAATTTACCTACATTAACTATACGAAGCCAGTCCAAGGATTCATTCTTGAGAAAACCTGAATAGGTTTTGGCAATTGATTGCTACCAAAAACATTCGATTTGATTGCCACCAAAAACATTCAACGTGATGTCGATCACAGCTTCCCTTCTTGAGGTATTGTGATTTTTACCATATCTAGAGTGTTCTCACATTTTGACTTCAGTTGACCTCAGTTGACCTTTGATCTCCAACACTTACAATAGATGCCTTGTACACAGTGAGTGCACCATCATAAGTCAAATATGAGCTCTGCCCAATGTTACCCTCTTGAGATACTGGGTTTACAAGTTTTATGTAGTTGGCCAGCTGACCTCAAACAACCTTTGAGCTCCGCTACAAAAGCAACGTGGTTCTTGCAATCAATGTGGTAAAGTGACATACTAAGTATGAAATCTGAGCCAAGCTTCCATTCTTCAGACATTTGTATCAGGTATGACATTAATCAACACTACTGTTCTCAAGATTTTGCATTTACAAGCATCTTGCAACTGGACGTTGCAACAATGTAGATTAAGAGCAGGTAGCACTTCACCTTCGACATCGTTTTATGTTTGAAAGGAATTAGATAAATTGTCGTTGAGTCTGCAGGATTTTTAAATATTTTAGTATTTTCCAGTCATCATAGCATGCACATGATATCATTATCCCAAACAACAGGGACCAATTTATTGACTGGCCTACCTAGGTTTTCACATATGTTCATCCACTACATTAGTCTAGGGATGTTGTGTCTATAAGCTTTTACTGGAGAAAAGACGTTAAGCTCAACCTATAAAGCATATCAATGAAGTATATCACACATGAGCCAGCATTATCAAAATGACATGAACTGTTGCTCAAAAATAGCTACTTCAAGTGTGCAAAATGCTAATCACAAGAAACTATAGGACCCTTGCACCATGACCAGGAACTATCCCCAGACAATTACCCCTGGACAAATACCCATGGACAGATACCCCAGGAAGAAACCCACCATTGAAAACCCAGAGGGTACATGCCCCAGGGGTATTTGTCCAGGGGTAACTGTCTGGCTATCCCTTGTACACCCATTGTTCACACCAAAGATGAGAGGAGCCACGGACTAATTTCTTTGACATGTCAAAGCTACCAATGAGTTGGAGTAATAAAAATAAGTATGGGTCAGGGGTACATTTCTTGGGAAATCGGGCTATTAACCAGAAAGAACTAATGAATTCACTAACATGCATACCAACACACATGATCCATGCACATATGATCTCACTCTTACAAAAATTTTACAATTACCACTGGTGACACAAAAACACTCCTTCAAGGGTATGAAAAAAAAAACAAAGAAAATAGTTCATATATCTCTCAGATATCCTTAGACTTAATCTAACAACTTACAAGTTCAGTTACTTTCTTCTTTGTTTTCTCGATTTCTCTCTGGTGATGTCTTGATTGTTTCTGTATAGCAAATACAAATGTACATATCCAAACAAAAAGTGTGACAAATGCCTTTTAAGGTGAAAACAGAAATTATAAATATTTATAAGTAATAATAACAAATGCACACAATATTCCAACGTACAGCATCTAAAGACGTGGCACTCCATATGTTATCAGGGTATGTAAAAGATTCACACAACGAGAGTTAAAAATCGATGAAACAATGAACTAACAAAAAGGCAATTTTGGACTAGACTAAAATGGTGCTCCTTTAATGCAAAGACTTTGCATTAAAGGAGCCATGAAGACATTAAATATGCTTTAGGGGTAAAGCGTCTGCATATTTAGAAGAGATACAGCGGACAGGGAATGGCATACTGGGAGAGATGGACAACGTAAGAATGACGCCAAAGGCAGACTGAGAGGTTGATATAAATGTACAGTTGGTAACAAAAACCAACAGGAGTAATGAGATTAGTTCGACAACCGAACGACAATAGCAGCAGACATGTACAGATAAACACTTACAGCCATCATGTCTTTCTTTAGCAACGTGTTCAGCTCCGCCAATTCTCTCTTCAGAGCATCTACCTTCGCCGTCTCTGAAGTTGGAGATTGTTTGCTGGAATCTACAAAAAGACAAATTAGTTCACTGACAGCGTGTTGTACGGTGGGAAGTGAAATACAGCAGCCTGTTTGTTGTTGTCATCAAAACCTCCATTCAAAGTTTGAAGTGTGCTGGTTCTGATACTTCAGATGTCATCATATACATGACATTTTTTATTGATGGACAACAACTATGGGCTTATCGGTGTTTTAGATGTGGGAGGTATACTATTTACATTGTCGGCAATAAGTACGTTGTCATAGAAACAGATTACCCTACTTAAAGCATTTCAACTTGTGAAATTTTCCACCGTTTCTTCTTGGAAACTTCACACAAAACGGTAAGGATGTCTTTGAAAATTCTGAATGTCCTTGTCGAATGTTTACCAACACTAACGTTCAAACAGCTATTTGTATACATCATATCGTGCATATCTACGGTTTATCAGCTCCGATGCTTAGCAATTCCATTGCTCTTAATGACTGCAGATGTTGACGAACGCGGCAGACATCTTCTAACAAGACTCTGCACAACAACAACAACAAAAAAACACTATAAATGCACTCTAAAGTGAGGAATTAAAACTTACTCTCAGAGTGATCACTGGGTATGAGTGACAATTCAGTTAATGGAAGGTACCACTGGCAGTCAAATTGGCCCTTGTCCCTTGAAAACACCCCTCTGTAGGGAGAGAAAAAACAGAATGTGCTTCAGACCCCGTCCACTTTACCGAGTATCAGGAACACCAAATCCGAGGGAAATGGAAGAAAAGCAAAAAGAGTACTGTCACGCATAGAGTTAATCCAGAACAAAAGAAAAAAAACTATAGTCGGCAAAAAAAAAGGTCAAGTCATTGGGTCAGATTGTGAGAACTCTTGTTAAAGGGAAATAGGGCGTTTTATAACAGAAAAACATCCATATTTTTAAAACCAATGTTTGTGGATGCAGAATGATAGCTTATTCAAAATAAGGAAGGACAGTAGTCTTTTTTTCCAAGAAATAAGTTTCTCACAGATAGAAACTCAGTTATTTGTTGCTCAACACAAATTTGTTCACCCAAACTTTTCAAAATTCAAATGATGCATCCTCATCACATGCATAACATTTTGAGGAGACAAAGCGTTGGCAGACGTTCATTGATGAAACTGAATGGTTTAATAAAGACTAAAGCTATTTCATTAGAATGTAATGTTGGTGTACTCTAAAAGCGCTATTTCCCTTTAACGTACTGTGACATCATGTCAAGGAGAGATGTCGGATTGCACCTGTCGATGCGCCTCGTGTGTCCAAGAGGTAATATTGATGATGTTATCGGATGAGTCCCACCTGCCTCATGGTACTGTCCATCCTTCCCATCTTGAGATGACAAGTTTTCTAGTTTTTTTTTGTTTTTTTTCACAGTTTGATTATGTACAGTTATCCCACAATATCATCTTTCTCCATGAAATAACTGTTTAGTATTTGCAGGCCTATTCACTGTAGTGAAAAATTGCTTAATCAGTGAAAGATACTCTGTCAGAGTTTGCCTTCTTTTACATGCTCACAGAAAAATAAATATGTTTTCTATTCTCATGTGGTAACACTTCCTACATACCAAATGTGATATTTTTCCAAGCTTTAATTCTTGACATAAATGTTTCCAATATGTTATCTTAACAATCTTTCTTCACCTGAGTCCGAGTGATCTCTGACTGTAAGAAAAATCATCAGGATTACCTACTCACCATTGATTACTGCTTTCTACATCTGAAGCTCAGATAACTTAATGCTTTGGTTTTTCTAAAGATATCACCGCCACAATGATTTTTACAGGCTTGACCTCTGTTGACCGTAAATACCCTTTGAAAGTCATGAACAGCAAAAGCTTTATCACCTATACAAATGGTGACTTTCGACTTAATTTGAACTTCAAGAAACTTTTCAGTTTTGGAATATCCCGTGTACGAGCTTTTTGGACTTTCACCCCAACTGACATTCAAAGATCTTGGGTCTCCGTAGAAAACAAAAAGTGTCAGCTACTAATCATAAGCTAGCTAAAAACTGACTCTGAGTGTTCAAACATCTGCTTCAGTTTTTGAGACATCGTGTGTGTGTGCAAACCATCACCGTCGTGTAGAATCTTTTCATCTTCGGCAGATTTTGGAGGCAAAAGGATGGTAGCTGTTGTACTGTGAACCTTTCAACAAATTGACTGTTGTGCACTCACCTGATGTGATATAAACTAATCTTTGGTGTTTGGTATGCAATTGATGTTCTGACTTCAGTACACACTAAAGCAGTGCTCACACGATGCAGATCTACAGTACAGCATGGTCAGACTTAAAGGATCTGAGTTCTAATTTTAAAACTGCCTCATATCAGCAACCCCTGAAAACCACTTTAAGTGTTTTCAATGAATTTTAACCGATTAAAAGTATTCATCAGAACTTATACAACATTTAGTGACAAGCACCCTTTCTTTGTGTTCACTCACCGTACAGACAGCACAATAAGTACAGCAGATGGAAGCAGTGTAGACATTTCACATATTTTTTTTTCATTTCCTTATTTCCAAAATGTAAATATTTATAAAGAGGACACCAAAAGTGAGTTCAGAGGGCTAGTGATTAAAACAAACTGCAATAAATATGCCAAAAACATACAAAGTGCAGCTAACTACAATAAATTATCCAAATTATCATTTTTAAAATAAAAAACATGTGTGGTGCACAAAAAGCACCATGACAAAATTAATTTTATGAATGACATTAATTTCAACCCTAATTTGCTAGGTTCAGCAAATTGCAATACTCACCCAGATGCTCTTTTGTTTGCACAAATGAGAAGGTCAGACCAGAGGAAGAGGTACCTCAGTTTCCGTTCTCCTTCTGTCCACTCGACGATGTAGCCATGTTTCTGGCATGAGCGTTTCTGTGGAGACGGGGAAATTTCCCGAGAGTGTTACACCTGATCATGACATCTGTGGCACTGAACTTTACACCAATCAAATTGAAAAGTCAGATACTGCAAAAATGATTTATGTTGAGTGCCACAGTTGAGCATAGCAACCAGGGTATAACATCAACCCATAAACTACAGTCAATAATACAACTCATTTATGGAGTCTTGGATCAGAGGTTCACTGACATCAAAAGTGGCAAACCTCAAAAATGAAGAAATCACTTTCTACACATACAGAATACTTCTTGACAGAACATGACTATTTCAATGAAATTTTGTTTCTTAACATTTACCTTGACGTTAGTCGTTGATCTTTCTTGGATAGCCTCGGTAACTTCGGTTATAAACTTATGAGTCTTCTCAATCACGTAGATCAGGACTCTGTGGTCTTCGTGGCTCTCTGGTGTGTGCTTCAGAAGATCCTGAAAATTATGAGAGACCAAAATTTTTACATATTTTACACAAAAATGAAATGCTCAGATGACATTCTCATGTATGCAGGTGTGTACTGTTTTCACAAGTCATAGTATCAAAATGACTGACTTTTTAGACTTAAATTGTAGTTCTGCAGTATTTTCAGAGAAGTTTGGCAGTTGTCCTGGCAACAAAGATGCCTAAAATTTTCTGAAGAATGATAAGAGTTTGTCACAAGGTTTTCCTTCTGATGACCAAGTCAGTTTAGCTCTCTAGCCAAACGTACATATTTTCATCTCTGGAAGAATATCATGAACTTTGGCAATGAGTGTATGCATTGCATACATTATGCAAGTGTCTTAATGGTCTGTAATTACTTGTAGTAAATGACACCATTTCTGGGAGGAAATTTTACCTTAATTTTGGAAGGGAAACTACATTTTGCACGTACATTAAGTTGTCCCTTAGACAACCGAACTTATACCTAATTTCGTAACAGCTTCTTCTGCTGAAGAATAAACACACTATTTTTGTTTTCTGTGACCTGCCCTAGATTGGCTCTTCTCTAAATAAGAGGTCCATCAAGATGAAGCGTTTTATTCTAATCAGATTGAAAAGAGGACATCACACTTTTACATCTGGTATTTAGTACACAAACAATCAGGCAAGATTGCCGATATGGTTTGATCCCTGTAGATCTACAGTAACTCCAAATTACAAACGTATAACAGTGAAACTAGCCACACGTTTAAGGACAAATTGAAACTCTTTCACTTGACCCTACAGACATGACTTAACAGTTTGTAATTTCAAGATTCTGCGGGAGCTTAAAATCAAACCATAGAATTATGGAGCAATTAGTACGATATTAGTTTCTAGATGCATAAAAGTTAGTGTTTTATATTTTACGTCTTTATCATCACAATGCCAATTAAAATACCCACAACTCACTAGTGTGGGAATCTACCAGTGACTATACTTACCCGCTTGCTTCGCTAATGCATTCAGTTTAGCAATAAGTGGAGAAAGGGGTATTAGTATGTCTCTATGATGTGAACTGACCCCACTGAAGTTGAATCTTTATGGGACATGAAAGCAATTGTCAGTATTAAGATGTAAAATGATTTAATTTTATTTTGCTGTTGAATTTGAGGTACACATTTTTGCCTCCCTGCAGTGACACGATAATGAATGAATGACACAATAGCTTCATCTCTTGAACCAGGGAATAATTAATCCAGTATTGCATCTCATTTTGCTGCACAAAATGGTCAAACTGCTTCATGAGTGGAATATTGTGTACTTTCTTTTAAGTTGCAATTCATATTTATTGCCTTTTGAGATGCTTTAAGGTCAGCTCAGTTCCTTCAGAAACAAAACTTTAGCATTATAATCATAAATGTGTTTAACTAACGATTTAAAGCTGGAATAGGAGTTGAAAATTGGACAGCAAAAGTTAACTCTCTCGAACTATGCTAGCCGCTACAAAAATTATTGTTCAGGCCCCATTTTTGCATACATGAATATCCATATCCATTTCCATTGGTCTGTTTGATTTCAAGTAACGATGATTGACTGCTATGGCGAGTCTGAATTTTGTAGGGCCAACAAAAATGTCAAGACAATGTTCATATTCAAATATCTAAACAATGAATGCTTAGTTCTCTTTCCAATTTTGTGACAGGTGATCTTTTCCCCTACTTGCTCTTCCCTGAAACACCATGAAGAAGAACAAAAGGCAGATGACCAACTCATATTCCAGCTTTAAGCATTCACAAATAGTGGAAACTAGACCTGGGATGTGAGCCACAGCAGAGTGTTTTGTAAGATTGCAAATCAGGCTCAGTTGCAAAATATTTTAATTAAATGTCTCCATACTGCACTTTGGATTCTCCACAACTCACTGGTGTGAGTATTCACAAGTGACTGCAAATACTTATCCCTTCCTCCCACTAGTGCATTCCCTTGACATTGGTCAAAGTGCATTTGAAATCAATTTTAGCTGGCTACAAAATATGAAGATTCAATCAAAAGTTACATGGAGAAGCGCAATGAAAATTGAACGTGATCAATATCAGATACACCGTTAAAGATAAGGAATAAGCACAAGAGCACTCAAGGCTTTATGTTGCTCCCTGCTTTTGTAAGAGCAGTGAAAACACACCTTGAGGCAACTTGACTAAAAGGCAAATGAGGACAAGCCTAGCCTTACAGCAGAAGGCGTGGTGCTGGAATTGATTCTGAGTGCACTTTGAGCAAGGTCAAATGAACACATTAGTGTAAGGGGATGTACACATCTATGACATGAATGCATTTATCACTAAATATAAATGCTTAATATATGGGAATATAAGATCACGTACAGATTGAGGCCTAACTGTGTACCACCTTCAGTCCCACATCCTACAGTCCTACCTTCTTTTTTTTATTAGTAATTATTGTTTCTACTAATTATTTTTATTTTTTAGTTATTATTATTGCAAAGCTTTTCGATTTTAAAATTTCATTACTTTTCAAGCATTTTGAAGGAGCAAAGATACTAGGCGCCCCTCCATTATTGCATGCTAATGAAATGCACTGTACCACATTGACACTTCTGTAAATGCATGTTGATGACTTATTTCATAGAACCATAGGAACATATGAAGGTAAACAGATAACCTGCTGTTGACATACAACCATTTGACAGTTTTACAACAAGCTGCACCTACGTATCAGTATGGAGGACATGTACTGTAAGATCACCAAAGATGATAAATGCATCATGTACTCAGCATGATTGATGTACCTTCCAAGTATGAAACCATTTCAAACATCTTGCGATATCGTAATCACAAAGTGGGTGTGAAACACATGCACAGACCCTCAAATGGATATACTGCATATCTTGGCTGTACACAGGCGCTTTTCTTACTACCACTGACAAAAAAAGGACAAAAAAAAAACACCATCATAACCATAAAGGCAATCAACATGGGTACACTGGAAGCAGGAAATATTTCAAGAACTTGAGCAACAAAGCTCGGATTGTATTTCAGTTTCTCTTTGTTCAAAATGAGTGCCTACTCTATTGAGAGGCTAATGCTGCCATTTCATATCTGTTCAAGTTTAATCTTTCAACACCGCCTGATTCACAGAAGGGTTGCTCTTTCGAGCCGATGGCTTTGGAAGTTTGATGCATCTAATTTTTGATAGTCCTGAATCTACACATTCCTGGCACTGAAGGAAGGCAGAATGAGAAAGAGGCACTATAGTCAAGTATTAGACCAGACTGTAAGCGTACAGACACAATGTTGAAACTTTCCAATGCTGTTGGCACTGTTGATGAGAGTGCAGTTGCTCTGTTGAGATGGGTGTTAATGCAGTGCCATTTGGAGCTTCTGCCACAGTAGAGTCAACAGCAATTGTGCTTTGGTACAAGATACACCAGGGAGTTTGTATTGAGATGGAAATACTGTACACTCTATGACTTTTCTGTAGCTCTCCCAGACTACTGTATTCTGTGAACTGCAAGTGTGTCATATAACAGGCATGGCTATAAACAAGATAGCTACAGTATCACATCACTCGATAGCTACAGTATCACATCACTCGATAGCTACAGTATCACATCACTCGATAGCTACAGTATCACATCACTCGATAGCTACAGTATCACATCACTCGATAGCTACAGTATCACATCACTCGATAGCTACAGTATCACATCACTCGATAGCTACAGTATCACATCACTCGATAGCTACAGTATCACATCACTCGATAGCTACAGTATCACATCACTCGATAGCTACAGTATCACATCACTCGATAGCTACAGTATCACATCACTCGATAGCTACAGTATCACATCACTCGATAGCTACAGTATCACATCACTCGATAGCTACAGTATCACATCACTCGATTACTGAAATTAATCCATCTCGGAAGCATCCGTCACCTTTAACTTTCAACAACACATTTGAGCCAATGCAATAGCGAGTTCATCCATAATCGTGTACGTACATATATAATCGACTGATCTTCACCCTGATGTGGTGACAGTCAACCATCTGCGATGTAGCAGATTGCTCGAGCAGTTACTGTACTTGTCAAGATTACTTGAAAGTTACAGACTACAGTGGTGACATCATACTGACATTCAGCCAGTGACGGAATGATTCACAAACATTCGTGGTCACGTAGTTAATTTTTTTGGTACATGCTACTCTGCATTGCATCAGGGTGCTCGAATAATTAAACCAAACAAATATAGCGGCCTATCAAAAATAAATGTTAATGGCTTGATTCCTTTGTATGTGTACACTGAACCAAAGACTTTCTCCTGAAAGTACGAGTGCCCTGCGAAGCACAGGATGCTGTGCATCACATTAAAGGTCTCCACGGGAAATTACAAACTATGAATCTTATTGTTACGCTGTAGCTGTATGATCGGTATCGTGATTTTTTTGGTACAATTTAAAATACTGGCTGTTCATATGATAAACAGAAAAGACTCAACGTGTCTCCCATTTGCATTGCACATTTTGCAAGAATAACACATGCAGTTTGGGTTAGCAACAGGTGTGAGGTCTATATAGGAAGAGCTTACACAAATCTTTCCTGAATGGCCTCTGACAAAACTACACATAGTCACAAGATTCAACACAAAATTATCACTTCACTGCAGGCCTCTACCATTCAATGACCTACTGTATGATATTAACTTACCAGTATGATAGCTTCATTTTGTCAATGATATAACACCCAAGTTCAGCCATCCAGCCAAATGTGCATACGTGCTGTGAGCTAGGCTACACCGAAACAATTGCTTGGTACTTTAAACCTGACTATGAGAAATTCTCGTTTGGGAGCATGCTTTGTGTGGAAGAGGTATATAAATGATGCCATAGTTGTTTGCTATGGACTATCATTATGAACTATTGACCAATCAGATCTATGTACATCCTGCAACTGTTTAATGAGAAAATCAGCAAGGTGCACAGAAGGCACAGTTACAGTAGAACAGCTACAGTACTAAGAGGTGGGCAACTCTTTCTTGGGTTCTTGGGTTCTTATTTCAGTAATTTCTCCCAAAAATATGAATACTAAATTCCATTTGCCAAATGAATTTTCAAATGTAATCCTCTTAATGGATACAACCGTTCCATTTCACATCATGATATAAATTCTTTTAATTGCTTTCCACCCACTTTTGCAGTTCTTTTGTCCGAATAATCATCTTACTTGGTTACACTTTTGCTTATTAATGTGGGACAACGAACCTCTTTTCTGGATGCAGTCATATCATGTAATTTTTAAAATAACCAGCCACAATAAGAATACTACTAGCAACCAATGCTAGAAAATCTTGCACAGGAATGTTGAGTAACAAACCAGTGAAGCTTTGAATGGACATGGTTAGCTACGGTGGAATTCAGTTGTGAGGTTGCTTACAATGCTATTTCGCAAGAGTATACAAAACACGTAAACCATGATGCCACTTCGTAGTAACAGTAAACGTTATAACAATCACTCTTCATCTATACTTTTTTTGTCACAAGGCACTTGCGTAATCACCATGTGATCGCCAAGAGGAAAGTTTCCTGGTATGGGTCAGAAGTTTTTGCTATTAATTAAGATGCACAATTAAGCAAAATCAGGGCGCTTGTTTTCTTCTTCTGTTCGAAATAGCACTCACAGTAGCCTTACTGTCACCTTTTTCTCCAGAGGCCGAGCACAGCTCTTAACTGTGGGGACAGGATACTTTAGGGGAGTGGGTATATCTGTGGCGCAATTTTGACTCAGGAGGGACAGTTCAACTAAAACTTCTCACGGAAAAATACTTACATGAATGGTCAGTGTTAACTTCGTAATTCTGTGAAGGGGACTGTGCAACAGAGCTACAAAAGAAAAAAAAAAAGACATTGAATAGAAAAAGAAAGGAAAATGTTTAGCAGTAGAAGGCACTTGACAATTTATGACTTAATTAATTTACAAATGTTGGTGTTCTTTCTGTTTTCACGACCACATATCAACGAAATGATGAACTAGCAAGATCGATTGTAGATTAGACTCAGGGATAATGCTAAAAGTCCCTTGGGCAAGTTATAAAAGCACAACATAAAAGTCATAACAAGTCATTGCTCTCAAGATGTATTTGTCAAGGAAAGTTACTATATGGATGCACGCTCTGTCCAGGAAAACTGCTATTTGTATAACAACACTTTGAGGAAAACATGCATGACCAATTACTTTTGTCACAACATGGAACATGATCAAAGCAGTACACTAAAGCTGGTGTGGAGAGAACAGAGATATGAACAGGACAATGGAGAGTGCGAAAGGATCTCGCGATGTAGAAGCTGCTATACAGTGCAGTGTATAAAACTGAGCAAAAAACCTTTCCTGCAACGGTCGTGGGTTGGTTATGTTACGTAAGATGAGAAAGTATATGAATTAATGTAACCGGTAGGAAAGTGCATACCCCTGAGTAAATTTCATAATTACACAAAGTAAAGGCTAGTTGATACAGTGGCATGATAGGATACTGTATCTATCCTAGGCTCGCTCTACTAACAGAATAAATTCAAACACAAAATACAGTGAGAAGAGAGGATATTTTGAAAAATGAATTTATAACGCTAGAGATATAAAGTAATAGGAACCAAACACAAATACTCGAGGATTTGCCCTCCCGCCTCTCACTCAGCTGAAGTGACATGACAAATACAGTACATGTATATGTCTATTTCCTGTTTATATTCATAATTTTGCATTTACCTTCCTGCTTTAGGAGGTCCTTGAGGCTCCCCAAAAATCGCTGGTGTGGGTATTCAGTAGTGACTATATACTTACTCCTTGCTTACTCATGTATTAAGTTCATCATAGCTCAAAGTGCAATCGAAATCTTTTCTGACACTGCGCCCTCTAGACCTAGGCTCGCCATTATAGGGCTGAGCAAGGGGAAAGTATAGGTCTATGAGGTGAAATTATTTTTCACTCAGAGATTTGCTAAAACCTCAGCGCTTCAGGGCGATTCGTCCTCTTAACCCCCAACAGGCTTGCCTCTGGACCCACTGCAGGGGTTGTACTGTAATTTTTCATGTTCAAAGTACACCTGTACTGAGACTTCATATTTACCCAGAAATATGCTAAAACCTCTGAGCTTCTACAAGTTTTCCCCCTGGACCCCCTCATGAGGTTTATAAATTTCATCTTGTCAACTCAGAGGAATAGCCTAATTAATTAAATCGTTTTCAGTCCTTGCATTTATTGATGCCCTTTGAATAAAAAAAATACACTATTGAGATTTAATTTTCCACCCACAGATATGCTGAAACCTCAGAGCTTCTGGGGGCTTCACCCCCTGGAATCCCACTGAGGTCTTGCCCCAGGACCCTACCAGAGGCCATCAGACACTGATCTCGCACTTTTCTTTTGCTATCCATTTGCCTCCCCCCACACACCTCTAGCATGCTTTGGAGAGGTCGAAGGTCATATGAGCTAGTTAAAAGGAAATAAAAAAAAAACACTGCAGCAAATGTGTAAATTTCTTATTAAGCACAGACTAGCAAGTATTTGAAAGTGTAAGACATTTTATTCCAATCCTTAAATCTGTTATTAAATAGTCATTATTTATCTGCACATGTGTCAAGCAATTTTGAGAGAGCTACGTAGGTGATACTGATACTGTACAGTGTTTCACCATTAATTGGCTTTATCACGTTTAGCTACACAAACTTTTTCAAAATTCTGGAGACTTTGCTTAACTGTCCGGTTAATTAACCTGTTGTGATAACCAATTTAAACCATAAATGAGAAAGGTATTTTATACATGCTACCTTTACACCAAGGAAACATGATGCATGTTCACAACATTGGTGTGTATATCACAATGTTTATTTCAGACGGTTCATGAAAATATCTTCCAAAACTTTTCTTCAGTTGCAACCAGCACAGCATTCTATCATGTTTTTATTATCGCATAAATCACACCAAAATTGATAGAGTATTTGAAGCCAAAGTGAGTTGTATTTTTTCGGTCCTCCCCCTGAGAGACAGAGAGTGAAACTGGATTTTTGTCCATACCTGTAATAACCTTGATGACGTTTCGATCATCAGTAAAGAAACTGATAAGCCATCCCTTGCAACACAGAAGGGAGGACACCATATACACAGCACTGTAGTTACCACTGTAAGCAACAGTACAGTAGCACACACACATATCTGGCACTAAACCACACAAACTGACATTGAACCAACTTATTACAGTGCAAACTTCCGCATGTCATCGCACACGATGCTGGGTTTGACTTGACCTCAACTTTTATTTCACTTCGATTTAAAACAGCATATTAAACTGTTTGAACCTGACTGTGGCTAATATGGTGTGCATAACAGCAATAATCCAGACAGCATCCAAACAAATTAAACAGACTAGAATTCCACTGTCAGTTTGATGCTGACTTTTAAACATTCTGGACCATTCATTTTGTTATCCTTAAAACTCACTTGGTTATTTACAAGCTATGAAAACTTACCCTTCCTCTACAACTCATTCATATACTGCAGCTAAGAATCTTCCCCGCGGTTGGCAGTTTACATCGAAGAAGGGAGAATGTGAGAGTTTTGCAAACAGGAAAGTAAGGAGAAAAGTAAACACAGCTCTTGACTACTGTATTCAACTTGCCTTTGGTTTTTTAATGACAGTTCAAATTTTTAAGGGCAGGATTGGGTTGTGTTCGTGACAAAACAAAACTGTCTGATCGGAGACCCTGATCCATTAATTCCGTTTGACATTTCGAGTGTAACCAGGCGAACATATTACACGTCAGAGGCAACGAAACCAAGACAGCCATGACAAATGAAATAGTCATACCATGATACTGAAATTGGAATAAGATATTCATTTTACAGACTTTAGTAGACTTTAATGTTTTATGTTTGAGCTTAATACTCAAGCAGTCAATTATCCACAGTAACGTCGACTCGTACCGCAGTTACTTCACGATTACCTCTCACGAATCACTAACACACTTCTTAATACAGACAGGTTAAGTGTGTTGTCCATAAACATATCCAAAACCGTTGAGTACCTGATCAAACACAGCTGGTGCCAATACCTGTGCAACTAATTATAAAGAGGCACTGTATTTCCTACTAAAACTGTATCATACCAGGAACTGGCAACAGCTAGCATTTAGAAATCAATTTCTAGTGAGTAACAAACACTGGCATACAGTAAGCCAAAGCTCAGCTATTAAAATTTCCATATGATTTTTCACAGAGTGAGAAAAGAAAGAAACATCTTCTGGTTTATTTTAAGATGATGAAAGCTGAAACGAAAACATGGTAGCCTATTGTAAAACTCAACATTCCTAGACTGGGATTATTTGTGTTTTTTTACTTGTGATGAGGGATGTGGCAATCCCATTTTTGGAGATGAGTCTCATAACAGGCATGATCTTTGTTACTGGTAAACAAAGGTATGATATGAGATATAAATGATATCATGCCAGGAAGCGATACAGAGGTCAGATTCTGAACCCAGCATGACCCTATCTGTACTGATCTAGCTCCAGGAATGAGGTACTCTCCACTGTGACTGAAACCTATGACTAATATTCAAGGACAGAACAACTTTCTGGACAAACTTACTGTATAGAGAAAAAAAGGTAGACAGATGGCTGTACCCATTACAGTGGTATACCTACTGTATTCGCTTTAAACTAGGAACTGTGTACATACAGTGAGGATATTGGATTGAAGCAAACTGGTTTCCATCCCAGGGCACAGTAAATTCTTTTGCAAAGACAATGTACTTTTACCAAGAGGGCCAAACCACACAGCGTCCAAACACTGCTTAAAAAAAAAATTGCCATCTTTAGTATTGTTAAAGTTTCTAAAGGGTAGCACTGAAATATGCTTTGATGAAATGACAGCATCCTTTGCCCTCCAATCTGTGAACCTCCATTCATCTCATTATCGGTATTACCTGTCCCCTTCATTGGAAAAGCAGCTAGCCACATATCTGACTAAAAGATGAATTTCAATGGATGCTCCCTACATGCAAGGTGGCAAAAGCAACAAACAGAAATGAGCATGTTTAGCATCCCTCAATCACTGAAGAGGTTCTTTCACTTTTTTTTCTCTCTGTATCAATTTATCGATACATCACTATATCGTTGTGTTGCTGACTAAACTCATCAGCACGCACTGCGTATCTCCTAGCCCACCAGGTTAAGCACATTTCAAATAATTGGTTTGACATACAGCATTACTACTATCGCATGTAGTTTTTACACTACGTATTTCTGCTGATTGTGGCTGTCCAATAATTGGCCCGATCAAGGTGAATCATCAGTTCAATGACAATGAAAAGATGATATATTCGACTCAAATGTCAAAGTTTCTTCTTTGGATTCAAGTCTTTATACATTTACATGTCCATTTGGTCGACGGGACATATGTGCATCATCTATGCAGCAAATAAAATTGCAGTGGACTGCATCGAGTGATCGTTGACTTGTATTCGAGAGCTTCCCACTAAGTACCACCTAGAATGTTCACTCACAAATAATTCCTTTCGAAGCTGAAATTGAAACTAACTTGTCACTGCATTGTGTAATTCCCTGGCAAACACACACACAAATACACAAAATCCACTTTGACTTTCAAGGACACTGTGCAGAACACTTACACATTGCACGTAAACACGTCACATCTTTTAAGCCAGTACAAAGCTTACCTACTGTACAGTATTTTAGGCAAAAGGTTTCAGGTTCTTTCATAAAAGGTTAATGCCATCAGTGGATGCACTCAGGCTGCCCCCCTCATGCATCACCTGTCCCTACCCCATCACGCATTAATGCTTGCATTAACTCCCAATCAAGCATTATCCTACAGTCAGTGCACAGGACCAAAGTTGCATACCCTTGATCATACATGCAAAACAAGATTTTAATTTGAAAGAAACTTTGGGTTTGAAAATAGCCGCATTCTCATCAAAAACTGCTGAGAAAGGTTAAACAAGATTCACAGCGAATGAAAAATGTTCGTGCCACAGAGAGAGTACCACCATTGTCTTGCATAAAATAGCAGACGACAAAACATTGTCGATCTATGTTTCTATTGGATTCATCTGCCACTGATTTTAGTCTCAAACTGACCAAAAAGCTACTTCTGTCAAAAAAGGTCAAGAGATGCTAATACAGCTACTGTGGTTTCATTGCACAATTTTTTTTTTGACAGTTTTAATTCTTTTCACAACAAAGCCAAATACATTATATTTTAGAAGTGTACAAATGATAATAGCTAAAAATACTGTACAAATTGTTTAATCACTCTCAACATCCATTTAGTTACCTAGCCCAAAAAAAACATGACCACTAGAGTTATCGTCAACACAATTAAAGAAATGTTTATGCATACATGAGTCCCCACATTTTGCATAATTTGTACATAGTGATGATCAAGTTTAATGATACCTGATGGTACTAAGTAATTAAATTTAATCAATATTCCTTAGTTTCAGTTCTCCAAAATGGGAAATGTTTTACCTATAAGTTTTGCTACAGTACTACAAATGGTAAAATGGAGCAATGAAAAAAGAGAAGATTTTGAATTATCAATAACTGGTCCAAGGGACAATTATTCTTTTCCTACTTTGAGAAGTTCAAATCAATTGATTTAGTTGTTATGCCTGATTATACTCTTTAGGTTAGAACAATAGACTGTTGCTGAATGGTAATTAAGCTGCCAAAAGCTAGAATGTAGGCACACTCATGCTGACAATGCAAAATATGTTGGCATTTACTTTACTCTTGTTTCTTTTTTTTCTCTCTGTGCAGAGAATATCTGTCCATCAGTTCTGTCAGCTCATATTTCAACTGTAAGTTTTAAATAATAGGATGGCAATCAGAAATGAAACAATTGCACCAGGGAAATCAGTGCTGGGACTTAAAGGAAACGCACCTTGCAATGCCATCCTGTACGCCATCTACACGATGAAAGTCAAGGATTCCAATCTCTGTGTATATAACAAAGGAACATTTCCTGAGTAGTGGAATAACAGACGTACGCCATATCACGACAAGCCAGATCCAAAGGGAATTCAAGAAGGAATTGTTTATTGATTCTGTTCAAAAGTTCCTTTCACTTACTGTACTTTAAATTTGATTACCACAAATACTGCGAAAGTTGAGAGTTAGGATATTTAATGAATAAAGAAGGAATCCTTTCGACAGGCCATTCATCTGTAGGCTTTTTTTTTTTTTGGTACAAGTAAAAGCTGTTTTGATATCTTATATAAATATAAATATATATATATATAGTAAACACAACAATCCTTGCTTCAAGTTCACTGGGAAGTAGGCTGCTACTCACAGTCACCCAGAGAACAAAACAGATAAGAAAGAGGAAAGGGAAGTTCCTTGATTCTAAGTAAATGGTTAAACATTGAACTGTGCACAGACATAACACCATGCATAACCGATAGAGCACTGAAAACATTTAATGAGCATACATACGATACTACCTACTGTACACAACAGTTTATGGGTGTCGATGTCTCGTGGGCCTGGAACAGTTCAACACATGGCAGGTCATAAAAGATCAGTTCAGGGTGTTTCTAGATCAAGTTAAATTGAATTTTTAATGATATGCAAAGACAAAATATGAACTATGTATTTTAACTATTAATACCATTTGAGGTCTTCTTCCAACATACTGAGTGACACTTTTGAAACATTGCAGCCTACACATGCAGTATGGCAATTCTGTATGCTACAATTTCACTAGCAGCATACACAATGCTGTTCAATTCATACCACACAGCTCAGATTCAATTACTGTATAGCTACTGTGCACTGCCTTTTCGTTGTGGCTAAAAAGATCTTCATCAGAGTCTAGTCCTACAACTCTTCAATGAAAGCGACACAGCTCTTCGATTAACAGAGCTCTTTGGACACGCAAATGCTTAGCATTACTCATCCTCACAGCAGTCTCCAGAGTAACAGCTAGTCATCCACCAAACCAGTGTTTTCATGAGTCGAATATGAACATCTAACTCTCTGACAATTTTACACTGACATAGTGGTCTTTTATCGTTAAGAATTTCTCTAAAATCCTTCTCATTTTTCTCAGTCCAATTTCACAATCACAATATTCCGAAGAAGATGACTGCAACATGCCGTTACTACTACTTTATCAAAACAGAACTGAATATTCCCTTCACAGTGCAATCTGATTCTTTCTAAGGCAATCCATTAGTTTGTGAATTTCAATATTGTCTAGCCGCACAGGCACATAGCCATTTTTGGAATACAAGGAGAAAATATGGAAATTTTGCACCATTGTCCATTAAATCATTTTGCACCTATAACCACTAAAACAGGAAAAAAATTTTCAAACGGGATGAGGAACCCCGTCCCCTTAGACCCCTGTAACAGGCTGGCAAAACTCTGAAATTGATGTGTTCCCCCAAATTAATGAACCTGGCTACCAGCCTGTTGCCTTATACCTTTAGCCTTTGTTTCATTCAATTGAATGCACACTAACTGAAGACCAATGATCAATCCCACACTGGAGAATTTTGTGACACTGGTCACTTAATTCCAGATTAGTCTATTCAAGCCATGAATATCATCAACAACACTGACCAATACTGGAGATATCTAGCATATTTGGGGCTAGATAAATATGGCCACTGAGATGTACTCAACAATCTATTGTAGTGTCTCACTTGCTAGTTGTTAATGCTAATATTTATTTAACCTTGTAATGAACTGTTCATTGTGGATGTTGGCACGCCATGGAAATTCCCATTTCAAGATATTATTACCTTAGTTGCTTTAATTAATAGCAAATGATATACTCATGTTACATCTTTTATTTGCAAATTCTTGGTTAAGTCGGGATGTAAAATTTTCAGAAATGATGAAAGTTTACAGCTTACTTTGCTAACTCAAATTACGAATTATTTATGGACCCTAGTCCCTCCCATCCAGCCACTTGAAGTATTTATTACAATTGCACCTACGTCAGAAAAGGCTGACTGCTTTTTAACCTTTGAGAAATTTACCACAGTTACACTCTAGTGAGGGACAAATTATGAATGATCTCAGATAGGTGACTGGAACTCATCTGTTTTTTTCTCAAAGTGATAAAATACTTTGTACTACAACCATCCTGCAGTATATCACCATCTTTAAACATTGGGAGATAGAATCATTAAACAAAAAACGAGAAGAAAAAACAGTGACATTAATTAGACAATGTGCAGAAGAGCTGCTTCTGACATATAGCTGTGTACATACATGATAACATACGTTACAACTATGGGCCCTACAGACTATTGGATGTATACATACATTACATACATGAGAGACAATGGATACTGTATACCATCCATGCCTTGATCACTGATATGGCACTTTCAGGTAGGTACATAGTGCATACCACTGTATGCATGAATTGATACACTATCAGGAGTGCACATTGATATTACTCTATTGCCTGCATTGATCATTAACATTATAGCTATCATCAGCATACAGTACTGTATGCATGCATTGATCATCAGCTGCAGTACATATCACAAACATACTGTACATGTATTGATCATTAACTCTACACTATCAGCTGCATACTGCATGCATACATTGATCAACTTGATATCACACTATATTACACTATCAGTTGTATACATGTATAGATCATTGACACTACACTATAGATGAGCTATATCCTGCCCCCATGCAGACACTGATCATTAATCACACTACAGTATCAGCTGCATACTGCATGCATGCATTGACAAAACTGATAGATATTTCACTATCATTGATATCACACTATAGTATGCATGTATTATTGATCAAAGATATTGCACTAACAGCTACTGTACATACCACATGCATGTATTGATCCTTGATATTACACTATCACTTGCACACAGTATGTATTCATTGACCATTGATACTACACTATCAGCTATATGGTATGCACATCTTGATCACTATTTTTAATGTGCAATTATCAGTTGCATACACACATTCAGTGATCATTGATACTGCAATGTCAGTTACATACGGTGTGCATGTACTGATCATTCAGACTGCAGTATCAGCTGTATAGGCTTGTACAGTATATGCATTCATTGGATCATAACATTCTTCTCTATAAACTAAATCATTATGGTATCAGAGGTATTCCTTTGAAATGGTTCAGTAATTACCTTTTTAACAGATATCAGTATGTTCATATCTCAAATGCTAAATCTACTTTGTGTTCCATTACTACTGGTGTCCCACAGGGGTCAATTCTTGGTCCACTTCTGTTTCTTATTTATATTAATGACCTACCTCTCGTTAGTTCAAAGTTTAAATTTACTCTTTACGCTGATGATACAAGTATTTTTTACGATAGCTATAATTCCCATTCGTTCATCAGCGATATTACCAACGAGATGTTCACTGTCACTAATTGGTTTCGAGCAAATGAGCTCCATCTGAACGCTACTAAGTCGACTGCTATTTTGTTCCACCCAGTTCAAAAGTCTGTCGACCCTAAAATGAACGGTATTAATATACATGACAGTTTTATTCCTTTTGTTGATTGTACTACTTTCCTCGGTGTTACCATAGATAAAAATTTAAGTTGGTCCCCACATATCACTAATACCTGTAGTAAAATCTCTAGAGGGGCTGGTATAATTTACAAATTGAAAGATATTCTCCCAAGGAAGGTGCTACTTACCATCTATAATAGCTTAATCCTTCCTTTCATGACTTATTGTGTACCCGTTTGGGGATATGCTGCTGCCAATCATACCAGTAAAGTGCATCTGATTCAAAAGAGAATCGTCCGTTCTATTCTCAACAAACATTCCATGACACCTTCTGTTCCTCTTTTTAAAAGACTTCAAGTCCTTGCTTTCCCCGATATTGTGAAGTGTCATACGGCAATAATAATGTTTCATGCTACCAACAATCTGTTACCTCTTTCTGAGGCTAATCTGTTCGCGAGACCTAACCACATGTTTAACACCAGACATAATTCTAATTATATGCTCCCATATTGTAGATTACTTTTAACGCAGCATAATATACACTATACTGGACCTTCTGTGTGGAATGAGTTGCCTGAATCACTTACAGAAATCTCCACGAAAACTTTATTTAAACGGATTTTGAAAAAACACCTTCTGGACAATCTCTGATCCATGCATTTGCCTGGGGTTGGGTGGGGGGGATTTTGTGTTTTGTTGTTTGTTCAATTTTGTTTCCTTGTTTTTTATGAACTTGCGTTCTTTGACTTAGGGGTTCTACCCTTGTACAAGCTTTAATTAGCTTTCTGGTATAACTCCTTAATCACTTACAGCTTATCTTTGTAATGTTCTCATGTTTTCGTTGTCTGATTTTAATAAAGTTTAGTTGAATTGAATTGAAAATTGTCCCAGCCAATTGCACTATCAGTTGCATACAGTGTATACAGTATTGTACACATTCATTGATCATTAATATTACACTATTAGATGCAGGCCTACTGTATACCATGCCTACATTGATTATTGACACATCCTACACTAGCAACTGCTCCATCCATTTTTGCAAAGGAAACAGCCAAGGGTAGTAGGGGAAAGAGCACGCAAATCTTTCTGGTACAGTACACTCATGCATGCCCGCTCTAGAACTACACCATGCAATAAATAGTAAAAGGATATGCATACAGTAAGATCTGACCTCAAACAATCATTGAAAATGAACCATCTGTGTATTGCCACACAGCAACAACATGCATGCACCAGCAGTCAGTTGCCATGATGTCGCACAAACTTTGTAAAAGTTTTTGTTCTTTCACATACAGTAGCACATTCATCAGGTACCATTCAACTGTGACAGGTAGGCCTAGATGTAAAATTTAGTTTTCAAAATACAGTACTGCATGATCTGAATAATTATTCATTATAAAGACTGATTTTCACCAATAAACAAGACGTGTCTGATTTCAAATGACATGGGGAGCTTGCTTCTACGCCAAAGTGAATATATGTTTTCTGAATGAAATCACACATTAATTGATAACAATACATACGATGTATCGAACCATGAACCAAGGGCACAAATTAAGAACAAGAAATGCACCCACAAGGGGCTTTTTTCCATTTGAAAAGGTAAGAAAACCCTCATGAATATGTTCAGGTGGAGCGAGGCTGTTTCATCATTTGTGAGGGCTTTCTCCCTAATACTGGCAAACTTGCGATCATTTTAGCATGATGAAAGCACTCCAGAGCCTAAATCATACACTAAACTAACATTGCCAGGAGAGAACATGCTTGATAATGATAATACTGGATTAGATCAGATATCAGCCAATGTTGTGATAAAAAAATGCCCAATCCAATCAGCAGAGAAAAGCAACATCGGTTAACCCCTTCTCAAAAAGCACCCGAATGAGCACCGTACGAGTGATATAACAACATTACATTAACTATATTTTTCATCATTAACAACAGATTAGAAAAGGAACTGAATGTATAGAAGTTGTAACCTGTAGTTGCAGCACTGTTTCAACACAAAGGTTGAGGAGAGCACTTGTTCTGCTGAGACAGGTAAGTGAGGTACTAACCATAATTCCTACATCACGTACAACAGTATGCCCCTAAAACAGTCACATGAGTGCCCATGTCCATACAGAATCTTCACCGAGGAGTGAAGCACTGACTAAATATATTTCTAAAATTGGTGTTGAATTAATTATTCATCAACTTAATATGAAATCTTTGGAAATGTCCACACAACGCTTGCTGACTCTTTTTCAATTGTGGATACGTCCACACACTGCACGATAAAGAGATACTGATACCAGCCTTTCGAACAACAACATCATTTAGTTACACAATTGCAAATTCGGCAATGGAAGGAGCAAAAACTTGTCTTCGATATCTACCTTTCACACCATGTGAAAGGTTTGATCCACATGTACGTATGTACGGCACAATGTGACCACTGTAATAAGGAAGGAAGGTCAGTAATGAGCATTGGACATGAATAAAGATAACACTAGAGATATGAAAGAGAAAGAGGCTATATGTTTCTTTAAAGGCCAGCATAACTAAACAGAAATCCCAAAAGGAGGACTGCAATTTCTTATTGTGCTGAGACCCCTTTAAAGCTCATGTCTGAATTTGTATCAAGAAACACTTATTCACCATAAATGAAGACCGAACAAAACCTAATTGAGCGAACTTGAGGAAAGTTTGGAAGCCTCTAACTTACTCAGATGTGCCTTTTTGGCCTATCATTCAGAGGTACTTTCTGTCTAAAGTCCGACTTTCAAATGCCACTTGAAGAATGTTCAGTTGCAAATTATGTCATCCTTGTATGATGAGTACAGCGGTTACATATGGTATACCATCATAGCATTGTTTGAAATTACTTTTCACTCACATTTATGTCTGTTCTTTGTCATAAAAATCATTTGACTGGTTGTGTAATTGTTTTTTAAGGAACATGGGAAAACATCTCTCCACCACATTCAAATTTGCACACAAACTCAGACTGGGGTTTTTGACTGTTTTTTGTTGAATGTGTAAAAATGAGTGGCTTGATGTTTTGATCAAAGATCCTGCTGGCATTGAAACGATAGGCCAATTTAAATTTACAGCACTTTTGTACGTGGGAGTTTTTGTCAGATGCAAAGTTTCCTAACAGTTTTGTCCTCTTTCAGTTTCGAGATAATTGATCAGTTAACACACTTTCACTAATATTCACTATCATAAGCCATCATGGCAAAGTTTCTGCACGACAGATCCCTCTGCACTACTCCCCCGCTAATACCTGACCTTTTGATTTTACTTCTATCAACAGAGGTATTAAACAAGGTATACATCTCTATGTGTTTTATATGATTGTAATAACACTTATGTATCATTTCACATCCTTATGCATGTTCCATGCATAAGTTAAGATCTTCACTTTGCCCACAACCTTCCCCTTAGCTGGCCTTTTTATTATCATCTATTAATAGATGTATTCAAAATGCGTGTGTTGTATTTAAATAATTGCAATAACATTGATATACGCACATACCACATCCCTGTGTATGCTACGTAACATGAGAAAAAAGATCTAGGCTTGTTTTCCTTCCTCCTCTGCAACAATAAGTTCACAACATCACAAAGTTCAATAGCTACTCCTAAAGCCTTCAAGAACTCAAATTCAACAAAGTACTCCACATCCACAAATACAAACAAGACACACACAGCTCAGTGATTACCAGGGACATCCTAAAACATCCTAAAACAGGTCAACATACTGTGTTGTGCTAGGAGAGACTTTCCAAAAGGGAGAAATCTGACCTTCATCAAATGTTTGGCAGGTTGTTGCCAAAACAGCACTGACATGCATGCTGCATTAAAGCTTAAACTGTCAGCCAAGTTCAATACAAGTTGTCTGTCAAAAGGAAAGGCAGTCTACTGTAGTTGTTTACAGAAATTTAAAAAAAAAAAAAAGAGTTTGAGTTGAAACTGACAGTGTTCAAGGTACAATGCTAAAGAGTTATGTATACTGACAATGAGTTCCTCCTATGGGTGGTTACTCCAGAATAACACACTGGATTGAGGCAAGTGACTATTGAGACCAAGACTGAACCTAACAGTAAGTCTTTCCATTTCATGTTGCGGACATTAGTCTAAAGAATGCTTTCACCAAATGTAATCTGATATACATTAAACTCACCAGAACTACAGTAGCAATACAGGCCTACAACATTTACTGTAAGTTCTGTCCCGAGTTCACCAGAAATATCAATTCATCTTGGTGTTAACATAAGGAGGTCACATGGTGGTGAGGTAAACCTGAGTGTTACCATACAACTGCTCGAGTCCCTCCCCGGGGACAATTTCCACCAGAATAATTTCCGCCCGGAAAATTCCCTCTCGGACGCCCTCACCCGGACAATTCCCACACGAGCAATTCCCAACTAGGAGAATTCCCCCTAAGACGACTCCTCCATGACAATTCCTCAAGGCAGAGGGTTTCGGTTCAGGAAAGGTTAAGGAAATTGGGAGGTGGGAAGAATTGCTGAGGAACCAGTTCTCACCATTCTCAAGTTTGAAAGCTGTAGGTTCTAACCTTTTTGTCAGCCAAGAGTGTAATTAATTACTGTATACCCTACACATGGCTTTTGTCTACGAGCTACTACAGCAATTGTGACACCAATATTGAACATGATGACTAACATGTCTGAAACCTGTTGGAACAATATTAACAGCTATATTAACAGTTGGAGATGGAGCATTTTGTGAAATTTTCACTTACACCACATTTGACAACTAGGTGACAATTAGACCTCTCAAATTACAATAAGAATGATAAATCCAAACACCCAAAAGCACATTAGCCTACACATATCATGATGAATTGAAACCACTTAAAATCATGTTTTTCAAACCTTATCTTTCTATTGCCTAAGTGTGGTACATTTTGTTATGGAACCTAATCACCGTTGGTCATTTTTATCAGCTCAAGTAACTCCATCCGACAAGGGTTACAAACGACAAAAGTCAAGTAACGCATTGGATCATTCTCCAGAGCAAGCCACAGCTTACATCAGGGTGGTGTACGTGCCACGTGGCAAAAAGTGTAGTTGAGAAGGAAAGATTTGCTGACTTTTTAAAAGATATCAGTTCATATTGTCACTCAGGAAGAAACTCTTGCCTAAGTTTGCATTAGTTCTGTAATTTGAAGAGTTTACCATATGACCCTATGAATCTTTCCATTACTGTACATGATACAGAGAAAAAAAAGACTTCATCTATTTCTCATGAGCCACACATCTAACATTTAAAGTGTTATAATCCTTTGTTCCTTTGTTTGCATCTAGATATACAGTATACCTACATCAAAATGTTTGCTCAAGTTAAGTAGTGCAGAGCCCTGCTCCCTCCAGAATAAGCAAGACATGAAATGCAACATGTACAAAGAAGTGACGGCTATCCATCAATATTACCGTCACTGAAGTCTGACTCATGGTTTACCAAAAGGCGTTTTCCAAAAATTTTAAGCATATACAGTAGGGCGTCATGAATCAGAATTTATGATACAGAGTATAAACACTAGCACCTTATGGGGGTCATCCATTTTGAAAATTTTGTTGGTTTGCCCAGATATGATCCTGATTGACCATTCATGATAATGGCACCAGCACTTGATGGGTTCATAACGTAGTTGGTTTGACCCTATCAGCCTCACCGGCATTTAATGATGATGAGGAGCGGCACCCGCAAAAATGGCTCATCTGTTTTAAAACTGTTTTTGTTTGACACCACCGGCCTCATCAGTAGTTATGATATGACCATAAGCAATAATGTTCCATCTGCTCAATGAGACACCATGTGACTTTTAAATGATTCAATAATAAATGAATCCATTAATGAGTCCAAGTAATTCTTCTGTTACCTAAAAAAGATGAGACCCCTAACTACCTGGTCCCCCCACAAATGATTCCATACATTAGGTGCCTTAGCATGACAAAAACCTATGTTAGACCTTTACAGAATACTTTGTCTGCTAATTAATGGCATACATCCTATCATCTAGTGAGACTCTTCTCAAGACAACATTTTGTTTCAGGAACAAACCAGAGAGTCAAGAAGATTTCTTTGTCATGTGAGAAATAACTGTGGATAAAGAGTTACAGAATAGAAGTACAAAGAACTAACATAACTGAGGTGTGCCTGTTCAACTTAAACCAAGGATGACTTCTTCAGTGATCGATAGTTATAACACACTGATAGCCACAAAAACATGTGTTCTTGGTTGAATAGAAGACTGAATAGCAAAACACTACACAGTACAGTGTGTCATCAATATCATCAATTAATTGTAAATGCGAAATAACCCAAACAATGGAGAAGGGACAAAATATGAAAAGGTCCAGAGAGAGAGACAGACAGGTACTGTAGGTAGACAGACAGACACATAGACAGACACATATAGACAGACAGATAGATATGTCTCATTTGAATACACCTTACAGAGATATACGTCATGAATTTCGTTCAACTGCATGTTCTTCTTCAAGCGAGCCACAGGAATATTCTGCAGACACAATTTACAAAATACTGTATCTCTTTTAATCACAAAACTGATACATACCTTCAAGGGTTAGAGACTCTCCAGTTGGTAGCCTTCCCCTGGTATTATTAGCAATTGCTCGAAATTCTTCCTTTTCTTCTTTCAGAGTTGTGAAAGCTCTCTTGTAGTTCGAAGCATACTCTTCATGTATGTAGAATTTACTCGCCTTGAAAGTAAGAGGATAAAATTGCATTGATTTGCAGTTTTTCTAAACTTCTGTTCTGAGTTGATTTTCTTTCTGTTTAACATTTTAAGTATTTAATAGCCATCAAATTTTGATCTTACAGTGAGATGTCACACAACAGAATAAGGATTATACATGCAAAAATATTAAATAAGGTGATCAATTTCACTACTAAATGAACAACTGCCATTGAGAAAATGTTAAAACAAAGAGGAAAGCTGCACCCATTACGGTCTTAGAAGATGATGAAACTATGGTCGACATTTTACTTGTCTTCAGCATTTAAAGTTGACGTCTATGGTATATTTGTATGCACATTATAATCTATCATTTGTTTATTAGAGTTATTAACGGCAATGGTTTTTTCAATGAAAACAGCAAATGAAACTTGACCAAGGTATAAGAACAGATACTACCTAATCATTCCAAGGGGCACTGTGCTCAACAAGACTAAAGATCAGCAAACATTTACAACACAAGCTATGGTTGTGTGACATGCCTCTAGAAAAGGCTTCTGGCTTCATTCTGAAGTGACAGAGTGAAACGCTGAATGAAAATCCATTGAAACCATGTTAATATCTGCTACCGTTTCGGAGAAAGGACCTTTCAAAGTTTGATGAAAATGCAAAGCAGATGATGCTGAGCATTGCACAGTGACAGTATTTCTTTTGTAAGGCCTATATAATTTGTCTCTGGATTACTGAATTACTGGGTGTCACAATGGTAAGTCAGGGTTTCCCCTGGTACTTAATTGCAGAGGTGGCCGCCTCGCAACTTTTTAAGACCGCCTCGCCAGTATTTGTTTTGTTAGGCCTATATAATTTGTTTCTGGATTACTGAATTACTGGGTGTCACAATGGTAAGTCAGGGTTTCCCCTGGTACTTAATTGCGGAGGTGGCCGCCTCACAACTTTTTAAGACCGCCTCGCCAAAACATACCGTAATTACTGCCTCACACGTTTATATCATGATAAAAATCCCAAAATAACCCATTCCTGAAGAACCTTAGTATAGACTTGAACCCAAAATTCATGGCGGCATCAGGTAATTCGCCCTCACCGCCTCATACTCTCCAAAACGCAGGGGAAACCCTAGTAAGTGATAAAGATATTTTTGAAGAAGAAAATATAAGCATCCAATACAAAATCCTCTAGGCATGTAAAATTCTCACTGGTCCTTAAAATAAAGGTTAAGTAAACAAAGGATAACATTAGATATATCGCATAGGAGGCCATCTCTTGACGTCACAATTTTGAATACTCAGCCTTGTATTCACGATGCAGATGTGAAACAGGAATTTGATTGGAAAACTGTTGATATTTGAAGAATTGTTAGGAAATTTGTGGCTATTTTCAACAATTTCAATGATAAATACAACTAACACTCCAAAGTGTCATTTTTAAGTCTCATGACCTTTAGCATGTTTTGCAAATACACATTAATGTACACACATTGCATAAATTCTCTAATCAAGCAGCAACAAGGATTATAAAGATATCTCTGGTCATCACATGAAAAAAAAATGAAACAAATAACTTTTCGTGATATTCACTACAATTTTATGATAAACGCAGCTACCAATTACTCTGAAACCCCACATTAATCCTCTTTTCTGTCAACTTACTTTTCATTGATAAAAAATCACAAATTACTTTTACATATATAACTTATTCCAATTTACTTTTCAATGATTTCAATACTTTTCATTAATGATTAATACCAGGTCTAGGCGGCACCAGAGATTGTGCTAAATGGTAATCTGTACTCTTGGCACAGATGATGTGAGTGCAGTTGTTGTGTTGAGATAGGTAAGTGGTGAGAGAAACATTTTACTGTATTACAGTAAAGGAGTATTGGTAAGCTGTGACAGACATGACAGGCTTTGAGGTGCAGTCTCTCCAGTGAGTCATCAACACACATCCTGGAAGATTACGGACAAGAAATGTCGGACTTCACAACCCAATACTTGCAGGATGTATATTTGTGGGGAATTGTGGTTCACTTGAATCATGTGTGCAATAAAAGTACCTACGTCACTTTCAGACTTTACTATCCAGGTACAATTTCACTGACAGACGTCAACGACTAGATGTGTAATTACCAAATATCTAAAGCAATCGCCAAATGCCAATTCTGGACTCCAGTTGGCCAACTTTGGTTCTAGACGCTTCAGGAAGGACTGGTGTACATCACATAGTTCTGGTATTCGAAAAAAGAGGGTATCAAACTCTTCTCGAGTGAGAAAAGCTTCGGAGAGCGTCATGTTCGCCCGGAAAGAGTCTGATATCTGGAAAGGAACGGAAAGGAGAATATGCAGATACAAAGGTGTAATATGGCTGTGGTTAGTTTAATAGGGAGGTATAATGTTCACACACACACAGTATACAGTACTATTGAACTTTTATTATAAGATCTGTTTGCTTTTAGATGTATGAAGCATTAAACTCTTCGAAACAGACTGATCAACATGATGTCATCAATGGGTATACCCTTCCAGTAGCATTTGCCTTGTAAGGTTCATTGTCAAATTAATTTACAAGACATAAATCAATCTTGTCTACCGCTAGTTTATTTTATACAAATTACAATAGCATTTCAGATGACATTGTTGTGTGTTTTTTTCGGCCTCACATTGTTAAGACTGACCTACTACTTGTGACCAATTCCTGCAAATGTAAATTCACGATTAATCTATTGTTCGAGAGCAATTTCACATTTTCATTTTCAGACACTGATGGCAATGCACACTGCCTGAAAATGGTGCTACTGTACATCAATTATGCCAAACACAATATACAGTGACAGCAATGCTTATACGTCACGATGATAAAGTTTCCACAGTACAATACTCTGTTAACCAATGTTTCCAGTAAACCGAGGTTGTGGTTGACACATACTGTATTATCAATTTTGAAAAATCACTGGTGTTGCTTAAGTACTACTGCCATGACTGGGTGGGTTGTACATGGTTGTAAGTTGTGTATGACAAAGTGGGACAGAGATACTGTAAGTATACAGATCTTCAAAAACTTCAATTCACAAACTGTAGATTTGTAACTAACTATTAGCAGTAATCCCAAGTTACAGGAAGTCAAAATATGAGCTGAATGCAGACAATCGAACAGCCAAATACAGTGGCTACTCCTAACTAAACGGCAGTTGTCCACACCATTCAAGGCCGACACATCCATAACAATTGCTAATTTTAGACGATGGTCTACACACAGAGGGATTCTTTGTTTTAAATTTGCAAGTCATTACAAAATAACTTCACAATTTTTTAACAGACTGTTGAACAACAAAAAATTAAAATCAAAATAAAAAAAAAAATTGTGGCAGAGACGTACATTCAGTTGCACAGTGACTGTACACAAACGTAAGGTCCAGTAAATAGCAATACACAGTCATGATAATAAAGCAAAATTAGAATTCCTTGCCATACAGTTTGAATGAAATTATTTGAAACAACCCAAAAGTGTTTGTTCGTTGCAGATATTACGAGTTTTAGAAGATATTATGATCAACATATTACTTACCATATGTGTAGGAGACTTCCTTAACCACTTAAATTGTGGTGAAAATACTGGTTTATATAGGATATGGTGTAGACATCATCTACCACAATACAGTACTAGTTCACCACACACAAGTTAGCTCATGATCACACTGTGTATTATGAGATAGTCATGTTCTGTCACAACATAGAGTTTATGTCACATTGTACTGTACATACATTGATAATTGTAGAGATACATTACAGTCCAACTAAGGCAGCTTGTTTGAACCGTCAAAAATAAATATCAAACAAAAAACATTACGTGAACTTGTTTAAAAGCTTCTAACTTACTCTTCAGATGTACATTTTGAGATTCTTATTACAGCAACTTACAAATATAAAACTCCATTTCAAAATGACATTGCAAATTATGCCCTTCTTGCGGTGAGTAGAGCCGTAACATTTAACTTCAAGACATTTTTAAAACTGCTTATCATTCACATTTATATCTCTTTCATCCCAACAACTATGCTATTGGTTACATTTTTGTCTGATGAACATGGAACAACACCTCTGTTTGCCTTTCAGATTAAAGGACAAAATCAGCATGCAGCTTTAATCAGAATTTGTGCATGTTTTCATGGAATACGTTCAGGGACTTTTCCAGGTTGCAGATTTGATTTTCCAGCCATCAACACCCTCACAAATCCTAACTTACAGGACTGTATCTGTACATTAAGGAAATAATTTGGCATATGCTATCACACATTAAAGATTGGGTAGTTTACAATGTTTTCAATGGCTATATATCACAGTGACAATTTTCCAGGACATGTCATCAAAGAAGCAAATTTAAGGACTTTCAAGGCCTTGAAAATGGACCAATCTTATTCCAGGATTTTCCAGGTTTCCTAGGACTACAGTAATACAAACCCTCAAATAGACCTTCACTTACTTTCACCAGCTCCTCTAAGCCAGCTATAAACTTCTTCTCCCCTTCCAGGATTGTGCTCAGTATTGCCCTTCTGATGTTTAACCTCTCAACTTCGGGACTTGTTAGCCTTCTCTGTATCTGGGACACCTGTAGGGGAACAAAGAAAGGCAAAAAAGGCTTTCAATAATTGTTCGGCCAGCACACCAGAATGGCAAAATTCACAGAGGTTTCCAAGGTGACCTCTCCACATTTAACTGGTGTGTGGAAGTGACCACATTTGCCCCTTGCTGACACTGATGCATTTTTTAACTTCACTTAAAGTGTCCACATATAACCTTTTTACACCATGCCCTCTATGCTATAGATCTAAAAGGTGAGTAACATGTGCAACCTGTATTGTGTACGGTCCCTGACTTACAATGACAACTGATAGACTTCTTGTATGTTACTCTGAATCACATATCAGCATACTAAACGAGAGAAGGGAGTTCACTAATGGTCAAGAGAGAGAGGAAGTGATTGACTCTTACACCTTTAATAGTCATTAGAAACATTGTAAAATCACTGCTATAAAAGCATACCTATACATCTGTACAAGAGCCATTTTCATCTTGAGGCATGTAAACATGAGAAAAAGAAAGTTTAACCCTTTTTTTGTAAAGCGGGGCCCACTACACAACAGGGCCAATTTGGCCAAATGCATAACAAGGCACCGCACACATCTGCCTGTCTCAAGTCTTTGTGGCTTGGACAATTTGTCAGCAATTGGGTTGAAGAACATGACAAAATGTCAATAATCGTGAGGTAAGATTGTCTAGCATTGGTGTCTAATAAATAAAAATGTTTGGGGTGACTTAGGGCAAAGCCACAGTATTTAAACAATTTTTTTTCTTATTTTGAATCTACAGTACTTAAACTCTTCATCAAGTATTAACGGAAATAAAGTAATTTCATAATGAGTGTGCAACTCACATGACAATGTGAATTTGATTTGTGCAATTTATGACCTACAGTATCAATCATAGCAACAAGGATCGCTTTCCCTTTCTGGACGTTTTTAAAACAGCTGTTTCAAATGAAATGTCTGGCATGGTACAAACCTATGAAATGATGTCAAGGAAGCTCCTTTCCATATGACGTTACTGCAAAGTTAAGTCGAGAGCCCTTGAACTGTTGTTTTTCCATGAAATCAGACACAACCCCGTTACCATGGCACCAGTCTACAGATTGTCCGAGATCAAACTCTGCAGTAAGTGCAGTGAATTCAAATGTTGTTGACCATCGAGTGTTTCCCCAGGATTTTATGTAAAATCTCGTTGCAGAAATGTGTATTAAGCTTTCCAAACTTGTGATCAAAGAATGTGGTCACAATTGATATGAGAATTAAATCACCATTTCCAATCAATTCTTTCTGTGCACACAAAGAATTGGTTACTGTACAGTGTGTGGTGCATGGCACGACAAAGTTGTAGACATGTGCTCTATCATGGCTATGATACAGTTGATTTACTGTTTATATTCCTCACAGTATTTAATGATACAAAGTCAATTAAACTGGTGCACAGGGTACCTAAAATAGCAATTACGTATAATCAAAATTTGTAGCACTCGATTAGGCAGACAATAAGGACCTACAGGGTTATAAAGGCTTACCTGTCCTCATGAAGGCCACTGCCCTTAAATTGATTTAAGAGATATTTCTATGATGATTCTGTCAAATTTCTTGGACTCTGAACACTGTGATTATAACTTGAATTAAAAACATGATAAATATCAGTACCTCCACACTCTAGGCACATCAGGATGGCAGAATGGGAAGGAGGCACTACATGTACTATTGTTCTGTATTACTGCAGACTGGATGGTACCAACAGAGGTACAGTGTTAAAGGTTACTGTGCTCTTAGAGTGATTGAAGGGAGTGTAATTGTTATGTTGAGACAAGTAAGGAGTGTTGTAAATACTACTTAACCATTGAATGCACTCCTCACACTGTCTCATCCTTTGAATGTTACCAGGTCTATCATACTGTAATAGTATCTGAGGGAATACTCACTCCACTTTATTTTGACAGATCATGGAGAGGAAATCAGTATACATCACCTTTTTTCTAGTTTCTATGATACTGTTATTAATACCGCTCTCCTCTTTTTTTTTCAAATTTTTTTCAAATTCCTGAAATTACTTCAAATTTATAATTTCCAGCTTGGAATACTTATGTTGGGCCCACAAAAGGTCATTTTCTCCTCTGCTTCATACTGTAATTTTCGGTCACTGCCTACAGGTGACATTAACTACAAGCCCTCAAATTAGAGGAACAAACAACATTGAAATAATGCAGCTGTACAAGCTTATGCATAAAGACCAACTCCACTGCAATTCCTGTAATGCAACGTATTTTGTTATGAATATTTTGTCAATAATTCATGGAAAACAAACTGAATTCCAGTCCACTACACAGTTTTGACATGTACAGTGGCTCACCTGTAGGTACAATATACTAAACACTACAATTGTTGCAATATCAATAAACTCAGTGGAGGAAAATGTAACACAGAAGACCACATTGCAGTATCTTGCATTGTGAAGCTATCAGTGGAATATCTTGGCCTGCACTGTTTGAATGCGTATTGTTTTTGTTTGTTATTCTTCCAACCACACACTTCTTGCCCATTCCCGGACCTGTCTAACACTCCTCCAGCGAGAATAATCCTTTAATTTTAAGTGCAGTGAGCATCCAAGGACCATGTGTGATCGAAAACACTCCTGACGCAGAATGCTTTTGTTGCTGTACACTGTATCACCAAGGCAGGGTTGCGAGGGAATGGGTGTTCCCATTTCCCCCTTTTGAAGTGCCTACAGTAGTGCTTCAAAATATGTTCTCACGTCACGTTGAAATAGCCAAACATATTACACATACAGATCGATGTGCACAAAATTCAGATTGCTGGTGATTGTACTACTCCACAGGCAGATTTCATGGCACCCACAGCAAGTGTACAAGCAGATGCCTATTTCACATATTTCTTTTTTTTTTTAAATACATACTTTTTTAAATGACTATGGAAGCTGGTAGAACTTTGGACAACCAAATGTCCATAATAGAGTTTGTTGTCGTTTCCACTGCACAATATGAGGATAACTCAGGAGACAGACAGACTAATTCCAGTGTAAATTTGTGAACTGGAATAGATTTTGAGAAACACTGAGTTATTCCAGATCACAGTTAATTTCTGAAACTGGATATCGAGCACCAGAGCTGTAGACTTCATTGAATATCAAAAGAAGAAACATGGAAAGATACAAAAGAACACAATGGACACAATAGTACTATAAATTATGTTATTAAACACGCGTTCTATTGTGACTAGTACAACAAAAGATTTAAGTTCTGTGTAACTTCTGACTAAAGGTCCCTGTCCACTAAATTTTTGCATTAAGAGTGTGTGAGGTTTGCTTTCATAATTGCACTGGATGTACAGTACAAATTGACCTTTAGTTGACAAGGACCACAGGCAAATTAAATGGAACTATTAAAACTAAGTTTGTCCAACTCTTTTCATTTTTGATAATGTTCTGCATTATGTGATAGCTAATACCTTGTTTGAGATGCCATAAAAATCAATGTGGTCCCCTAGCCAAATTTTGCACCGTACAGAAGAATGGCATAGATTTCCAAGTCTAAATCTGAGGTACAGTATACATCACTGCTTCCAAACTTACAACTTTCTCCAAATACTAACGACTGAATTACAGTACCACTCACATCCATGAGAAACAATATGCCATCTACCTACAGTACTAGTGAGCTACAGTACAGTATGATCGTACAGGCCTAGTAAATTTGAAGTCTGACCATATCTGACTTCTTTAAATATGCCATGTTTATCAGAAAGCCTCCCAGCACCACCCATCAGATACTTCGAGCCTCTTTGATGGGCCATTCTGAACAAAGCCACTCATATTGGAGAGCAAAGTACACTGTGTATAATACAGACACACCCATTGCATTGGCACAGTGTGACTTAGCCATATAGCCTAGATAGACCTAAGCTCTGAGTGTTCAAAGGTCCCCCTGGCAATGAACAAACAATTCCTCTAATGTACAGAGTTCATGCCAAACAGTGTTGAGCAATTTCCTGTGAGCAGTTGATCGAGCAGATAGACGGTACATCAAATTTGGAACGTTCGTTCTCAGTCAATGGAAAAGAGGCACACTGTAGTAGGAAATGCAACAGGTGTTTTATTGATATCTATGAACTATATATCATTAACTTGTTTTTGTTTTCCATAATTGACAGACAAAGTACCAAGCATGACACAGTTCATACAGCGGATCTTACTGGCATGTCACATGATAGTGCACAGTGTAGCTAACACAATCAACACGACTGAGTGATATCGAGCAAGCATATCACTGCTGTAGAATCGAATACTGCTAGCTCATTTTATAGGCGACGTTCCCGGGAAAAAGCTGAAGTGGCGGGTGAAATGTACACATATGGTGATAATCTATTGCATCCATAATATAAGTACTGTAAACCATGAAAGCCAAATTTATGCATGATGATGGAGAGTGCCTTGTATGGTGATAATGCTTGGTCTTATACATTACACTGTGTTACTAAACTGCATGTGCAAGATCAATAGAATGAATGCCTGATTAAAAAATAGTAAATTCAAGCCCTGTACATTAAAACTGTCAATTGTCAATGTATTTACAACAGCTGTCCTCACCCACTGACGATGTGTAATAACCCTGATGAAAATCGGATTGTCTATACATAAGCCCAAAATTTTGGCGCTCTTTGTGCACTACGCAGAATCCAGCAAAAATAGATCAATTCCCCAGATGAAAACACAAATATAGTCACGGATATCAGACACTGTGTAATACGCTCACAGAATATTTCCTACAGGCATATAGCGCACGGTACAGCGCGGCCCCCACAGTAGCACCACCCTGTCTGTAACTTATTTTATCTTTCCACCCTCTTCTCCTACCCCATTTTGAGACCTGGTGGTGCCCCTGTCCTCACCATAAGGCAGCTTCACTATCACGAAAGATAATTACACGATCAGGGTGTTGCTGGCTCACTACTTTCAAATTCTTTCACCCACGGGCAGATCTTACAAATGTTACTTTCCTTCCTTTAAGGCAGAATCTCAAGATCCCAAGATTCTTTCAAGACAATAGACCATCACTGTTACAAGTACAGTACTTTTGATTTTTTATTCCTAATATTTGTCAAAATTAGAGTATATTAATTTCAAACATTGATCTTTTCACAATTCGTTCCCTTTTAACAGGAATACTACAGTCACACATTGTATACACTACTTTGTGCAGTAATCATGACGTGGTAAACTGTTAATACAATCTTGTTAAAATAAAATACCCATTTTTTTTAATTCGGAAGTCAACGTTGATCACAGGAAACATGGGAAGGTGAGAATATGGTAACTGAGTCATCATACAGAACAGCAGTAGTCAAACCCTCAATGACAATTGTTGAAATTTTGTTTATAGCGATTACCTTTCTTGAGATATGACTTTTCAAAGTTTGATGGAAATGCAAAACGGATGATGCCGAGTGTTGCACAGTGTCAGTATTTCTTTTGTTACAGTACCTCTTTCATGACTTTATACAGCTATATTGTCTCTTCATTACTGGGTTTCACACTGGCAAGTGATATCAATATATTTTTGAAGAAAATACATGCTTCTAAAAGGCAACCCTGTGGGTATGTAAAGTTCTAACAGTTAAGTAAACTTAGATCTCTTGACGTCACAAATTTACATGCTCAGCCAATGTTTATTCATGATGCAGGTTTGAAACAGGAAATTCCCTATTGAATTGTCATTCAATTGCCCTGTTCAATTGTTGAATTGTTTATAAAATTTGTGGCTATTTTAAACATTTTCAAGTCAGACGATCTTCCAATCAAAAATGTATTAAATCACATGTATGATGAGTACTGTAATGCCATTTTCTTGTAAAGTCATGTTTCTTCCAACTTCCAGCCTGCTTCTATAATGGAAATGGTCAAAATAAAATACAAAAACTTATGTGGTTTGGTTATTGACTATGTACCTTCACTTACATGTCTCAGCACAACACCTAAACACTCATTAACTTGACACCACCTAACAGGTCGTCCAACATAAATTAGACTAACAGTCCCATTATGACATACATGTCTCCCTCCCTGCAAGTAATTGACAAACTGTATCTTAATTTAAAGTGGCATTGATCCCCTGTTAATCTGATTGGCTAAAATTTACTCCACACCTGACAAATTGTCTATATACTGGCTAGCAGTTAGCACGTTATGGTTGTTCCCTTTTGACACATACAAACAATAAAAATTGCCACCTGTCAGTTTCTTGTGATCTTGCTGGACAATCAATGACACATGAAATATCCTAGAATTCTGATTAACGAAAATGCCAATTTTGATTTTCGCCTGTCAACTTCTCATGAAATCTTTGGGTGATAATGGCAGAGAATAGTTTCTAAGGCATCATATTGGAAAACTGTCATATTTCGGACTGACTGACAGGCAGTAAATATCAACATATATGCTACGTAAAATCACCATCTGACAATTTTTGTGCTCTCATTACAGCATATAATTCAGTGGTTCACAGGGGAAAGAATGGCAGGAACTGTCATACTGTACATGGATTCAACAAGTGTTTCTTCCTGCGTTGGACTAATGTACATTGAATGAATCCTAGGAGCTACTGTACCATGTGCCGTCACTGTCCAAGAATACCACAAAACAGACAATTGTGACATACATTGGCATATCAATTTAATTTTAAATATTAATGTTTCTTTCAATCCACACTCTGAGAGGAAAGTGTTAAATATCATCCAGTGAGAACGCAGGAAACTGTCAAACTGTATGTTGAAGAAATTGTACATGTCAATTGAATTCCATACTGTATATCATTCAATTTGATAGGATCATGAAAAACTGACAGATGCCGATTTAAATTGACATATATGTACTGTATGTCAATTTCAGGCCTTGTGGCACACTGGGAGTGCCATACGTACCCCTTCTGATGATACTGTACATGTGTGCTATGACATATACTGTACTGTAAGGAGTATTAAAGGAATTCTCCACCATTGCTTCTTGTGTCTCTTAAAAAGACATTTTTGTGTGCAAGTTATTGTTCTTACCTTTAGGAAATATTTCATAAACTTAAGGAAAGTGAATTATTTTAGTAAATATTCCAGGTACGAGCCTGGTGCTCGAAATTAATAGGTTGCGAGGCACTGTAGCACCAACAAATCTGGTTTGAATATTGCTGTTGATGTTTATCTCACACAGTGGGTTGTAGACCTGTTCTGATCTCTTAAGCATTTTTGACAAACCTTAGTTTCATATAGGAGCAGCATAAACTTACTGTACCTTTAAAAGCATTGTTCTGATCACGCTAATTGCTTAAGAATTATTGGAGTGTAGACATTCATGAGGTTTTCATACTTGCAGAACAATTATTTTAGTAAATGTTCCAGGTACGAGCCTGGTGCTCGAAATTAATAGGTTGCGAGGCACTGTAGTACCAACAAATCTAGTTTGAATACTGCTGTTGATGTATATCTCACACAGTGGGTTGTGGACCTGTTCTGATCTCTTACAGCATTTTTGACAAACCTTAGTTTCATACAGGAGCAGCATAAACTTACTGTACCTTTAAAAGCATTGTTCTGATCATGCTAATTGCTTAAGAATTAATTGGGGTGTAGACATTCACGGGGTTTTCATACTTGCAGAACTAAAAAGCTTTGCATTGATAAGATCGTGCCAGGAACACGAAGAATGTAAGAAGTGGAAAACAGTACTTGTCAGTTCTTGTACATCACACATTTTCAGACTCGAACTGAAGCCCAACATCTGAATCGTTATTTCACATCTAATTTATCTCTCACTGGCAGAATCATTATGTTTAACTGACAGAATGGTAATAAATCTCATACGTTACATTAAGTTTACTTGCTGGAGGAGAATTCCTTAAAGTAAATGCAAGAGTCACCACAACTTGACACAATAAAAGAGTCTTCCTTTTTCCTCTTTCACTGTTCCATATTTTGTACAATTTAATAACTGAAACATTTTGCTACTCACATATATGTGACGAGACTGTAACAGAGTATTCAACTTCATGTAATCATATGCCAAGTGAAAAAGCTGGAATTTAGTGTACATGTGATCACACCTACCTACAGAACAACGAACATGTATGCAGTATCAATCAGAGGAAAGTTCATCAAGTGCTATGGCAGGGTACATTCCCCAGCAATTTTGACCAGAGAATTTACAATAGATTAATTGCTGCATTAAAAAAAAAAAAAAATTATAAAATACATCCACATCCCTTCCTGTAAATCACCTTGAAAAAAAGAAAAGAAAAAAACAAAGACTGAATCACTGTTTGGTCTGTGGATTTGAAAGAGATTGAAATCAGACCTCCACACTTCTTTGGGCAAAAAGGGACAGCAGAAACGGAGGCACTGGCCAATTACAGTACTAAACTTACAGTACCATTTATTCAATATATTACCTACTACTAGACTAGAGTGCACCCTAGTACAGTTGTATGATCTCATCAATTTATAAGGTCAACAACTTACATTCTGACACATTATCATTTTGATAGTAGTATTTGGCAATTGCTTTCTAGGTCAGACTGAGAAGTATGTGCTACAGTGTACTGCACACCCGGTGCTGACTAAGACTTAAGGAGAGCATGTACAGTTTATTGTATACCCTATGATGACTAAGAGTAAAGAGAAAATGATAAATGTGCTACAGTGTACCAGTACACTTGTGATGACTAAGAATAAGGAGAATATGTAATGTGCTACGGTGTACAGTACTGTACACCATATGATGACTAAGGCTTTTCCGCAGCACTGCATGTGAACTTCATTGACACTGTGACACTGCAAAATGAATGGTACTACTGACAATGAATCCATGTTGAAAACAAGTTCCAACCAAAAAGTCTAAGGACTTTGTGATTCCTTCCCAATATTTATGAAAAACAAAGACAAATCAACCCCCAATCTGAACTTCAGTCACCTTTCTGTACCCTTCTTGAGAAACCGTGTCTACAAGGTTTTCAAACTGCTGTACTGTATGACTTCTGCTGACCTCATGTGAGCTTTGATCATCATAAACCAGAAAGTCAAAGGGCTTGGTGATTGAAGTGATTCCTAGCCAATAATTTTTTTTTAAACAAAGGACAACCAACACACTAATTTGGAAGTTCAAAAACCTTACTGTATCATTCTTGAGACACCATGCATGTCCACAAGGTTTTCAAACTGCTGTACTGTAAGACTTTTGCTGATAGCTCATGTGACCTTTGATCATCATAAATCAGAAAGTGAAAGGACTTGGTGATTCCTTGCCAATATTTATGAAAAGCAAAGGACAAACAATGTACCAATTTGAAAGTTCAATCACTTTATCCCTTCTTGAGGAACCATGTCTAGCATGTTTTCAAACTATGACTTTTGCTGACCTCATGTGATGTAACTTGACCATCACAAAAAAGTACAGATCATCTGCTCATCAAGAGCTACCAATGTTAACAGCTTGAAATTACAGCAGTTTACATTCAGTTGTTGAACTACCTACCAGTTTTCAAACTGTCACTCTGGTGATCTCAAATGACCTTTGACCTTGATGACAAATAATAGGGTTCATATACTCACAATGGACAACCTATGTATAGTTTGCAGTTCCAGCAACTTTCCCTTCTGAGGACTGTCTTTACAAGGTTTTCAAACTGTGATCTCTATTGTTCTCACATGACCTTTGACCTCCCCTAAACTTGAGAGAAATCATTTACTCATCAAGAGCTACCATTGTATCCAATCTGAAGTTCCAGCAACTTTCAGCTGCTAAGACATCGTTTTGAATAGGTTTTCAGATTTTCCCCTCTGGTGACCTCAAATGAGCTTGACCTACCCACTGTAGAAAAAAATAGGGATCATCTACTTAAAATGGAATTAATGAAATACTAACTTCAAAGTTCAAACAACTTGCTCTCATTGAGATACCATGTTTACAAAGTTTTCAAACTGTGACCTTTGCTGACCTCACCTGAGCTTTGACCGCCCCAAAACTTGACAGAGTTCATCTGCTTATCAAATGATACCAATGGTTAGAGTTTGAAGTAGCTTTGCCAACTAAGCACAGAGGTGAGAGGTGGAGACTGGATCTGCCCAATGTCCCCGAGGTTCATTGTTCCCACCGTTCAATGTTCCCCATTTTTGTATTATTTCAATGGTTGCCAACAAGTGAAAGGTTCGTTACTCCCACAGTTCAATGTTAACAGTAATGTCACTGTTATTCCAAGGGTCATTATTGCCAAAGCTTGATGTTCCCACAGTTCGATATTCCCAGGGTTTGCTGTTCCCATAAGACCCTGGGAACAACGAACCTTGGGAACATCGAACCCCAGGAACATTAAACCTCAGGAACACTGACATACATTGTAGCCACATGGGAACAGGTAACTTGGCACGAGGTATGTGCTCCGAAGCACACTCTTCAGATTCCAAGATCTACAAAAAAAAAAAAAAAGGAATTAAAATGCAAAGGAACAAAAGATTACCTGGAGGTTACTATTGTCACTTGTGGTGCCTTGAGAACTTTTGACCTCTGCTGAGTTATCTAAGATCGTTGGTCTCTTTCGAATACTTGGACTTAAGCCCCTCATTCGTCCCTCGCCAGCTGCATAATGATAATGAAAAAACAACACATTTAAGACAATCAAATAAAAAAGTGTAAAAAAAATGCATTATAAGAGGTTATACTGTATGTGGACTTATACAGCAACCTGCTTATGAATGAAAGTGCTTATTAATTTTCAAACTTCCATTTCAATGAACAGTTTAAATACAATGATCAACCTTTGCATGTTAAAACCTGTTACCGGAGGATTATTGCAATGTAGTTCGGCATGTACTTGATTCAGTATTCTTTACCAATTGGTTCTAGTCTCATGGCCCTTTGAGCACAACTGGCAATGACCCCTGCACAGTACAATGAATGTTATAATGTGCTGCCCATCTGGAGTGTGCCCACATCATTCAACAAATTTACTGAAAGAAATAATTTATGTTGAATGATACTGTCTGCTCTTCGAGCATAGTTTGCCAAATGTGCAGCTTTTAATCTTAAATGAAAGAGTACGATAAACCTGCACTTACAATCTCCACATAGAAACATCTGTGTCAATCTCACTTGGTTCAACGGTATTTTTAACGTGTGACGAACTTACCTGTCTCCATACAATACTGCACCTCTCACCACCATGCAATAGTGACTTTTAGGTAACTTAGGTACCTAGCTGACTAAGGTACAGTAACCTTTGACAATGCCCCAGTGGCTCCGCTAAAAATGTGGAACAGAGTTACCTTCAAATTACCATCCTACAGTGTTGTGTGCTTTTCACTCAGGTACTGTATTTACTGCAAACAATTTTGAGTGTGATTTTTTAACTTTTTTAAAAACACTGCAGTGATCAAGACTTATGGGTGTGTGGTGCAATAGAAGTGAAGAGACAGGTAAGTGAGGAAGGAAGTGAAGTTACAAGTTTGATGACAATGATGTCATAAACATTAAGACATTGAAGTACAGTACTATTGGCTCATACCATGAAAACAGTTTGCATCTGATGATCAGACATGCTATTGTACTGATGCAGTTATCACCTTAAACCTTCTCAAAGGAATGATAGGTAAGATAAAAATCCCAATACTAATACCAGGTTCAATTATTCATGAATGACTCACTCTTCTCAACAAAACAATTGCACTCCCATCTACCATGCCAAAAGAGTGCTGATAACCTTTAACACCACCTGTAACACCAAATCTACAGTAACACAACATCCAGTACTGTCCATTCTAATACATTAGCCTTCTAGACTGTAGATGTTGTGTTAAGACAGGTGAGGAGTGAACACAAATAGTTGATGTAGTGAGGTGTTATTGAAATGCCTATTAGATTCTGACAACCTACAACAGTACAGTGTATCTGGATGCTGTTATCGTGAGTAGTACTGTACATACAGTACAATCCCTCTGATTCAGACAGTACTTTTGATGCTCATATCTATAGTCAGACACACACAGATTTTAAGTTGTTATCAGGTGGGTACATTTTCGGTCCATAATTCTCAAAACACTACCTGCTTAGACAAGCCAATTGATTCCAAACATTTTAACAACTTTGCTTTCCAGTTTGCAAATAACAAAGTTCCATTTTCAAAGTACTGTATATTGTACTCATTTCTGTTTCAAGCATAGGCATCAGGTCAGGATTGACTTTTCCATTTTATATAGTTGGCAGTCAACTATTGTTATGAGACAATGTGTTTGTGCTTCTGTCTCTTACAGTATTGTATGCATAGCAGAATGAACTACTGTGCACTTGAAGTGCTATACTCAATATTGCAGCTGTCATGAAGTCCATGAAGTACTGTAATTTGACCAAAAAACTTTTTTTTTAAATGCTGTTCTCAAAATATTCTGCTTGCAAACTTTTTCAGTTTGACGTCTACTGACCTTTGACCTCCATCGAATGAAACCCAATAGCTTTCTTGCTCTAAATGGGGTACACAGTGCACTTAATACTGTACACTGTTAAACTTTTGCCTTGTGAAATATTGCATTTTAGCATTGTCTTGAGTAAGATTCCTTATTTTTCACTCTTGCTTTTTCTCTTCTTTTCTTTACATTTTCGAAGAGTGCCACGAGCGCTTTGGTGGATTTGGTGCATTATAAGTGTTTTATTATTACTATTATTATTGTTATATATTATGACAATGTTTTGTCAATTTGCTTCATGTTGACATCAAAAACGTTTCACATCCATCTAAGGTGGAAAGTCCTTGCAATCAATGTGTGAGTGCAGCTACTGCAACATGTAAGATCTCTGGACACTGGACTTGAACCTCTACCTCTCATCTTCGAGCGTGTACTGCATCGAATCGTACATGTGCACTGTACATAATCCACAGTATCATACACGTGTATACCATCATGAATATGGACAGGTTACAATTGACAATCAAAACCAAAAGTGGACCTTCAGCAAGGAATGCTATAACCTACAGTATGGTATACAGTGCAAAACCTTGTTCTGTTAAGAACTTACAGTAGCCTATGTGAATAAAACTGTTCTGATCACATCAATGCAATTAGCTTGCTAAACAGCAGTATAATGGGAACTCACATCAGACCATCGAGAACTGAAGGTTTCAAAACTCACATTTATACTGTATGTCCATATGCATTTACACTGTGCTGCATGGGGGATTTCAGTTTGACACTTGCATGTCCCCTATTAAATTGATCATCAGCTTACTCAAACTATTTATCTTGAGTTTCCATAAAAGGAAGCATTGCCCTACTATGGTCAAAACTTTCTTCACAAATAGGAAACAGGAACAACTGTCTCCTATAATGGTTTATGAGAAGGAAGTAACTTGACGATATGCAACACACAAATGCTGGTAGTTCAGAACGATATAAGTTTAATATGGTACCTGGCAGGCGAGATGAGGTGTCCTGATATGTGTACTCTGTATTGATGCAAACTAGCACATAGGAACCATAGTGCAGCATTCAAAGTAAATATATTTAACTTGTGTACAGTGTGCAGTATAAGGGAATTTACTAAAACTTGACCCAACATTTATTCAATCACTTTGAAACCGGTACAGTATACTGTATAACTAAGCATATTTTATTCACTGACTACAGTACCATTGCTTTCAAAGACATTGTACTAAGTGCTATACACTCTAAAGTTTTTTGTTTGTTTTCGGTTTTTTTGGTAGGTGCTGTAAAGGTAATTCAGAGTCTGCATTACCATACGTTATAACGTAGTAAATTGTGACTGTGCTTTTTATTGAAAGTACTGTGTACAGGAGTAAAGTGTGCAAAATGGATGACCGTGTGTGCACTACTGTAGTTTGCTGGATGTGGGATACAGTCACTGAATTGCACTTGGTAATGCAAACAACAAGTATGTGACACAGGAGAGAGAGGTGGGGGGGGAGAGTAGTTTGAGATAGGGGCAAGATGGGGTGGGAAGAGTACTGTAGACACATTTTCCCTGGTGGTCAAATAATATCCTTTGATATTAATTTACTATATGTGATGACAACGTACAACATTTTCCTAGACACTTGATTTCCTACCTTAGCATACAGTATACTGTACGGTGCAGACACTGAACAGAACTTTTGAGAAATGATCCTCTAGCCACTGTATTCCATCAACATCAATTCTGGCACCCTCTAAGCCTAGGCTCGCCCTTGTCTATTGCTCAGGCCGATACAACGTGTCTAAATTTGTGCCTGGTACTTCGCCCCTCGCAAGAGCCCTCGGAGTATGAAAACCTTGAGTATTAATTCTTTCAGTTTAGTTTTGCCGCTGTATTCAGTGGATACAGTATAGATCTGATATGTTTGACAACTACTTGAATATAAATTTAGTCATTAGCAATTAATATAACAGACAACCTGCATATCATATGTCTGACAGAGTCCATTATTTAATACCAACACATCAAGAGTACTTACAGCATATTATCTGTCACATACTTTTTATATGTTATTATTTTTTCCTCATAAATAATGAATTCCACACAGTGGTACAGTACCCGCTCACATAGCATTTGCCAGCAATGTCTGACACAGTGCAGTGCGACGTACTGTGGACTGACTACATCCTCTACACTGAAGCGCAGAACAGTTTACGTTGGTGTGGTGAATATGCAAAAAGTCTGTTATTAAACTATTGTCTCAGCTGGTCATGATCAGCTTGCCATATTCAGTGAAATGATCCAAAAAGTTCACAAACACCCACACGCCATCCTCCACCGCCTTATTTCAAGCATTTTGAAATGGAGGGAAACCTCTGCACATGACCTCCCACCAAATCTGCTGCATCTACAGTGCACCTTGAGGATACAGGTACATTCATTATCATGGGCAACACTTGGCTCCAAGGACGGTGACGGTCCCAAAAATGAGGGGACAAAATGAGGTACAGATAGGAGCAGCGCTATAAATGGGGGGTCATGTGGGTACAGTATGTGGTGGACTGTTGGAAATTTTGCTGTCTTTTGTAGGGGATACTGTATACAGTACAGTGTTTTAGTCGGGGTTTTAACAAGTGTTATGTGGATATTACACAAGTTTGGGGGTCCTTTTGTAAGGAAAATATTATTTCCATTGGGTAATTCAATAAAAAATTTGATTATTTTTGGTGGGAACCTCCAGCCATCCCCTACAGATGTATATATAGTTTAAAAACTTTAATGGCAGTTTCAGAAAACTACAGGTAAAATGAGATACCTGCACTGTACAGACACTGTGAGAGAAGTACTAAAAATGGGGGTTACGTGGGAACATGGTGGACTTTTGGAAATTTTGCAGTCTTTTTGTGGGGGATACCGTGTATACAGTACTGTAATTATTGTAGTCCAGTTTAAACAAGTGTGGAAAATACACTACATAAATTTGGGGGGTTTTTTACTGGGAAAATTCATTTTTGTTGGAGAATTCAAAGATTTGGGTATTTCTGGCGGAATCCTCCTGCCATCCCCTACAGACAACTTACTGTAAGGTTAATGGCAGTTGCCAGAAAACTACAAAAAACTACTGTACATCTCTGAAAATTGGAACCCCAATTCCCCACATGGCACTGGCAGTGCTTGGCCCATTCAGAATCAGAGACAACAATCCACTTGTCCAAATTCACTGGGTTTGATCCACTAGCCCAGGTTTGATCTGAACCCCTGAATGAGAGATCAACCGTCCTCTCAGTCGGGCCTGCAGAACTGCAGCATACTGCTTTGTACTGCAAGTACTGTAATTCATTTGATCTGTAGAGTAGGGGCTTCATCCTGACTTGACAGAGGTGCGCCACATCTACCAGACAGTTTGCAATGATAGTACTAAAGCCCACAGATCTCATGGCCATGATCATACTGTACTGTAGTTTTAAAAGATGGTGGACAAAATTTCCAAAGGAGATTTGAATCTGGCTATACTGTTTAGGTAGAAAAGTTTAAAATTGCCTTCCCAAGAATGACAAAACTCTACAGTCTACTTAGAATTAAGTTTGATTTCTTAGACTGATGACCTACCAATACAGTACATAACCTCAAGTTCCTTAACTCTTTGAGTCACCCAGAACCAGAAAATCCAAACAACAGCATGTGCAGTATTAAGTACAAAAGTCACATCTGATGATCTGATGTACAGTACAGCAAACCAATAGTGGTAAACATCGACTGGATCTGATGTCAGATCTGATCATCTGATCCCTAAGGAAAACTGCAGAAATCATCTAAATTGATTGACAGAACATACAGTACAGAGAAACTTTCGTTTGTCACTAACTCTGAGCACAAAACATTGCCAATATATTGTGAATGAGTACATGTACATTTTTGCAATGAATTGCATGCTATGAGCTTTTCATGCATCACATGCCTGTACAGTATATATACTTTCTGCTTTGCATAGAGCTTCACAGTTTTTCATACAGTAGTTGACTCTACAATTGAAGCTCCAACTTTCATTTAAAATTTCAGTAATGAATGGGTGTTCAACTGTGTAATTGGCAACTCTATAGTACAGTATCTGCTGTACAGTATTCGACATTTGTTTTCATACAACCTTTGATATTGCTGTAAGTGCAAAGGGTAATTGTCCATGTGGTTTTAATCATTGTGCAATTTGTCTTTGAACAATGTTACAACAGCTAGTGTACACAAGTTAATGACTAAGTGTGAAACTAGAGGATGCATAATGTAAGGGGAGCACAATCAATAACACAGTACAGTAATGCTGTACACAACAAAGTGTCATACACTGTTTGATCGTAATCCACACATACTGCCATCTAGGGGATGTTGACATTTGGTCTTCCTTTGACTAGAGTATAAATTGTTATACAGTAAGCATCTGCTTGAAGGAAAGCACACTACTGGGCACATTTTAGCTCTGGTGGAAGATGATTTCACTGTAAAATAGATTGCTGTGCTGCTTATACTGTACAGACATTCAGTTTTTGACAATAAAGGATGGGGTTAGGGTTGCACACTCCTACTGTCTGCAAGATAAAGTACTTACTGTATGTAGCTTGCTTTTACTTGGCCTTAGAATAGTCGTTGTTCGATAAGTCATTGCAGTTTGGGGCATCCATGGGTGGATCTAGTATGGTCTTTTTTTTTTTTTTAATACAGTAGGTTGATCCAGTGGGTTCAGCATTTCAACAATCATACAGTGTGAATGTACAGACCCTTAAAAGTTGTGTGACGTGCTCCTAGAAAACAACATCCTTTCAAGCAAAAGTTGCAAAAAGATGCAAAAGTAAAATCCTGAGTGAAAATCCATTGGAATTTTGCTTATACCTATTGCTGTTTTTGACATACGAATTTTCAAAATTTGAAAAAAAATGCAAAGCAGATGATGTGGAATGTTGCACAGTGGCAGTTTTTCTTTTGTTAACCGTACATATTTTGCATCTAAATTCTTCATCACTGAGTTTCACATTGGTAAGTGATATCATATCTTTGAAAGAAAAAATACATGCTTCCAAAGTAAAACCCCCTAGACATAAAATTCTCAAATGTCCTTGAAATAAAGGTTACATAAACAAAGGAGTAACATACAGCAAATCATGGGAGTCCATCTCTTGACGTCACAGATTTGCACACTTAGCCAATGTTTATTCATAACACAGCTGAGAGACACTAATTTGCATGTACTGTAAATTTGTCAATCTTTGACTGATTTAGATGGACTCTGTGGCTATTTTCAAAATTTTCAACGCTTAATGCACCCAGTACTCCAAAATGTCATTTTCTTGTCACACGACCTTTAAAAGCGAAATAAATCGAGTATAGTATGTAGGGTGTAACAGCACTTTTACTGTGCTGCAGCAAACAGGTGAGAAATACTTAAGTTGCTAAAATACTTGAGCCAGCTGTATGTGCAGATGTATGAAGGTACTGTGCAGTAGTTGTTACAGTACTGTATGATTTTGTTTACAAATTAACACAGAGTGTTCACCTTACTTGTGTGTTTGTTATGGCATATATTGCTGTCAGATTTCATACAGTGTGGGAAGCACATCAACATACACACAAATGCTCGTAACTCGTCGTGCATCTCACCTTTTCTGTTCAGTTTCTTCCATTACAGCACAGTGTACAGTATCTGTTTTCCCTCCACATCCGACTTTGACAATGCCCTAATACCATACAATGCAACACATTTGAGTTCCACAGTTAAAGGTCATCGAAGCCATGTCACATCTGGTGGCAGTGGTGGGCTTCTAACCCATGCCACAGACATGACTGACCAGTGCTTAGTATGCAGCATTGAAGTACAGTACAGTATTTAACCAGTACATTCTGTAATAAGTGTAGCTGCAGACTCCAGCTCTTAACAGGCTCAAATCAAGCTCATCCCAATTCACGTGCTCAGCATGCTGCACAATGTTGACCATTTTTTTGATGGAATTGATACATAGCTATAAATGACCGAATGAGGATCCCAAGCACTCCAGCTGTCCAGCTTTGGTTTGTAGTGTGTACAGTAAATACAGTATGCAACTTCTTTGATGCATGGAGAACCAAACCACAAATTTCTTTTCAATAAACAAAAACTAACAAAATAACTGACAGTTTGAGATGACTACTGTACTGTAGCTCAACACCATTTGAGATAGCAGTTTAACTGCATGAACTGCAGTATCACCCTTAAATTACTTTGCCATATTGGTCTCTTTTTATGAGTCATCTGCATTTGATGAGACAGTTGGCTGTGTCCTACAATATTTCATAACATATCCTTAAATTCAGTTAAGCATAACTGAATGCACATAAGCCTAACCCCCATTTTATGCATATATACAGTGCTTAAACTTTTCAAAGAACTAATGTAGACTTCAGGCCAGTGTGTATGTATTTTCTCACCTGCTATTTGCTTCCATGTGTTCTGTCTTTTCTTTGTTGATAATTCTGGTGATGATCCTCCATCATTCTCAGTCACAGTGAAAGACTGCTGATTTGGGGATGCTGACCGTCTAACTGCAGGAATAGGGGTTTTGAAAGAAGTGTCAAAGTCTTCATCATTTGGTTCATGAATTTCCTGGCTGTTGTCAGTGTTGAGAGGACAAGGAGGGATTGGTGATCCTGAAGGTGATTCATCACTTCCACTTTCAGGCAATAAGTGTTCTTGTCTATTACCAGAGCTGTCACCTGGCTTCTTCTGCTCCCTGTCATGATTCATTTTCGCCTGCAGTAAGGCAATGTTTTCATATATTCTTTCATAATCATCCGAGTCTGAATCACTATCTGCATCTGGTGCATCAGGGATATCAGCTTCAGTTCCTGCTGTTGTCTCTCTCCGAAGGTCGGCGCTGAGGAACAGGCGGGACATTGATTACCAAAGGAGGAGATTCTGCTTTTTCACAAGAATCTACACTATGTGAATCTAAAGATGCTTCATCAGCAGAATGATCATCTAGTAGTTCCAAGCTCATTGGTTCATCATCATCTGTTAATGTTACACAATCATCTGATGCAATGGATTCTAATCCTTCACTGACTTTGCGACATTTCCGAATCTCTTTACTTAGCCAATCCTGACAAAATTTTGCAGCTTTTAACTCCGTTCGCAAACGAAACAAGGTCTCCTTCATTGTCTTCAAGTCATCTTCCAGGATAACGATTGTATCAAAACCAGTGGAAATTTCTTTCGTGGAACTGGTATAGGCATCATCACCGTGCCCAGGTTCACTATCTCCATCCGACTGACGAGTTTCCAGACATTTTAAAGTTGGCAAAGGTATTTCACTGCCGAACACCGCGGTCCACTCTTCTTGAAACTTGTCCTTTCTTGTCATCTTTGCTTTTTCCAGAGTTAGACATATAAATTTTCGATAACTCCTACCGTTACTTCGTGTCTCTGTTAAACTTTTCAGTCGCGTATGCTCTTCGCCATTGCTCAATAATACGCACTTGGGTAACAGCAGACGTATACGTACGTTTCAACACCAGCCTCGCACTGTTACTGTACTAGCGGCTATACCAAAAGCTCTCATATCAATGTATGTAATTTGGATATATCTTGACCACCCCTTCCGGGTTCTGTAGATAAGGTGATGAGAGGACTCTAAAATCAGCTGCCCTGGTGAAAACTGTTATTTCTTCTCCTGTTGCATGTACACTTCTTCGATACTTCTAGTTCAATTAAGGCATTTAACTGAGTAAGTTCAGTTGAATCCCACTGTCTCTATTGACATTCACATATCATGTGGTTTTAAAGAGTCGTTTACACGTTCTTCGGCCGGGTGGTTTGACAACAGGGTGAAACGAAAACAGTGCAAGTTATACCACACCGTCACAATGATTCACGGTCAAGTAACTTCGATGACGTAAAAAGTAAACAGTTTCGTACAGATCCACATAAGCCCGAGCCAGTGACAGAAGGTGAAACTTCGGGTCAGTCACGTTTAGTTAGGAAGAGTATTTATGTTATCAAAGTCATAATTCAAGGAATAGGTGAGCTATTGGTGACTGATAGGTCTTTTTTCGATCATTACTTAGGCTACGCTGTCTTTGACCTTGTGTATTTTCGATGAGTCACCGGCATCATATTGAAACACGGCCCCAACTTATCACGGGAGTCGATTGGAGAGGAATGGGACAGAGGACATGTCCACCACATTTTTGAGAGAAGGGGGACAATAACACATTCCCCCCCCCCCCCCCACATGCACACACACACACAACCTCACACTTTTTTGTAACTGAAAAGAGAAAATGTACCATTCTAACTGAAAGTGTAAATTTCCAAACCGGTGTGCTAAAACCTAATGTGGCTGAAATTTTCAAAACTAGCCTGAGAGACTTCAAAGTGCCATTTTTCCTGCTAATATGGTGTCCGGGGCAAAGATGCGATTCTCATGAAGTTAGGCCGTACCACCAACTCAGCCTTGACCCAGCCAATCCCCAGCATGAAAAATTATGGTTATGTCAAAGGTACGCGGAGAGAAGTTTCAGACCAAATGATCTCCCCCACCCTTCTTCCAGTATCAAATTTAGGGTCATGTGCAATATTTAACTTAATAAAACGCAATGTTTTACGGAAAAGTAGTTCTGCTTTTATGTTTGCATACCATCTTTCGGTAAACTGTGTTGCTCAGGTTTCACATTGTTATGTTAGTAAATAAAGCCTTGGTACAATATGTTAAGAAGACCCCAGAAACAAAATTGTGGAAATCACTCATGTGAAAAGTACCTTTTTGATAGAACCCCCAACAGCAAAAATGTGCTTAAGGTGTGTTTGGTCTAGTCCCCCCCCCCCCCCAACAACCACCCGAATCTTAGCCAAGTGCTCCAAGAATAGATAAAGGAAGATGCATAATGTATTACGATTCTTGTATCAACTCAACCCATCTGATGTGCATAATCGTTTTCCATAGACTTTTTCGATCTTTCTCATTACATGTGGTCCTTGGGGTAAGTCAAAATATATTAAAGGCAGCAACTTTGTAATGTACAAGGTCCCTATCTGACATTAGTCTCAAATGATCCACAGTCCACACGTTAATAATGTGGAAGGACAAAGGGAATACAAGAACGGCGGAACGAAAAAAAAAATATGAGGGGGGGGGGGGTAAATGTCAACATACGCTATCTACGTGAAGCACCACCCCACCATCGGTTGACGCGGAGTGTAGAAGAAACATTTTTGGCTTCAAAGCCGACCAGAAACGACATTCTCGAGTGTTCTAAGCTGTATTTACCTACCGCCTTGAATTACGTATCTCATGTATTCAATTGTATAATGCATTCTTCTTCATTTATTCTCAGAGCACTTGATAGATAATTGGTGGTAGACATACCTTTAGCCCCTTCCCTTTTTTATTGGACGGGCTGAGTACTAGACACGTTAATTTCTTGTAAATAATCATCCACAATACCCTCTTCATTGTACAAAGTTAATCACATAGAAACACACCCGACGTATTCTTCTTCCATACCCCGTCCGACTGCAACTCTGGAACTGCCAAAATTAAGGTATATACTCGTCTCATTTGCATAAATTTCCTAAAACGAACCCTCTTTCATTTTCTACACATTCCCCCTACCCACCCCATTCCTTCCTCCATCACGAAGCATCAAACATTAATCATACGAAAAGAAAGAAATCGCCAGCAATGCCATATCGAGTGTCTGTGAAGGCCGCAGGAAATTAGAAGAGGGCGCAATTTCATAATACGACTCTGGACTGTAGGTGTCACGAGCCGTGCATGCAGAAATAGAGATCTTGACAGTCACTGTATATGTAGCCTACACACAATCTGGTGTATAGTACGTAACCTACATAACAAACGTAAAGAAGTTTACGACGAAATCAGAGTAATAAACGAGATGACACGCGTCGGCACATAGCTATAGCATACTAAAAATATATGCGATTGTTATTCGAGTAAGAACACGTTTTTTTTTTTTGTTGTAACAACTATGTTTGGCGACACTTCGCAACTTATTTATGGTAACCCTAGTGCCATAAATTTTATTGTGGCATGTATTCTAATCACTGTACCACATAGTTGAATGGATACATGTCAGGACTATGCATGTATTCGAATGATGGTATAATGGTACTGTACCTTTAGTGACATTTATGGTATAATTTTGAAGTGGAATTTATAATAGCGTTTCAATGACATAGAATAGGTAGTGCCATAAACTTCAAATTTATTTTTCGTCTGTACAAAATTATTGACTATAAAGACAGTTTTAAGATGACACATGACAGACACTAAACAAAAAACAGAAAAAATTTTTTAACGAAGTAGTGATTACTGCAAGGAACAACAAGCAACTTGAAACAAAAAGAAAACAACTTTTCCACAATCACAAGAAAGGAAAAACTGTCCTTATTAAAGGGATTGATGACCTAAGAAAATTTATATTTCATAAAAACTAGGGATATTTTTCTCTCGTTATTGGGAAAAGCCTACTCAATTGCATGCTCCGTTCAAGTTATTTGCATTTTTAAAGAAGAAACTATATTTCAAAATGGTGCAACTAATCAGTGATGTCACACAAGCACAAATATCCTTTGTATTTTCTTGTAATCTTGTCTTGTAAAAGAAACATCTAAAGAATGTGATCTTAATTTCCTTAATTTACATTTTGAAGTCAATCTCCAGTGTACTCAATCTACATTTTCACTATAGTGTCAAATTTCGGGGTTAAATCAGTGCATACTATTTCAAAGAACGACAAAGATTTCTTGGAATGATTTGCCACTGTTACATGGAATTTTGTAAACTTGAGGTAACTGGAAATCTGTCTTGCATAGAAGAGTCTTCTTTAACAGCAAACTTTTGGGTTACGAACAAAATACTGACATGGGGTTTGAAATATGCAGTGAAAAATCACTCTCTTTCATTTAAGAACACCTTAACTTGTCACTGGTATGTAATTTTAAAATTTTTAGAGAGAAGTCAGCATTCAGTGGTAAAGAAGGAGAAGGGACAGGAAAGGGGAAAACAGAATAAAGCGTAAGATAACAGGAGAAACTGAAAATAAATAACTAAACAGATATGAGTTTCTATGCGTTTGTATAGTTACTGATGAATTCAGCTTTATCACTGGAATTATTATTCATTTATTTCTATAAATTTTACGCTAGGGATGGGGACTACAATCAGGTGTGATAACAGGAGTTATTTAATGGTAAATTACCATGCTTGTATTTATGACATCACTCTAAAAATAAATGAGCGAATAATATTTTGCCAAATATTATTTTGATTGGCCTATTAATTCATGTTACTTACTCACGATTTTCGTTCATGTCTTTTTTTTTGCGTGTTACGTCAGAAGAAGAGTACAATTCACTCAAAAAAGAGCCCCCAAGTAAGAGATAATTTTACTTAGAAAGTTAGAATGGAGTGAAAGTTCACTGCAAAAAAGAGCGATGTTTCACTCAAAGTGTATGAAGAATCTCTCTGTTTGGAGTGAGATTTCACTCCATTCTTGGAGAAATTCGAGGGTCAAGTACACTCACGTTTTGGGTGAATTGGGCTCTTTTGCTCTTATGGAAAATGCAAAAGAAAAACCAAATAAACTAGTATGATGGCGAAATATCATAAATTAATATTACAATGATATTATTCGCAACGAATTATTATGGTAGCTAATGAAATCACATTTCGAAAGGAGATCTAGGTGAACCACATACTCTAACATACACTAGCATTAGTTAATATCCCCAACCGTCGGAGAATGAACTCGACACACTGCAAATCAAAATAAACAGTTTTTTGTGACAGATTTTTGAACAAGGATGATTTTCCTCTCTGTAAATTTTTTTTGGTGAGTAAGTGATGCTCATTCGAGCTGGTGAAGAACGAGGCTCCCATAATCTAACTATTCTAATACAGTACTTTATGAATGCTCTTAATCTTTTTCTTTTTTTGTCACGGATAAGAAAAAAAGCGTCTAATCAAACGGACATATTTCATTTGAGGCAGAAACGAAGTAAGGAAAAGTCTGCGACGTATTTTTCAAAGAACATCATAAACCATGCACTGTTAGCAAGAATAACATTCACGCTTTATCACCTATTCGATTGAATCACCCTCTGTGAAAAGACTTCTGACGAAATTGGATGTTGCTTCGCCCTTTCTCCAGCTTGAGACAATGGTACAATTAAAGGCGAAGCCAAAATAATAATAATAAAAAAGAATGATAAGGGATATTTTTTTCAACCATTGCCCACCTTAAAGTGATTGCTTGTGTACTGAAAAACCAAAAAGATAAGATAATGTTTGATCTTAACTTTTTCTTTATTTTTAAATGTACACGTGAGGTTGTACATGAACGGACTATGTCTTTCAATGAAGGAAAATGACAGTAGCTGCTTCGAAAAGCAACGGGATTGGCATAAAAACAGCAAAAAACAGAAATCTAATATGAAAATTTACGGTTCTTGCTATAACTGCCTACATAATGAATATGCACCAGTAAAGGTCTCACTATAGTGTATCAAAAACATACTACTCAAGTCGTCGCTCCTTGGTAGGTACTGGGAATTGTAGTATTTGGTGAAAGGAAACACCGTATTTACAAATAACCTACGAACTTAATACAACCTTGCTCGCGGCTCCAGTGATTCCGAGTTGTTAACTGAATATTTAATACTAGTATACTTCCCATTGGCTTGTTCAAAGAAGCACACCGTTGATTTGAATGAAAACTGTCAACCACCGACTGCATTATATCGTATTCTACACTTTTTGTCGTTATGTTAGAAGAATTTGAAATCATATGGCAAAATTAACCAACTGAAACCTATTTATTTTCCCAGATTGTCTGAATGGTGTAATTAAAAGCCTTACCAAACTTTTGGAGGTGAAATTTCAATGTCTTTCCTTTTTGCCTACGCACGCAATCACTTTAAGATCCGATGTATTCGTTTGTATTCACAGTGCGCCACCTGTTGAAACAGAAGTGGATAACGGGGAGTGGTGAAAGACTCATATGATTTCGCATTTAAATGCCTCAGTCGGTTTTCAGTAAGGACAGACTTGAAAGCATTAATTTCATGTGTACCTCCGATGTTATGCAGATAACATAAAATTACTGCAAACGATTCCATGGAGCTCCCTATCCAACGCTCTCCTCCTACTACATTTTAGGGCATACGTAGAAAGAAGGCTACTTGGAGCTTTAGACCCGTGGTGGCCTGTGAGTCTAAAATATAAATATAGCATCCCTGTATACATTAAGTTGCCGTCGATACGACGTCGGTTTTAAAACGGCGTCTTCATCGGTTCGAACTCGGCGTCGCCGTTTGTAAAACCTTTCGACTTCGGATGGACGTATAGGCAAAGACGACCATCTGACGTCATTTGGATTAACTCCGGCTGACTGTTGTATGTCCATTTAAGGCTCACTCCGACGTCAGAAAAAAGGACTTCAATATTTTCAGAAGTCCACCTGACGTTGCTTTTTAGTGGTACAAATGGTATTCCGTAGAACAACGTTTGTTTACCCTACTTCAGTCCAATTGATTGGACAAAATCGTCCTCCAACTGAAGGCAAAATGTTTACAAAGGTATAGCAGGTATCCTCAATTGGTGGCACCCGACGTGGAAGGGAATGGGGTTCCTAAGTAGGAGCCCGTTATTTGGGAATTTTCTAGCTGGGATCATAGCCATTTTTATAAATGGTTCTGTTTTGGTTGGCGCACAGAAAGGTAATGGAAGAATATTGGAAAAACTCAAACATCTTACAAATATGTTGACAAGAATAATTCTTTCGCCACATGAGGTACATAAATCTGTTACTTAAAAGTCAGCGACTGACTAGTCCAGTAATTTGGTCTAAAGGGCAGTCATCCAGTCCTTAATTAGTTGGTCTTCAAAATGGGCATATTGTGTAACAAATTTGCCTTGATCGACCCGACGACGGACCTCTAACGGCCACTCTGTTGATCCGCCCTTAGGCTCGACGGCGGTCCGCTGATGCTGATTGGTTAAAAACCCGTGACGCATCATGCAAGATGTTGGTCAGACAGCACACCACCATCATGCAAGATGTTGCACAGCCAAGTGGCCCTCCGTCGGCCACTGGGCCAAGGGCTGTCCGCAAGATATTTCTGGCTGGGAGTCTGCATCTGAGCCCTCTTTATAGTGCCTCTCTCCCAGGACGACAAGAAGTGACACTAATACTTCTTTACGTGAACTTTCATTGAGAAGGTTGGCGTACATTCAGCAGTGTCCGAACCGCTGACATGTCAGTGGTCTAAAGCTGGAGACGTCGGCAGCCCCCTGTGTAACGATAGGGGGTTTAGAGACGATGTCCACTGTATCATACTTCTCCGGGGTGGTTATGTGCCAGCGCCCTCGCAACATGGCGACGTCCATGAAAACAAGTGATTCGGTATTGCACAAGTTCTTTCTTTATGCAGATAGTTCAGATAATAAGATTTTACTTACAAGTTTAACAGATACAAGAAACTACATAAGAGGCAGACACAGTCGTACGAAAATACAGCAATTTCGAACCTCAGGTGGGCTAGAAGTTTTGGTTAAACTTTTGCGTGACAATGTTTCCAGCTCAACTACACAACAACGGAATGATCAAGATAGCATTAGCTGTAACAAAACTAACGACGTTACTACGCCTGGTATCGCCAAGCTAAATGTTACTCTAAGAGGAGGAAAACCAACATCTAGCAGTAGCACCGCAACTGCACATCGAAATGCAGAAGTTAAGAGAAAAGTTGACAGGGTTAAGAGAGAAACAACACGTATAGATATTCTCACAATGTGTGTGAGTATTCTTGCTACGTGTTGCACAGAGGCCGATTGTAGGATCAAGGTAAGCAAATACAGTGCACTGTACATGTTAGTGTAAGAAGTTCAATTTAAATCATGATCAGGCCTACAGCTAGTACAGGAGGGATGGGGGTCTTTGCTATCCTAGCAGTGTTTTTCAGTGGCTACCAGGAAAGTTCGTTCAACAAGGGAATGTTCAAATAATTTACTACTTCCTCCGAACAAGATTTGCAGCACTCCTGTATGCATAAATGAACTCTCACACAAGTTAAGAAAATGAGCTGCACCAACTTGTTTCATTCACTTTGTGTCATGAGTAGCTGGATCTTCATTTTCATGTTAAAATGATGTTTGCTTGCCTATGTCTGTGTTCACTTCTACAAAGGCAATCAGAGAAAAGTGGAAGCCGGCCAGTATTTGGTTTTCCTTCAAATTCTGCTTCTGCACTATGCAGTGCTATATAAATGCATCTCCATTGAATTACTGAGGCTTACTGAAAAAGATTTTTAGGTTACCGGATGTGAAGCGACTGGTGGATCCAAGTAATTAGTTTAGGAGACGCCAACACGATGTATTCAATGCCTTTGTTCACACCTCTGAGTTTCCCTGCCTAATTGCCCATCAGGCTTTACTGAACATGACGGATGAAATTCTCTATGTTTGGCCAACAGTGCAAACAGCAGACTGTCTGGCTTCATGCGTCATGCACAGTCAAAACTCAAATTCAGTTTGGACACAACAAACAATTGAAACTGCAAAGAATAACTGGAACTATAGGTTGATAAGAACACAGCAGATGCTGTCTTGGTGATTGTTTGGCGGAAATTTCAGTTATTCTTAGTATCTGTGAACTTAGCAGATTGTTTGGCGGAAATTTCAGTTATCCTTAGTGTCTGTGAACTTAGCAGCATTGATGTCTAATTGGTGACAGGACATGTCCCCATCACCTATGGAAAACTTTCCTATAACTGAATGCCCTCAAAACACAATTTAGTGCAACAAAAGTGTACAATTGTGAGACAGCTTTTCTGCTAAATATATTTGTTTACGTAGATATTAATGCTAGAAATAATTTTATGGCCTACCTTTGAGTGGAACCATGGCCCCTGCTGGACCCACCTTGGATCTGCCAGTGGAAGTAGCCATCAATAAATTTAGCCTAAATTTGGATCCAGATTACTATTTCATGCAACTAAAGGCCATGTGACATTTGCAATACGTTGTGCTCTAGCTAAGCCTGAACCATATCCCATATATCTTTTATAATTCTACAGGTTAAGAATGCTGGGTATATAACTGTCTTAGGTAAGTTGCTATATATTTTTGTGCACAGCTGAATTAGAAAAAGTGATCATTCATCATTTGTATGCTCAATTGCTTGCACACTAGTAAGGACAATATTTTAAAAAGGAAGATTTCATTAGGCTCAATTTTGGTACATGTACTTCATAAGCAGACTTTTGCTTTTGCTGAAGATCAAATATGGATCAAGTTGCAATATTTAGATATTATTAGCATGACACTGTGGCATGAGATGGAAAGCTTGGAATAAAATCATGAGAACATCGACTACAATGAGTTTTCTTTTTGGTGGAGGGCAAAGGTCATCTGGAACCAAACAGAGGTAAAGTTGCAGATGTCTTTGTAACCATACCACAATTTACATCGTTTAGGGTTATTAACAGGTGACTCACCTGCTTCAGCACAGCAATTGAGGAAAAGGAACGGTACAGTATTTGCATGGAGCAATTGTACTCGTTACAGAAAACTATAAATGTTGTCATGGTGATACAAAATACAGGTAGTACTTGTTTTGTTTATTTTTTTGCTTCAATCAATAAGATTCACTTAACACGTACACTACCACTGCTAGTATTGAAACTGGAGACAAAAGAAGAGCTAGAAAAATTTGCAATCTTCTTTGAGTGAGATACTAGGTGATGTATTCAGGACTAAATTTGAAAACGTTATATCTTCCAGTGGGCTGTAATTTTGGTCTGGAAATGAAAAAATCATCCTGAAAGGAATTGACTCAGAGTTTGATTTGATTGAACGTGACACGATTGAACACTCTGTTTCAAAAAAGCAGGATTGTTGACTGAAGTCATTTTGTAGTATTTATTTGACTGGAATTTTGAGTCAGAAAGTGGGAAAATGAGGAAAAGGAACGGTATTTGCATGGAGCAAGTGATTTGAAAAGAAACACTACAAAAGTTGTGTACTTGCTTCAAAAAGAGAAGGTAATGAAATGTTGTGGTCGATAGTTATTGTTTATTATTTTTTCAGTGTTACTGTAGGTTCATATTTGTGAAGTAGAAATACATTTTGGTAAACTTAGTTCCACATGGGGATGAAAATTACTGTGTGATATTTTAATTCCACGTTTAGCTGGTTAAGGAAAGTCTTAGTCATTTCTCAAGTTTTTTCAAGCATGCCAGTGTGTAAAAATGCAGTCAGATTTGTATAGAGCTGCAAATTAAGCATCCATTTAAAATGCTCTTTTCAGAGGTTGACACTTAACAATCCCTGTACTCCTTGGACTCCTCTAACCTGGTGCAAACCAGGAGAGGAAAATAAAAACAGAAAGGATTGAAAGGAATAATTTATAAACTGACAGAAATTGCATTCTGTATTCATTTGTATGAAGACAGGTGACCTGTTTGATGTTTTCCCTCTGAGTCGATATATTTGAACGCCTCAATAACACTCATAAATAATACCTCATTGTTTTGCATCCCTTTACAGCAAAGGTACTAAGACACGAAACCGATGAGGGTGTCATCAATAGGGCAGCAAGGGCGATCGCGAACCTAGCCAAGCTAGCAGAGCTCTCCGCTTGTTTTCATAAACAGGAATTTATTCCATGTCTCATTAAGCATCTGCACGCATCTGAAGATTGCAACACTAAGTATAGTATAGTAAGAGCACTCAAGGTACTTGCGGACACATCTGACCATTGCTTAGCCATTATTTACAATGACGGTATTAAAGGAGTGTTGAAATCACTGGCATGTACTGATGAGAATCTGGTGGGACTTTCTATGGAGACTCTCGCCGAGCTCACACATCCTTACAAGTTTAACCACTTGAAGAAACCATCATGGAGGATGCTGTGGGAAGCTGTCGGGAGCCAGGCCGCAGAGGCGGTCGATCTGGTCTTAAACCTCATCGATATGGAGAAGCCCTCTGTCTCTGATCAAGCGCTATCACTTTTAAACAATCTGATGAACAGTAAAGCCGTGAGATTGGCAGTGGGGAGATTGGACAAAATTCCAGAGTTTGTCAAGCTCTGTGGATCCTCAGACATTGCTGCAACTCCGTATTTACAATGCTTGGCGATTTGCTGCAAGGAATCCGTAAATCGAGCCAAGGTTAAGCAAAGTGACGGTTTGGACGTGTTCGTCAAAGTTTTGAAATCTTCGCAATTATTGTGTGAAAAACATATAGCAATTGCAGGGTTGATCCATTTTTACCATGATGAGATGGCTTTGAGATACTTATGCACAATTGGTATGATAGAATGTTTAACAAGTTATCTGGTAAGTTACATCCAACAAGATTTAGAGGTACCATCAGAACGTTTCGTGAAACCTAATTACAATTTTGAGAGATCTCAAGGTACTGGAAATATCAGGATATCATGTGGGGAGAAGATCTCAAATAAAGAGTGTGTTCAGCTGGGTGGTACACGTAGAGAGCCCTCGATACCACAGGGCTCACATAGTCAGCAGGCCTGTGAGATTAGAGGTAGTACAAAAGCCTGTGTAAAATTGTTCACAACAAAAGCAAGCAGTGATTTGATCAGTCTCCATTCTCCTAAGGATGAACCATGTGACAGTTCAAGGCTGAAGAAGAATGATGAAGTCCGAAATACCTCAGTGGATGCTGGTCCAGCCATCGAGAAAGAGTCGAAAACTGGTAGCAGTATGGCTCCCAGAAGATGCGAGAGAAATTCTGTGAAAGCAGCAGGTGCCAAAAGCACCTCACAAGAAACAGTTGTTCAGTTCAAAAGTTCAGATATGCAGTCTTTTGAAGGTGGCAGCAAGACACCCCTAGCTGCTCAGGACCCAGCATCAGTAATTGATGCAGATCCCTACAAAGAATTTTCAGTCGTTTCAGACCACAGTCCCAGCCCATATTCACCACCAAGGTTGGTCCATCAGTCTTTGGTCCATCACTTTTTTTCACATTGAGTTTTTTTTTTTGTCAATGAAAAGCACTATTTTCCATGGCTTTTATAATATCAGAAGATTACAGAAATATGAATTTTTTTTGAGTCACAAACTGTCACAGTCACTAAATTGCTGCAATTGGGGGCATATGTCCTCCCTTAATTTGGGCGAAAATGGTGGATCCACTGGGACAAATAAAACACAGCCAGGAGAATAAATTGTATCCTTTAGCGGGCCATGACTGCCCTGGAAGGGTGACTGTTGGTGATCTAGGAAATATTTTTATCCAAAGATTTCCTGGTACGCTCTGTGCCAACCCATGGTGTCACTCCCCTTGGTCCTCCACAATTCTCATCCCCTTTGTCCAAACTCCTGGGTGACCCTCAGTAGTGAAGCCATACTCTATGTCTATTTTATGATGAAACTTGACCTCCAGCCCCTGAAAACAACCCATGTGATGCCACTGGGGCCAAAATTTAAGCTGAGCCTCAACATTAAGTCAACTTGGTCCAAAATTGTAAATTGGGGCAAAAGTCATCCATGCCCTACCCAGAAATTTTGACCCCCATATGCCTATGGGCTGTATCAGAAAATGATTGGTTAAACTAACTGCAAATACCACAGTGCAGTTTTTATGGTAATTTTTCTTTTAAATTTGGGTGGACTGCATGCATCTTGGTTCATGATGTGTATTTCGAACCAATGTGAGACTTACAGTATTGAGATGCATGCCATGTAATGCATCTTTTAGGAATGCATTGCATTATAATTCCCGTAGGTAATCGCAATATTATTTCATTCGCAGCGTGGACTGGAGCAGTGTGTTTGCCCTGAGGGAACAGCAGGGCTACCGTGGTCTGTCACCGCAGAGCAATCTGTCATCTTGTTCTGATTCCCCGGAGAGGGAGATTCCAAAATACCAGTATGCTTTGGACCGATCGTTATCGCCGTACAGTGACTCGTCATGGCAGATGGCTGAACACGGGGAAGAGGTTCAGTACTCACCAGTTGTCAGCGATGAGGAGGACGATACGGTAATGGTTGAAGAAAGTTAAATGTTGTTTTCCTCACTCAGTGGTGTATGTGAGGACATCACAAAGACGCAAGACAAAAGAAATACACATGCATTGCCTTCCCCTCACAAAGTTCCAACACATGGATGATCCCCCAACATGAAATTTAATAGTCTGGGAATTGCCCTGGTCATTCTCTCTACTGGCAGTCATATTTTCCCTCCGTTATTTTCTTAAGACCCTCAGATGATGGAAGGAGGGTGGGACGTAAGAGGTGAAAAATTCACTCAGAGAAAACCCCTCACTAGGAATGGAGTAAATCTCTATTGTTTTTTGCATGTCATAATATTTTCATTATTGTTTTTTGTTTTGTATTTTTTACTTGGAATCCGCTTCTTCTCATTTCTTACGGTGGTCAAGAGATCAAAGGCATCACCAGAAACTGCACTGACTACTGCAATTTGAGATAACAATTTCAGATAAAAAATTTTTGTCAGTGGCTCTGTTTAGTGACTGAAGTATCCCACTAAGTGAGGGGTGTGCATTGAACCTTTTCAAAAGCTGGGCTAAATTTTGCTGATGTACCCCTAACACGGCTACAGTGAAACAGAAAAGGAGTATATGAGGTGGTGACTCAAGTTCACCCACCCAGTATCAACCATCTCTCCCCAGTGTTAGTCCAACATGCCCATTTAGAAGGGACAAGTATTTTTCCATCTATTTGTCTAAAAAAAATTGTCCAGAATACCATCGGTTCATTGAAGTTAGTGATCATCTCTCTGTTTTACAATATTCTCAACCAGACATCAGGTTCAAGTTGTCAGATGGCAAAGCCAGTACCACAAATGAGACAAACTGAAAATTGAACAGGCAGCACAGGAGACCATGGATTGCAGTTATCCCATGGGTCACACGTTGCACACCCATGCCCTAAATGAAGACGCATGGCTCATTTCAAGTGGGCATTGGGAAAGTGCAATAAATGTCAGCATTTGGATATCTTGATAACAAAGAGAGAGTTATAATTTTATTGATGTCATTGAAAGATTCAAACAATTGGAATAACATTTTCACTTTTTTTTTCTCGGTAAATTTAGAAAAATTCTCATTAATCTTTTAAAATAGAAATAGTTTTTCACGAGGAACATATTCATGTAACATTGTTTTTAACCTGACATTTTGTCAAGAACATGGTGTCAGAAAAGCATCTTAAGTGGCTGTTGCCCAATGAGATAGAAGTTAGTATGTATTTTTGTCCTGACAATAACATGTTATGCATTTTCAAGAGGTACACAACAATTATGGACACTGTGTTGCACTTGATTTGCAGAAAACATCTACCAGTGTTGTTCCCAAACAGACAACACCAACAAAGGGGTCAGTTCCTCCAACTGTTGATACCGTTGGCTACAGTTTGATGGTTCCTTCAACGTCCAGAGAGGTAAATTTGTCACCTCCATCGGCTGTTCCAAATACATCGAAGAGAAGCCGGTCACCATCAGTGGACTCCAGCTACGAGTCTGAGGTACCGGAGGATCTATCTCTGGAAGACGACACCTCTAAACCGGAGGGCTATGCGTTGCATCTGATATACAAATGTTCCTCCATGGATGAAACTCTGGAAAATCTGGCTGATTTTGACGTGATCGATGTTTTGCTTAAGTTGGTTTTGTATTGTACCCAGTTCCAAAGCAAGTGCACCAAGATTCTGCACAGCATCATCGGCAGTCGGATCGTGTTCGAGAAACTCGTGACCACAGGCGTTCCTCTCTACCTGGAGACAGCCCGGGTGGACGTCACATCGGAGGAATCAGAAGTGAAGGGAATTTGCGGTGGTCATCCAGGAACAACTTTCAGAGGGACAAAGTTTGGGTCTACAGATGGTCAGAGGAAGAAGAAGAAGTCCTTTGGATACAAGTGTGGTGCTCCTGATTCTTGCTCCTTCCTGAACAAACTATCTGAAGTGGCTGATAACAGTTTTGGAATAGGAGTGTTAGATCACATGTTAAACTCAATAGAGATCCCAAAGAAGATGGCTGCATACGACGCTCTGTCCATCTTGTGCAGGTACTGTAGTAAAACTTTACGCCATGCTATAGGCAACCTTCCTCGTTTGTAATTCACGGAGTACTGTAGCTCTAGTGAGACATTAACATACTGCACCATTGATTTTTGAATGTGATTGATTGTCTTATCAAATCTCATCTGAAGGGCAGTCCTAAGTCAACATCAAGAAAAGACTGACGTCAGACGAGACGTTGAAATGTCGACCGATCACGTTTGACTGTTGTCGGTTCTTGCAATTTTTTTGATTGGTACAAAATGAGATGAAGATAGCAAGGACTGGACTGATTGTGAGATTACTATGCAAGGGACCAAAGTAAGGGGCTTCACATTGCAATTTGTGACCCATGAAAGAGTCCGCCTGCTGTGATTCAGTTTCATGTAAGCTTCACAACTGTTGCAAATTCATATTTTGTTTATTATCTCGATACATTACATGTGTACAGATATTGTCTTGCTAGCTGGACATGCTGGTATTGTATTTTAAAATGATGTCAGGGTCTCAATTCATTGTCAATGTGTATCAGACTTTCCCATCATGCTTCTTTGCATGCAAGCAAAAGATGTCACTGAGTTTAGGTGTAAAGAAAATAGGTATAATAAGTCCTTTTTTCAAATTGTTGACCAAAAAAGTGGCTGAAACCTGGTAATGTTACATCTTCTCCAATCGTTTTGCACACGTTACTTACTTAAATTACAGATGCATCAATCCTTGTTTGGATTGGCAGGCCCATGGCAGTAGTGATTTGAACTCCTCCTTAAGTTTACTGTGATTGAAGTGTGTAGTAGCAGGACAGAAAAAGGCTTTTGGGGTTTTCAACTCGATTGTGTGTATTCTCAACTTCAACAAAAGGAGAATGTTTGATGCCAAGTTTGTGTTTCATTTCATTACTGCTAATACTTTAATACCCAACAATTCCAGAGAAGAAAAGCTGCTCAGTTAGCTCAAAGGTATTTCATCCCTTTATTAGGCGATTGCTGTTCATTGTCATTCACCTAGCAACATCATTTAGTCAACTACTGCAATCTTTACACAATTAGCTCACTCAGAACGATGCTTTGATCCCAGCGGTTTAGCAGCCCCCCATTTTCAGAGAAGGTGATGCAAAACTCGAAACAAATGTTTAATTGACTTAAATGAATACATTCACCTTGTTGTTGTGTTAAAAAGGGAGGGTACGCAACTGAACCGAAGAGGCAGCAGTCAAATACTGTGTCAAATAGGTCCATCAATTTTTTGTTGTTGTCTTTTCAATCACAACTGAACTGTTTCTAACACATTCAGAACATCCTTACAATGGAACATTAAACGACTAGAAGTATGGTGTTGAGATTAAGCAGCATTGCTGCTCTAGTATCACTGTAAATAAACACAAAGTGGCAAAGGAACTTAAAACATTGTGTCCTTTCTGTTAGTGAATTTTATCGGAAGTAAAGGATTTTCTCAACTGTTTATGACCCTTGTTTGAGTGAGTTAAGTTTTTAATTTGTTTGCGAAGGCGATGATCGTTTAACAACCGCTAATCGAAGTGGATCACTGCTCACTGATTCAAACATTTATCAGCGAAAAATACAAATCAGTTTGCTCACACTACGTTATCTCTTGGTGTGACAAGACTTGAGGTCATAAGTTGAAGACTGGTCGAACTACCCCCCCACAGATGCCATTACCCTGACAAGCCAGTTCATGTTATCCCTGCTCCTATGTTTCCTCCTCACTCATCATGCACCATTCAAAAGACAAAGTAAATTTGTTTCTGGTGTTCATAACTGAATTTAAATTTGAGTGTTGCTGTTACATTCTCTTGAAATTAAGATTCAGCCACAGGTACTTTTAGAGTGTATGTCTCTCTGAAGTGCAATTGTTCAAATATCATCCGTGACCTATTCTGTAATAGTTAATTGCGGATCCAGTGGAAGAAAGGGGGGGGGGGGTAGTGTGCACTCGACGTTTCTCTAACTTCTTGTCACAATTTTGGTGTAAGAACTCCCATACCATATTGAGAGCACCTTTTTTATGCAAATCCTTCAGATGGAAGACACTCTGCAACAATGCGGGAATCTACTGCACCCCCCAAACAAAACTCACTGAATCCCCTCTGGTAATAGTCCCATTGTTCAAGTTAAATGTTGACAAATCAATGCATTTGTGTGTGTTTGAGAGCAGAAGAATCTCTGCTTCCAAAGACACATTTTCCTTTAAATTTCAGTCGCATTCTGTTATTTTTCCCACCACCAGGTCTCGGGATAGTTTGAAGTTTCACCTCATCAAGTGCAATACTTTACAACAGTTGGTTACCATTTTTCGATCTCCTGTTACATCTCCGGCCGAGAGGTCCGTTCTGGTGAGATGCCTTCAGAGATTATCTCAAGCGGTGGAGGTGGGATGGGGATCACGCGACGGTGTCATTCCCTCGAAAGCGGAGGAACAGCGCTGCAAAAGACAGTCTTCTCTCGATCCAAGGGACCTCAAGCTGCTGCTGGATGACGACAGCTTTGTCCTGGCCAATCGGGAGCTGTTGGTGAAAAGGTCAAAGTATTTTCAGTGCATGCTTCAGGGATGCTATAAAGAATCAACTGAAGACATTGTTAGGGTCACTGACATTTCTAGAGCTGGCCTAGAGGTAATCATTCACCACCTCTACGGCTGTAGCTGGCGATTTTGTGCGGCTTTCGATGTCGTCACCTTGGAGACAGGAATGGAAATCCTGTCCGCAGCTGGGAAGTTTCTTCTCCCAGAATTGCAAGAAAGTGTCACAGACTATTGTCTCAAAGAGAAAATCAATTCAAAAAGTGCTTGCAATATTTGTCTGTTTTCTATAGCTCATGGCTGCAGGTCGCTATGGAGACACTGTCTTGAATTTATGTTGATCAACGAGTCCGTTAAAGTCGAAAGTTTTGCAGTCTTATCTTCCAGTTTGTTTGGTGATGAATCTTTTCAGGAAATTATATCAATTATCAAAGATGCTGCCAGAAGGCTGTCGTGATTTTGTCTATGAGACGACTATGTGCAAACTGTGGTCGTTTTTTTTCCTTAAAGGAATTCTCCACCATCGCTTCTCATATCTTTTTAAAGGTGCAAACATTATTGTAGGCAAGTCATCGTTCCCATTTTCAGGAAATATCTCGAAGAATTCGGAAAATGAATTATTTTAGTAAATATTGGAGGTACGAGCCTGGTGCTAGAAATCAATCAGTGGTGACGTAGCATCGACAAATCTAGATTGAACATGGCTGTTGATTTTTATCTTTCGCTGTGGGTTGCAGTACTGTTCTGATCTGTTATTTGGTGATAAAGCCTTAGTTTCACTAGGGAGTGGCATAGACCTACCTTTTAAATCATTGTTCAGAACTACCTAATTGTTTAAGGATTAGTTGACTTAAATTACGTTGTTCCGTAAATGATATTGAACTGGTACCAACAAATAAAGGATTGAAATAACTTTGAGCTAATTACGCAGCTTACCTTTGCTTGGTTTGGTGGGTCTTAAGTAGTAGCAGTCGTTAAATTTTATGTCCAACACAATAACAGCTCCACTGGTTTCATGTGCAAAAAGTATCTTACTGATTGTAGACATTCATGGGGTTTTCATAATCTCTGAACTAAAGAGTTCTTGCATTGAAAGACCTTGCCAGAAACACAACAGTGCAGAAAGATGGGAGACAGTATTTGTCGGTTCTATGTCACACATTTCCAGGCTAGGGCTGAAGCGAAAATTTCAAACTGTTATTTCACATCTAAAGACGCTTCCTCTGGTGTAATCGTTATGTTTACTTGAAAAAATGGTAAAGAATTTCATATGTTGTAAATTTTTCTTTTTGGTGGAGAATTCCTTTAAGTTATCCTTTCAAATATCACCTCAGTAAAACAATAACTTAATTTTCTATCTTGTATCACGAACCTTCACTGTTTACAATGCCAATTCATTGTCAAATTTCATTATAAGTTAATTCTAAATTTGATTCAAACACTTTGCAGGTCCCCAACCTTTTAACTGACTCTGCTTGCCACTAGAAACTTTAGGAATCGTGGATGCCAGGACTACTGCTTAAAACAACAGTCAGGACAATACCCGAACTCCTGTCACAAATGAATTTTTAGTAATGATCTTACAGTGTAAAAAGTGTCTGTAATTGAACAGAAAATAAAACAAAGAAACAAATAAGAATTACAGAAATTATCTGGAAGCTAATTACCAGAACATTTCTGTATTCCTGTTCTATTTCTTTATTTTATTTTCTGTAAATTTACGTTTTACAATTGACAGTTTTAAAAGCGTGTGAGGCATTTTCCCATAAAAGCAAAGTTGTTCCACCGAAACACTGATACTATAGTGCATTTTACTGATAAATAACAGTTAGGATTAATACTTCATAATTGTGGCAGGATGAGCAAAAAGTCTCGCAACGATTTTGGTTTGGTCTTTTTTTTTGTGTGACTTCTGTGTCATAGGTTTGGTGGACCTATAGAAAAATGTTTGCAGTTTGTATCTACACACAAAAAGTCAGGACAGATTGGTAGTTGTTGACATCGGTGTTTCATGCTATTAGGGATTTATGAGAATACTTTAAATATTCCTATTTATGCCTGTTCTTTTAACGTCATCACTGCTCGCTTAGTTAAATGACTTATTAGCTCCGTGCTGAAGGTAAAGGAACCTAAGCACATTCATGTATGTTCATGAGCATGTTGCATGTCGGTGGAGGTGTGTGTGTGTGTGGACGTATACATTCTGCTTGGATGAAATGAACAATCTTTCGTCACTTTTCATGTCTGGAAGAAGGGATTTAAGGTGATTTCTGATTGTTAGTGCCATTAGGGCATACATGAAATGGATTAACAATTGAATGAAGAGAGATGGTAATACTATGATTCTTAACCAATCAGGAATTAAGGGATATTACAATTATTGCAAAAGTGGCAGTTGATGCAATACATACAGGAAACAAGAACAATATCAACTCCTTGGCCACGGGTGTTATTTTTTTTAGATCCCTCCTTGTTGCTTCATTTTTGGTTTTGATAAAATTGTAACCTTTGTAATCAAGATTTCATGTGCTCATGAATGTGTGTTTGTGACACTTTGCTTGAAAACATGATATCTCATGGAGAAAAGCTTGGATCAATCTCAAAGTACGTGTATCACATCGAGTACAAGAAGTATCCTAGGTCAAAGGTCATTTGGAGTCAACTAGGGTCACATTGTGAAAACCTGGTAAATGCAACACCTCACGGGAAGCTTTGACAAATCTCACATTTACTAGGACAGGAATCAAATAGGGAAAACCTTGTAAGCACGATACCTCAAGATTGCACAGGGCTCACATTTGGTTCATTTGTATCCTGATTACAAAATATAGCCCCAAAACCATGATTTTGTCTATTTCCAAATGAGCTGTAAGACTGTTCTGCATCATAAAAACCACACAGCATTCAATAATTCTGATTTTCGGCCTGCCTTCAGATCATTGTGGCATGGTCCATCAGGTGTGATGTCATCAATCCACTTTTCTTGTCAAGGATAATCATAACCTTTGTAATCATGCTGGTGAATGTTTTTGTATGCAGTGGCGGCGCCAGAATGTCAGACTTGGGGGGGCAAACTGAGGGCAGAGGAAAATGTTGGGGGGCAAAGATTTTCCGAGAAGAAATTCTCGGAAAGAAACCGAGCGCGAAGTGCAAGGCCGTGCGGGTGGGGTACAGGGGCCCGCCTTAGGGCCCCTGGTGGGGTCCAGGGGCGAAGCCAAGGTGGGGTTCCAGGGGGCGAAGCCCCCGAAAGCTCTGAGGTTTTAGCATATCTCTGGGTGGAAAATTAAGTCCCAAGAGAGGTATATTATTTATTTTTATATTATTTTTTCGGTTGACCATACTCCAAGGTTCCCAACTTTTTTCTTTGGGAGTACCATTTCACATTTACGCAGTGCCACTGAGCACACATACACACTTACGCTACATACACTTCCATTCCAGTCACTTTATTCTATAAAAATGTGCAGTACTTACCAATATTCTTTGACAGTTCAATTCAACAACGACATTCCTATATGTAAGGAAAACAACCACCTACCCGCCCTTCCCTTATGCTGGACGGTAAACATTCCAGAGAAAATTGGTCTGATCAGGCTGGCCTACTGTTGAAGTGGCTACGGGCATGATATGAAAACTGGCAGCCTGTGTAACATAAATTAGGCATTTATCATTCATGGTTGCCCGGAAGCTGTTCTTATTCAGTCCAATGCCAATACATAGTTTTGTGATTAAATTAATTTTGGATGAGTACAAGATCTGATTGGGAAGGGTGAGAGCAACTGGGGGGGGGGGGGGGCAAGGAAACAATCTAGGTGATAGGTATACCTCAAGCATGAAAACGTACGATCCGTAGAAAATTAAGTTTCATCGACCCAAAACAGCAAGTTAAAAAAAAAAATGAATATAAACAGGGAATAGACATAGGCCTATGCACGTATTGTTTTTGTGAAGTCACTTCAGCTGAGTGAGGGGGGAGGAGGGCAACTTGGGGAAAACGTTCTGACTTTCGCCAATTCTCTCCTCCCATTAAAAAAAAAAAAAACATTTCCTCGTATGCTCTGCGCCATCTGAAGATCCCCTGAGATAGCCCCGCCCGCGGAATGCTCTTTTGGCAGGCGACTCCTATGCCTAAAATCCTGGCCATGAACCTGGAATGTCCTTTCGTATTTGGTGATATGTGCCTCATCACTATATCCTGACCGTCCCCCTTCCCATTATAGATATGCGCTGTAAACGAAGTATTAACGTTTAGATTGATGTGAGAAATAATTCGCCAAAGATCTATACTGTATTCCCATTTGTGTTAAGAAAGATCAAACTTGGCCTAGTTCAGAGTATCACAGACTCGCCAAATTCCCCCCAAAAATGTCACCACTTTAACGTTCTTGCAAGAAAACCCGACTGGGAAAATCCGGGAGATTTTAAAAATGCTCATGCGTTAACTATGAAAAGTGTTTTCAAACTAAGGAAGTTAAGACCTTTTTGGTACATTTGTTTTTCTGACAACCGATATATTTTTGCAATTCCGTAATAGCCATGGAGGTATGCCTTTTACCGCCATGTAATAACTTAACTCATGTGAACTTGAAGTTATTTTTCATGTTTAGAAATAAGGAGATAGGTCTATCTCGCGTTGCATCAAAGAGATTTTCACCGTGAAATATGGCATTTTTAATGACCGTGAGACAACTGACACCCAAAACAATGAAACACGTGTTGAAACGTGAAAGTTGGCAAATCCGATATTAGTTCATGCATGAGTCAAATTAGAAGCTAAGAAAATACACACTCGGATGTCATTTTTCTGTTTTTGTTATCGGATCAGACCTTTTATTTATACCCCAATTAAGCTTGTAAAAGTCTGACGGATGAACGAATAATGAAACACCAAAACGATTTGGCCTGCTGTTGTGCCAGCAGGTGACACTTTGATATATATTTATTAATAATATGCAGGCACCCAAAAATAATGATATTTGCTGACTCTTCAGAAGAAAGAGAAAATTTCAGAGATAAACAAAAACGGTCGAGTCACTGCCATCTGAAATGCTTGGGTGAAACTACGTTCAGCACGTTGGGAGAATTTATGGTACGCCTAATGCCACTGACGTATGGATAAGCTAGGACAGTTGGGCAATTGGCAGGACTCATCGTTAATTTATGATAGTTTTGTCCCCAGAATACCACATCACAATAACGCATATAATATGGCATCGTGTGGCTAATTTGTACGGCGGACATGAGGTGACATGCAAACTGGATGTCGACCTCACGGAATTTTGTTTTTGCAAATTATCGACATAGCGAATTACATATAACTTGTTAAAATGGTAATGATTCGGATTGCTCTCATCAGGCTAGAATATATCGTAATTTCAGAAAAGGTAATTCAACAGTTTTTACGTCCTAACAATAGGTATTTTCTTTTTGAGAAATTTTCGACTACAAGGTACGGTAACCTACGACAAAATCTGGTGCAATATTTTGCATCTATTGCAGTCATTTTTCTCTCCCGAGTAGTTATAGCACCAGAATAGTTACTCCAACATTTTTTTTTCTCTGTTACAGTTTTTGCAGGTTTTTTTTTTAGTTTGCTGCAATGGTCAATGATTGCAAAGCAAAGTAGAACTTTTGTAAATGATAGCCAACTTGAAGAGGATAAAGTGTCATACGATAGTATTTTGAAAGGTGGGGAGCATGAGATGAGTGATGGTTGACCTAGGAGAGAGGTGTAAAGAGTGAGTGTCCCCATCCCCTTTTTGAGAAATTTTTCATCTAATCGGTAATCTTATTCGTAAAATCAAGTGCAACATTCAGCATCGTTTGAAGTCATAAAATGTGCTAGACTGAGATATGAAAAATTCCGTGATATTTGATAGGCGCTAACATTATCGATAAGCTTTACAGTGCCTCAGGCAGTACCGTAGTAAATTTTGTATCGGGATATTTCTCGACCTTTCCAAAGCATTTGATATAGATCATGGCATTTTATGACATAAACTCACACGTTACGGAATCAGAGGTTCAGCCCATTATAGCTATACCTGTCTAACGGGGAACAGTTCACAAGTGCTAATTGGTGCATTGTCAAACAATCCCACTGTTTTATGCGCCGCTGGTGAACACAACGTCCCACCAGTAGAACATGGAAAGAAAGTAATATATGCTGAGTATATTTTGCCATAAGTTTATAACCTATATTAAGTTTTTTTTTTTTTTTAACTGATCAATCAAGCTATCAACTTGTTTACCCAAATTAGTCAATTCGTTTGAACAAATTATTTAATTTGATAATGCAAATTGTTAATAAGTTGATAAATAAACATATAAGTCAGTTGACTTTGTGGTTAAAAACAATTTTGCACATATGTAATATCAACTTGACTTATATTCAAATGCCTTGAGACTTCTCTAGTAGTAATAGTAAACAATAACAGCTTTTAAGTTGCCGACATGCCGTTCATTCAATGGCATGCGCAGATCCAGACATTTCGCAGGGGAGGGGCTAAATAAGGGAAGCCGAGTTGTGGGTGGGTGTGTGTCGGGGGGGGGGGGTGGAGCCGAGTTGTTGGAAGACTATCTAATCATTGCAGGCCTAATACTACCGTATTTTAACATCAAACTCTAACTTTGAAATCGCTTATTATTTAAACTTTTTTGCGCTTGTGAAGGACAGGTGAGGCGGGAAGACCTTGTAGATATTCAAACGGACTGAATATCATACATATATAGGCCCACGAGGCTCGTGTATTTTTTGTGTTCTGAGGGAAGGAAGGGTGAGTTTAGAATTCCCCCTTGAGTATTCTCCCACACAATCCTCATGCTAAATTTCGCGTATTTGTTATTGTGACGAAGAGGGAGGGGAAAGGGGGGGGGGTCCGTCGGACTAAGGCCATCAAAGCCCATCATCTTGGATTCAGGTTGCCTGAAATTAGTGAATGTAAAAGCAGAATGTATTGAAATAATGTAAGCACATAAGAAATACATGGAATCTCGTTTGCTGCACATGGTTTGAAATTTCTTGCTCATCAATTCACTTAGACTGCCTCTTCTATTGCGATAAAACATCGATCCTCAATACCTCAACAAGCAAGACTGGCACAAATACAACGTGGCCGAGCACTATACACTTTGTGGCCGAAGCGCGTTCGATCTCAGCACAACCAAAATAGGTAATTCTAGTGAAATGCCAATCAAATTATTAATTAAACAACATAACAAACCTCTTTTTAAAAGCAACACATTTGTTACTCACATTAATTGGTATAATACAGTATTTTTTTTTAAATGAGGGGGGGGGGGGGTTCCGACATAACAAAGACACATTTAGCAATATCTACGGGGAGCGCCACCATCATTGGCCCGGAGGGTACAAGACAATTTTTTTACTTTATAAGCCCCCTAGATGGTCAGAAACGACACTCTCCAAGTGTTTTATGCTGAATGTAACCAGCCTTGAGGAAGTTGAGAAAGAGATCTCATGTCTGCAATTCCTGAATCAATGAAAAAGAAATCAATCTATGAAAAATGGCAATACCTATCAGATTTTCTTAAGATGGCCTAAGAATCCTAAGGCATTATCCACCCTCTTTTATTTATTCTTTAGCCCCCACTCATTTTTTTTTTCATTGGGCCTCAGCCCCAAGGCCAAGCCCCCAGTTTTTTTTTCCCGCAACTCTTTTTAGGAGTGGGGCATTCGTGGGGGAGGCGAGACTCAAGCGGATTTACTCACTTCGCTAGAATTGTAGGAAGACTAAGCGGAGCGCCATATCAGTTGGCGCGGAGCGTGCCTGAAATGTTTGGAATAAAAACAACACCTAGAGGCGCCGGAAATCGCCTGTTACCATGCTCCACATTCGCCCTTTGCACTCTTGAGACGCCCCTGAAAAACTGGTCGCTTAGTCGTGACTGCTCCATCCTCCCGCCACACAACCCGATGCCGGTTTGGTGTAACAAAAGTGTACACCTGAATAATGCATTTGCGTGTTCTGGTTAAATACCGGTATATTGCGACTGTTAAATACCGCGGTATTGCGATATTACTGGAAAAGGATTTGGATCTCCTCCTGAGCTCGTCCCTGAATATCTGGACTAGGGCGACTAACTGCTGCGCGACTGTCAAAAAATAATAAAACTAAAAAAATAAAAAACTACCAGTTTGTCAGAACAGACGACTTACTTAAAGATGAAGTGTTAGCGTTTAATTTGCAACATCAGGATTGTAATCGGTCCAAAACGTGGGCAAATTGAAAGACAGACATTGCGTTATTTTATCTGGTGGTGATTTTATATAGTAAATGAAAGTGGAATAAATACCGATTGGTCTGTTGTAACTTTTGGTCAGCTCTCGACTGTGGACATTACCTTAAAGTGATTGCGTGCGTAGGCAAAAAGTAAAAACATTGAAATTTCATCTCCAAAAGTTTGGTTTGACTTTTAATTACACCATTCAGACAATCTTGGAAAATAAATAGGTTTCAGTTGGTTAATTTTGCCATATGATTTCAAATTCTTCTAACATAACGACAAAAAGTGTAGATTACGATAATGTTGTAGTTGACAGTTTTCATCCAAATCAACATTGTGCCTCTTTGAGCAAGCCAATGGGGAAGTACACTAGTATTCAATATTCAGTTTACAACTCAGGATCACTGACGCCGCGGGCAAGGTTGTGTTCAGTTCGTAGGTTATTTGTAAATACAGTGTTTCCTTTCACCATATATACTACAATTCTCGATACCTAACAAGGAGCGACGACTTGTGTAGTATGTTTTTGATACACTAGTGAAACCTGTACTGTTGCATATTCATTATGTAGGCGGTTATAGTAAGAACCGTTAATTTTCAAATATGATTTCTGTTTTTTACTGTTTTTATGCCAATCCCGTTGCTTTTCGAAGTAGTTACTGTCATTTTCCTTCATTGAAAGACATAGCCCGTTCATGTACAACCTCATACTGTCATACTGTCCGAGATCATGCTTCTAGAATCTCTTCACTGCGGTTTGAAAATACCTCAATGGTCTCAGCTATGTTTATACCCCACTAGAATGGTTAGCCTCAACAAGTTGCCGGGAAGGCTTTTCTTTCGAATCAGGCAAATAATCGTTGATGAACACCTTCGAAAAACTAACTGTGCAAGATGACTGGAGGGTGTGGGGGGGGGGGGGGAGACTGGTTCATACCGTCCCATCAGCCAGACAAATCTTACGGCAGGCCAATTGGTTGTTCGGAGGGATAGCTACAACCCGTTTTGGAAAGAGGCTACACATTATGCAAAATATTGCCAAAGTTTTCTCTTGTATAATGAAATTATTATTTTAATCACTTCCATAAAAAAATAAGGGTTTGTAATCAAATCAATTGTGTCTCTAAACTAAGTCGTTTGCTTAAACAAATTGCTTATTTCATTAAAACATAGGATAAGTGCCCTTGGCAATGGTAGGTTGTAAAAAAATAGTACTCTTGCTTCAGAAAAGCTACCTAGGGAGCTGGAAGACAACCAAGGGCCTCGATCCATCTCCAAAGGTGACGGGTAGGGGGGGGGGGAGGGGAATTCACAATTTGCGAATCAGTACATCGTACCCGTATGTAATTTGTGTTCAACATTCTATATTTTAGCCATTCAACGTAGTGAATGGCTTCATTATTTTGAAAAGTGCCCTGGGACGTTTTGAAAGATGTTCCCCTTCCAACTTGAATAAGAGATCTTGATGCGTCCGCCGGTGATCCACCCCCCCCCCCCCCCCGGCCTGGACTATTTTAAAAGAAAGGAATTGGAGAGAGCAGATAGATAGATCTATGCCGCTTCTTGCCATGGTTTAACCAGATTTAATCGTAAGTTACTAACCTTGACCTCAATTTGCCCTGCTGGTGGTCATTTGTCGTTTGGCGACAGTTATTTTTAAGGAGGCGTAGAAGCGACACACGAATAAATAGATAAAAATATCTCGGTAAAATTGACGTTAGCTGACGTTTACAATTAACTCCTCAAAGTGAGAAAATCTGCAATTAAGCAATTTGATCAACTTCTGAAAAGTAGAAATTCCGAAAATTTGCATTTCCAAGAGGTGGAACATCACTTCAAATCTCAAAATTCGGAAATTTTTCTTTACATTTGCGAGTCTGGCCAAAACAGCAAAAATAATAAGTGTCACTTTGCCAAGTGAGGGAACATCACAACTGACCAAAACCACAATTTTCCTAATTCGCCATTTGGAGGAGAAATTTGATCTCGTCAACGTGACAATTTCCCGAATGTGACTAGACGTTCGATCCCTTCTTCATTTCAGTTTTCTGAATTTTGCCCTTTTCTCCACATGTTACGTCCGTGTTACTTCTTGACAAAATGACAATTTTTCTAAATGTTGCACTTTTTTAAACAAAAAATACTGAATAAGTTGTAAAATGACAAATTCCCACTTTTGTCGTTTTTACGAGTTAATTTAGTCCTCAAAATGTCAATTTAAATTTTACGAAATATGTCGTTTTGCCGAGATGAGTTCTTTTTTCTTTAGCATGTCCCTTCTATGCTTCCGTAAAAGAGGAATGTGATCAAAATACTGTAACCTCGTCAATTCGTTGGTACGGTTACAGTTTAATTAACATTACATTATGTCCTCACACAGTTACAAAGATCAAGGACGACTCTTTGGTAAACCGAAAAAGTGAAAACCTGTCTTTGTTGGAAAGGGAAAAAGACCAAATTTCATTCCACTTTGAAGGTTTTATTGTTTGTCAACTATTGACCGTGAGAGATTCGAACATAGAATAAGTCACCGTGACTGTGGCGATCTATAATGTGACGCAAAACATACAAAACTTCTCCTTGCCTGCTCGGAATTATCGCTAGCTTGAAACAGGTTCAACAACCAGATGTATCAGCGCAGCCAGATGATCTGACATAACATAGCTGTATTTTGGACACACAGGACCAAAACAACGACCTGTCGTGTTTATTTTCGAGGCCAGTATGTCGTAACTCACGAGCCAGCTTCCACACAAGTACGTCAGCCTTATTATATTTACGCACTTAACAAATTTGTTTTCAGTTGGTCATGCAACGTATTTTCAGTTCATTGCCTCTGAACCAGAATTTCTACTGTATTATTTGATTTAGTTTTCTTTTTTTTCAATCATTTGCGATGCTGTGCTGTTTGATTAAATGTGTTAATTACTATTGGTATGCGGGCCCATAAGTGAAATGTAGGCCTACGTACTCTAGCTTGGTAGAAACAGGTAACTGCTAATAGTGTGAAGCACCATTTACGACTTCAATACCAGTTGCCCGGTGTGGAATACAACATTAGAGCAGGGAGGAGCAACTCCCTGATTCAAGAGAGCAACTTTTACTTGAATATTCTATGTACATATTGTATCTCTTTCATTTCACATGAGTTACTGTAAGTGCACCTAACCCTGCCATGTGAAGGTCCATGTTAGAAGTTATTTTTGTTAAGATTGTATTGATAATTTCCAAGATTTCCCAGTCCCAATATACTGCATCTGATTTTACTGTAGGCCTAGTCTACATGCAAGCACTTTCAATGGAATTCAGTAGGCCCATTGCCACACAATGGACCAACAAAAACAGGTCGTTTGCAACAGTTCAAGTAAGTGGCATAATTGATGGATGCATGAGCACCTATAGCTGGAGAACTGCAGGGCTATGTGATCATGCAGTGATGGTTATAACTTGGAAAATGACATGAAGTGATAGTTCTTTTCTGATGTGCATATTTTTTCTATGCAAATATGAATTTGAAAGGTGCAGACTTGCCATCGATACTCAAATTTGGCAAACCTTGAGAACTTCTGACAAGGAAATCTGGAGATGCACATTTCAAACCTGAAGATTTTAAAATTAGGCTTTTATGATATTATGTTTCTGAACTAGCAGTGTTGAAGTTTTAGCATTTTCATCTGGTTAGTCCAAAGGACATGCAACCAACATCATTCATGATAAAATAAGGTTGTCCTTTTCAAAATTTCGTTGTCTTGCCAACATCATCTCATGACTTACAGCATGTATTTCTAGGTTGCAGTACCAGTAACACACTTGCATTGTGCTCGTTATAATTGCATTCATCCACACATTTCATCTCGTAATGTTTCAGATAAATCTTAATTTGATTCAAGCACTAACATAATATGGTTGTTTGAAGGATGTCCTTGTACCAAAATTTGGTTGTCCTATAGAAAATTTGGGTGTTTCGGACACCCAGCACTGTTAAGAAATGTCTCAAAAGGCTTATTTTGAGAGTGACACTTTTTGCTACAACAAATGCATGCAATAAACAATTAACACTCCTATTTTACTATAGTAAAAATGGAATCAATGACCAGATCTGCATGTTTGCCATGACCCGATATATAGACTATATGTCAGCAAATCTAGTCACCATTTGACAAGCCAAACATCATAGCCATTTGGTGGGGAGGAAGGGGCAGGCATTTGTGGGATGTACGTCTATACTGTGTCCTTGTTGTCATAACAACAACTGTCAAATTCCACCATTGGAGGCAATTACTTGCCATTGTCCTGGAGCTGGCCATACTGTTTTTGTTTTTTGTCTTTGTCTCCATGAACACAAATATGCTGTGTAGGCCTACAGTACTTTTTGTGAATTTGGCTTCAGTCTACTTTAAGACAGAATCAGACAAATTGCAATGCAGTATGGGATGAATTTTGTGCAGTTATGATTTCAACTAATTTGAGGTCACTACATGCTTACAGTTATTCTCTGCATGCAATCTCTGATATTGCATGTCAACTAATGTCCTGTCCAATGTCCACACGCACTTGAGTTACTATGTTTGCTGTTGCACGTCCCCCTTTACTCAAGACCTGTTTAGTTTTGTGTGCAGTCAGAGTATAGCTACATGCAATGATGCAAAGAACATCAAGCAAGTCATTCTTCGTGCATGGTTTTTTTTTAATGTGTAAACGACCTGTAAGATAAATCCTGGCAATAAGACTCTGGCTCTTATTTGATCCCTCCAAAATAAGACTGGAATCAGGTAAGTGCACTTGATAGTCACAAACACCATCAGGAAAATGTAAACTCATTGAGCCAACCTCAAACTGACTGAGTTGAATAGACATATCTGCTAATCCTTTCTAGTAGAGGCCATTCAAGTCTATTCACTTCCCTTCTGATACCTTTTCATTTGAGGTTTATAGTTACAGGCGTACCTGTGCATGAAGTTTGCCTACAGTATCTGCCAAAGTGGCACATGCTGCAGAGGGGGCTTTTCATTTTCACTTTCCAGTCTGTATCGTAGCTAGAAGCAGACTGCAAAATTTCGGCATCATCTCATGAAATTGTGGTTGTATATATTGATTTTGCTGGTAGCATGCACATCAGAGCCATTTCTACACTGGTACTGGTATGCTACCTCTGTTAGAGATAACAGCTGAGCATACAGTCAAGTCATCCACCTACTGTAAGGTGTATGTTCATACTGCTAAAAGTCCCATGATTCTACTACTGTTACTTTTAAAAATTAAAAAATCTGTCTGTGTGTTTGTCTGTCTGAGTCGGGTTTTTTTTCTACTGTACTTACTACAGAGCATGTTACAGTATCTCACCTTTATCAGAGTAGTGAAGGCTGTGCAGTAGTGCATTATCTCAAACAAAACAATCAAAAGTGATAGCTAACAAGTGACTTGTTGATAGGGAAGTGGTCAATAGAACATTGGGAGCTTTTCTGCTCTTGAGATTTAATAGAGATAACAAGTTTGGTGAGAGAGAGCTAGCTACAAGGGTCTATGGCTAATAAGTCCTCTTTTCGACAGGTGGCCTGTTTCACTTGGCAATTGACTTATCTTCAGATACAAACTACATTTTTACTACTGATCTATTTAGCACTAACAGCACAAATTTATCTGCTATAGCCATAATAGTAATATCCAGTCTTAACATACACAAGAGAGCATGTTGCTCCCATGCCCTATGAGAATGGAGTACACCAGCTGGCCAAAGTGACTGTCAAATTGTAGACAAAATGATCTATTACCTGAAGCTGTGAGACACAGCAAATGTCTTTTGAATAGCCAAGATTGCCCTATGTTCACCGCATGCTGAGTGAAATATCTGAATATTTGAGAGTGGCGAAACTGGTGGTACAGTGGGGGTTTAAGAGACAGCCCCCTCTACATGAATGCACCCAGATGCGATTTGGTGCGACAAAAATGTACAGTGTAGAGACTTTCTAAGCTTCGTTGACCCATCTTTGGATGAAATCATAACTGCCCCCCTCCAACCTTGGATCTGCCAACTACGGTACTGCATAAAAATGTATATGTCCTTACACTGTACGTGGAGTTCTGACCCTTGGAAGTCACTTTTTTTTGCATGAGTTGAAACCGCTTGATCTAAATCTGCAGGATGACACATTTTGACTCCCGAACTGTAAATGCCACAGGGACTTGATTACGATGTAGGATAGCCTATGTGCAACACTGTATTCAACCAATAATTATAGCCAAGATACACATGCTGCAATGAATTTTTGCTAAGTAGTCAATGAGTTTTCTGTCACAGATACGACAACGTTGTTAACGTTAATAATTTATGGCAAGTGGAGTGATCCTATTTTCTAATGTTGCATAAGTGCATGCATGTAAAAATGAGGGTAGCCTGCACATCATGCAGCATGATGCTTTTGCATGCAACCCATTCCCTGGCAGCTTTGCAGCCCGGGAGCCAGCTGAGATTTAATTCGCATCTCGAGTACAAAAGATTTGATTGCCTAAACGAAAAGGGGGTGGTGTGTTAACATAGGAATGCACGTTCGTTAGTTTTGAAAATGGTGCATCTGGGGGTGAGGGTGGGTTGAATGATCCTATAGTAGAGTAGACCTACTGTATATATCTGGTACTTTAGATTGCATTACGTCCATTTGGTTTATAGTGAAATGCAAGCGTGTGAGTTTCATCCGATAGGTATTCAAATTACTACTTCTGTCATCTCCAAGAAAAGATTGGGTGTAGTGGGTACGTGATACTGGGTAAAGATGTTGGAATTTTCACTTGTTCATGTTTTTCATGTTTAGCAAGAATTATACAGTAGGCTACATGCATGCACTCAGGGCAACAGTGGAGTACAGTACTACAGTAACTGCTGTTCACCAGTTGGCCTCGCAACTGAGTTCTTGTTGGTGCATAGTTACTGTATGATTAATAATTCCCATTGTCAGAGACGTGGATGTTGGAATTGTAACAATAATTGTTTGGATTGAAAGGAGCCAGCTTGATGATTGCAAGATTATAGTAACAGTGTTGTATACTGCACTACAATACTTCTGTCAGTTTCATGCAGACTGTGATGTTGGAAAATACCTCAGGTGGTGTGATAGCTGCCATTTAACTGACACCATCTTGACTATATATATTGCTTGCATCATGAGTGGAGTTTTTTACATCATATTGAGACATGAGAACTGACTGATGCTTCGTGGTGAGATTGTTTGGAAATGCAGGACTCTCACTTAGATGTGTGAGAGTTCATAGCACTGCTACTTACTATGTATATGACCATTTAGAGTAAATGAATCCTTGGTGTTAAATGTTGACATACAGTAGTTCTGTGTGCAGTAAATGGAATTTGTGTGTTTCTGGTGAAGGTAAAACGTCATCTGAGGTCATCATGCACAGTGATCAAAATGTGAAACCTTACAAAAAATATCTCAAAAGCTCAAAAGCTTGGAATATGATCTCATACGTGGTAAGCAAATTGCTAGCATTTACTTCATTCCTCATATGCCTGTCTCAACACAACAGTGCACTCCCATTTACCATCCCAAGAGTACTGGTAACTGGTGAAAAAGATCTCTTGCTTTTGGTGTTCGAGTCAAAGGTCAAGCTAGGTTCGCAGAGGTCAAAATGTGAAAACATTCTCAATGCAGAATGCAAATTTGCAAAGATCCCATATACTGTACCTCATTGCATACACAGTACTGTAAATGAACCACATTTAGTAGAAGAACATTTTTGTTTTTAGTGAAAGTTAAAGGTTATCTGCAGAGGTAAGCAGATATTAGATCTAACAACCTTGTCTGCAATATCTGAAGAATGAAAGCTTGGATTGATCTCATATTTAGCACATGTCAATCACACTGTTTTCAGATCCCAGTTAAGTTTCATTTAGTTTTCACAGGATTTGCATCTTAATATTTTGGTAAAAATTTATTTTTATTCTTCTTTCATCAGGTTGGCCAGTCATAAATGAACAAAAAGGAATGTTTTTTTTTTTCTTGTGAAAGATAATGAGGTTTCTTTCACAAATGAAGAGGAATATACACTCCATTTTTGGGCAGAAAATTTCTTCTTACCTTAACCCATCTGTCAGCAATGTTTCCCTAGTAAAGCATGAAGCTATCAAAGCTGGTAGCACTGGGAGTTTCCTCCTCAAGCTGCAAAACCCCAAAATTGTAAAATATGGCATACAGCTGAAATTGTCGTTGAGGGGCATACCACCGACAACAGTACAGCATAGACTGATGTCGTCATCACCTCTGCCAGATCTCCGGGCAACAACGGATGCGTTCCTCGGAGAGAAACAGGAAAGGGAAAGCAGGCGAGAAGTGGACTTTTCTCAACCAGAGATGATCTATAAGAGAAAGAGAACTGCAGAGCTTTTGAGAGGTCTTTTGATCCTCCAGCTTTCCAGTTATGATGCCTTTGTCCAACATTCAATGAAGGTAAGGGTGCACTTTGAAAAAAATAAAGGGCAGAGATCTGGAAATGCAATCTTCATGAAGTGTTTAATGCACGGAAGTCATTATGTGTACCACCCCTCTATGGGCTATGTCCTGACATATTCATCCTGACGAAATGCACTCTAACTGGGGTGCTGCAAGATATTGGATTTATAGACCAGCTATCTCTTGCCCCCCCCCCCCCCCCCAGCTATCTCTTGCCCCTGTTTGAGTTTGTTTGAGGCTGACATGCCATGCAGGAACCACGAATCTCATGATCCATTGTACATACATGCCAATGAAGGAAAATGTGTGAAGTTACTGCTGTTCATTATAAGGATGCATTGTAATTATAAGAAATTGGTGTGTTACATTTTCTGAAAATTCTGTCTAAATATCATTGTGCAAGATTAGAGTTAAGGAGTTACACTGCCAATGGAATTAATTTAAAAAAAAATAAACACGAGTCTGTCTCTGATTTTGCCAGTTGTTGCTGTTTTCTCACAGCTGATGATGATAGGACAAAGGGTGTTAGGCAGGAGACTATTTGATGGTCTGATGAGACGGACCTTCTTCGGACAATTTGCCGTCGAACCAGTCCAGGAAAAAGTTGAGCTCGAGAACCAAAGATTGCAAGAATGTGGAATTGCTTCCATCTTTGCAGTCACTGCCGAGGAAGACGTTGGAGAAGACTCTGATCAGTAAGGATGTCTTTAAAGGTCATGTAGCATGCATGTAGAAAATGGCTAGCCTTATTGTAATGTGTTGGAGAATAAAGCCCTGAATGGAAATCCATTGGAACTGCATTTCTATTTCCACTTTTGAGGTCTGGCTTTTCAAAGTTTGATGACAACGCAAATGCGATGATGCGGAGTGTTGGATGGTGTCATTATTTCTTTTGTTAGGCCTATATTGTCTGTTTATTACTTGGTCTCTGGGCTTCACATTGGTAAATGATGTCGATGTTTGTACAGAGGAAAATACATGCTTTCAAAACAGAACCTTTGGGTCTTAGAAAAATCCCACTTGTCTTTGGAATCAAGGTTAGTATTAAAACAATAGATACCATAAAACATATGAATGCGAGTTCCTCTCTTGTCATCATAAATTTGGATACTTAGCCAATGTTTATTCATGGTGCAGGCATATGGCAGGAATTTGCCTGTAAAATAATCAATATTTGATGAATTTTCATAGAATTTGCCGCTATTTGCAACATTTTGAATGATTAATACAGACAATATTCCAAAATGTCATGCTCATGTCACAGAACCTGTAAATAACTTTTCTGTTCATGATATGAAGTTGATGTAGCAGCCTGCAGGTTTTATTGGTTTCCTTCGTTTGCGGGGATACTGCTTCAGTTTGTTAAATACGTGGTGAAGATTAAAATCAGACTTCCTAAATTGCATTCATATTGTATTCAATCAATTGATCAATATCTTTCATCAGATTCAATGAAGATCGTTACAACAGGAATGTGGATTCGATGTTATACTGTCTGGAATTGACGGACCAGATGTGTCGCATGACAACCAGTCCAAAGCTGACCCAACTTAAAGTTACCTCGTACATGAAAGCTGATGTGTTGGTAAGTGTGAAAGGAAACTCAGTGGTTCTTGACATTCACACATGCTTCTGTCGAATGCAGCATGCTGGGCATGCTGTAGAATCTCCATAATCAGAAATAAGTTTGAGAGTAGAATAAAGGAAAAAACACGAAAACAACTCCTACAGTCCACAATGAGCAACCGTCAAAGTTAGCCTTGCGAATTCTATTATCGTGATATCGTGGAAGAGGGCATGGGGGGGGGGGGGAGGGATGATAATGGGTATGGGGTGCAAGAGATGGTTCAGAAATGGATTATGCTTATTGATTCTCGATGAATGCATTATAAAATACTTTCCCCCATGGTGCTTCTGGAGGATTCGGTGTTGGGAAATTCTGGTGAATAATGACATTAACAAGTGTTATTCTTGTGCAGTGTGTGCGAAATGGTAAAGTTTTTGTCATAGCACTGGAGGAAATTAAGATGGTAATTGTTTCCTTATCTATGTTGGCTTTGATAAATGTTCAAACTGGTGCCCATCTTTTTATGACATGCATTCTAAGTGAAAACTTGTGTTACTTGAGTGTCAGTTATTTGCTTTCTTAATCCTTGTTTGTATTTGATCAGTTGTTCTAAAAGTGTCCACTTGTGTGGAATTTAAGGGGTTTGGAAGATTTGTTTTTTGCACCTAAAAATGTCAGTATTAAGAAGTAAGCTACATTCGAGTAATTTTGCGGAGGTGAATTGTGAAAAGAGATGTCAGTTGGTTATTATCATTGGGTTTCCAAGCAAGTATTTATGAATAACAATTAAAATAAAAAAAGAAATGAAGCCATCATTTCTCAGAGCTTTAATGTTGACACACTATCGATCAAATACCCTTCGAGGAATAAAAGTATTGCATTGGACATGTGTCAAAAAGGGTTACAGCACTTAAAGTAATCATGCAGTCACATTACTTTCCTGTGATGTACAGTATAACCTGAATTTCCGCACAGATTGAAGGTTCATCTTTTTATTAGATCGTTACAAGTTATTACAGTGTATCGCAGAACTATTAAAATAACATATCTTGAATGATGTTATGTGTGAAATGTACAGTATGGTTTTGCTATGAGCTATTGGATTTACAAGGCACTTCCTGCAGTATTTGATATGACCCTATATTGATACAATTGTACATGTACAATGACCTCATTTATATGGCATCCATCCATCTGATACCCAAGTGATCAGAAAAACAGATGTGGCGAGCGGCTCTCCGCCAATTAAAGTGGAGTTGTGTCTGATATAAAGTGCTACTGGAATTATCTGTATTCCTTTTTGGCAGTCACTGTGGCCATTGTTTCTTTCATGGCATGTAGCCATATGCAACCTCGATGAACCGTGTTGCTCCTGTCTATAAAGAATCTTTCCTTACATTAAAAGTGGTGATGGCTTATGTACAGTAAATAGTTTTTGCACTGGGCAGCCGGATGTCCTGATATCATACCATATCACTTTTATTGCCAGGATTAAACATTGCTATGTGGCGTCTTGCCCTTTTCCAATGTATGTACATTTTTAGTCTACACTTAAATGTTGATTCTGTAGGAGCGCTGAATTATTTTGACAGAGGTAAAACTGCTGGAAGGTACTATTTATTGTGATAAATCTTTGCATCTCTATGCAGCAGTTGGGGCTGCTGTACATACACAGTAAAATTCAAAAGTTCAAAATGGTGAAATCCTTGAGCCACCACAGTGGTTGTTATCTTTCCGGTCGAACTGACGTTTTAGGATAAGCTACAAATTGCCTTCAATGAGAGTGTGTCAGGCTCTGTGATATTGTTTTGGGGAATCAGTTGTGATGAGCTGCTTTTGAGGTAGTCGCTGGTCTTGTATTTTGTAAGGTCAGAAACTGCAGTCACCAGAGCGCTGACGATTCATTAATTGCATCTGGATCTGAAGGACTGAATCCTTAGTGGTCAGTATTTTGCAGCAGCCAAAATCAGCAGTTTTTGTGAAGGTCAAAGGCCATATCATGTGACGTAATGAAAATGTAAAAGTTTTTATTTATGGAAAGTGTGAAAATATCTTGTGATATCTGACAAAAGAACTTAGCTTCCTCCTTTGAGGCAAAGAAATAACGGAATCAGTAATTAGAGTTTGCACTGAACTTCCGAAATTTACTTTTCTTCACACCATAAGTTGTGGTGATCTGGCAGAATTTAGACCACACTATGCACTACTTGTGCCAGTATTGATTGCAATGCTGCCTAAACCTTGGACTGGTCTCTACTTACACCGTCACAGTGGCACATGAGGTGGCAGAAAGGGTATATACTTCATGTCAGCCAACCGCAAACTGACTTGATAGACACTGCTAATCTTTTTCAGAAAAGGCTATTCAGTCTGTTCATTTCCCTTTGCAGTAATTATGTCAATTCACCTCAGTTTGAACTTTGAGGTAGGCTTACAGAAAGGCTCACTTTGTTTCCATGTTTTTTTTGTTTCGATGATAATTATAACCTTTGTGATCATGCGGCAGTATATGTGTGTGTGTTTGTACCCTTGTTTTCGGGTGGGATCGAGGATCGACACAATAGATTTTAGGTCCTCTGTAGAAAATTCAATAGATTTCTCCCGTCCTCTCAAGATTAACAATAGACAGTCTATTGTTAAGGTTAGGGTTGAGGAAGAAAAAACAAAAGAAAGCACAATGAGGTCTTGGAAAGAATGGAAAACAAAGTTGTGTGTGTTTGTGATGCTTACCTTGTAAACACGATATCTCAAGAAGGTAAGCTTGGACACTTCTCATAATGGTTTGTAGGTGTACCATGTTAAGTAAAAGAATCCTGTTGTTTTTGGTACAGGTCAAAGGTCATTTAGGGTCAACAGAGATCAAATTGTGAAAATCTGCTAAACACAATATCTAAAGAAGCAACGCCTGGATAAATCTCATATTTGGTATGTTAGAGTACCACATTGAAGGGAAGAACCCTATTGTTTCCTTGCAGAGGTCAAAAGTCATTTGGGGTCAACAGGGGCAAATTGTGGAAACATTGTGAACACGGTATCTCAAGAAGCGAATCTTGAACAAATGTCATATTTTGGAGCATTGGTGTGTATCGCATTGAGTACAACATTCCTATTTATTCTGGTGGAGGTCAAGGGTCATTTGAGGTCAACAGGGGTCAAATTGTGAAAAATAGTTACCACAATATCTCAAGAAGGGAAGCTTGGACATATGTCATATGATGTATGTAGGTGTATCTAACAGAGTGCAAGAACACTATCATTTTTAATGGAGGTCAACGGTCATTTGAGATAAACAAGGATCAGTCTGTGAAAACCTTGTAACTAAGCTGCGTTGATATACCTAGCATACGTGGGCATGGCATTGACACCTACACTGACGGTATCAAAATTGACAACTAACAAGTATGCCAAATATACCAGGTATACCCGAAAAAATGGATAATACGTAGTAAAAAGTAAAGCCGTGTGAAGAAACCAATTGATACCTGCTCATTGCTCAGATAGTCAATCAGAGAGTACCTAACTGAAGTGCAAACATATTCTTACCTTCACACAATGGCTTGTGCTTCATTGGCCAATCACACGCTATAGTCAGAAGTATGTAATTGAAAAAGTCCATGATTGGGGGTTACGCAAAATTCTAAGACACATGCTGCAAGTTGTGTACACAAAAGCTGTGTACCTTAATTGCAGGGCACATCAAATACAAATTAGCATTTTAGTAAAAGAAAAAAAATACTTGGCGACAGTGGAACATCAAAATAAGTAATAATGTGTGTAAGTCATAAAAGCAAAAGCAAAGTGAGAGAACGAGGAAGTTTCCAAAGTACTATACACCTACCTAGAAAACATTTGAAAGGCCGATATGGCCGTTCTTGCCACCATATACTGTAAGGTACATGGGAACAAAATGAGGAGTGAATTGCATGCATGTTTTCATCTCGTTACTACAAATTGGAAAACATGCGTGTTGGTAAAAACATGAAGTAACCTTTTCCCCATAATTCTCGCAAAAAAGAAATCTCAGTGATAAAAGTGGGGTAAAAAATTAGCTAAATAAGGCTTTCACCCACAGGTTTGAGCCCATCCACCTATACACCCTGATTCTGCACAATGTTCTCTGCTGTAAGTGCAAACATGCACACCTGTCTGACTGTTATGTTAACGTTGCATAGACTCGTTGCAAGTACATACTGCCCATGAAACTACGTACGTAGTACGCAGCCTCGCTCCACCAACACACAGTGTACACTATGTATGCATGCCACAGCATTAAACCGAAGCATCATGGCCGGAACATATGCCTAACAAACATTTATTCCAAAAACAACTTTCTTTTGATGCAAACAGCGACAATGTTGTTTAGGTATTAGACTCTTTAAAGTAAGAGATTTCAGTAAAAAAAACCATCGTTGGATCTCACAAGTTGTATTGTTGTCTGTGTACATTTTGTATGGTACTGTACTTCTGCAGTTACTATCACTTGTTCACGAAAGCAGGATGGAAGGTCGAAAGTATAAAAAAATTTCCTCAATCGGTCCAGACTGCCGAAAGCATTTACATGACATACGTGTGCAAAAGACCCCAAACTAGCAATGTGCATTATTTTCACAAACTTTAATTCAAAGGTTTCCTCCTTCGAGATATTTTCGTCCAGAGTGACGTGGAGCTTTCGCTGTAGCCTCACGTATAACCCTGCATACTGTGATAGAGCCTAACAAACACATGTATTTCCAACTGTTGTGCCTTAGACTAAGATTTTCAAGTAAATTTTGATCCAAACTGTTGTCTAATATATTGATAAGCTTATGTTGGGTCATCAGGAACAGGATGGCATATTTTACACTAAACCTTTTGTACATTCAACATAAAGTGTGGAGAATTTTTCACCATATATAACTGTGTTGCGACAAACCAACACAATTTCATAACTCCAACTCAATGCATTTGAGACCAAGCTCAATCATATTGGCTGATAGCTACAGGGGATGGGTAAAAGAATTCACCGGCACTCTTAAATCTTCTACTTTAGATGACCTAATATCTTCCATAATCCTCACCCCCCCTCCCATGTGTTTGGCATTGACCACTTAATTTGTTCAAGTAATTGGTTGCATATTGTCATTTGGATCTGGAATCTTCACTATTTTGTTAAAAAGAAAACCAATGCATACTTGTCAGGGTTGTTACAGAATGTATCATATCTTAATCGATGACAGAGTGAAAGTGATAAAGTGGATACTTTCCTGCCATTTGATGATGGTGATATTTAAGAATAATCCTTGTTAAAGATGCTGTGGTAAAATTTACTTTAGCCGAGGTAAAGCCATTTAACTTCAGCATTTTTATTGCTGTAGCTATTTTTCTTAGTTGAGAGGACTGTGTGTGGTTGACAACAATTGACATAGACATTGTGTGTAAAGCAAACGTGTCTGTATGACAACTGACCAGATGGAATGTGTAATTAATGCAGTAAGCAGTGATTTCATGAAATTTCAAGTTAATGCTGTTATGAGTACTGCTATAGGGGCAAAGGAACGTTGCGGTGAGTAGAATCGGGGATGGACGTTAATGTAACATTTACTCAAATGTAGAACACACCCATGAAACTGAACACATTAAGAGGCATTTGTTTAAAACTTATTCTCATTTAAAGATCTTGGAGAAATTGACACTGTTTACACAGACATACATGTGCGGGTACTGTTCATTCCTAGATTGCACTGTAGGTGTACCTCATTGAGTGTATAAAATTTCATTGTCTTTGATGAAGGTCAAAGGTCATTTGCAGTCAACAAGGTCACAATATGGAATTCTTGTAAACCTCTTATCTCAAGAAGAGACGCTTGGACAGATGTCATATTCAATACGCAGTTGTATCTCATTGGGCATAAGAACCACTTGGTCTTTAATGGAGGTAAAAGGTCATTCAATGTCAACAAGGGTCAAATTATGAACATGTAGATATGTTCTTAAGAAACTCAAGAAAGGAAGCTTGTGCAGATCTCATATTTCTTATACGTAGCTTAATGTGACACATACTAATGCTATTATATCTGATTCAGAAAAAAATCTCTTAATTGGATCATCGAAACCACAACGCATTTCTGCATAATGGTTTTTGAAATTGTAAGTTTTTACTGAACATTATGTACTGATTCTTTCATACACTGTCAGATTGTATTGCATTGTGATAGGGTGTTTAGCTGACAACTGATGTTGCAAATATGCACATACAGTAGATATACTGTACATGTAGGCCTACCTGCATCAATGCTAATGGAGTCAAAGTACTGCATGGAGAGCGAAGTATACTGTTAGAGAACTTTTTCTGGAGGGGAAACTCATTGTACATTTGAAAGTTTGCAAAATTGCAATTATTACAGCACATCAAAGTCTTAATTCGCCTCACTCTTACAATGTTCAACTGAACATGTCCAAAACCGTGTGATAAACATTTAGTATGTAAACTACACTGAAGCACACACTGAAGCATATTGGGTACTAATTACTGTTCTTCTGTGTATTGGAGCTGAAGCTGGGCTTTTTTTTTCACGTATTATTGTGTGATTATGTGTGCTTTCACTGTGACTGCTTGGCATATTTTCATTCTGGTATTGCTATGCCTACACCAGTTTATGCCCAATGAAGCCCATCCATTTCATTCAGCTAAAGTGGGTTTATACTGCAGTTTCAAGTTGACAAAATATTGCTTATTTGCTCAATTTTTATTTCCACTCAGATGTTATGTTTTGCCCAGGATTAGGATTTTCTTTTCATACTCAATCATCCTTTATTTAGAAAGAAGTGCTCAGTCTTTTCCTTTTCTCAGCGGTTGTTTTTACAGAGTCCTTGGAAAATGTTGTTTCACATTTATTTTTCTCTGCAGGCTAAGATTTCTGAGATTCTTAAAAGGTCAAATGGAGACTTGACAAGACCTGGAAGAGTGAATCTCTACAATTTTGTCAAAGGTCTCGAAGGACAAATGGAGGTAGAGAACTGAACATTAATAATGTCGGTACCAAATTTATGCATCTCACATGTGTTATCTTGTGTTTTTTCTTTTTTGTAAAGGATATGTAGGAGCAGTTCTTCAAATGATTAGTCACTTCACCTGACTGTCTGTCGTTATTGTTCTAAGAGGAGATGTGGCAGGTTAATAACCTTTGCTAATTATGTTGCAGGTGTACCCACATGTATGGCAGTCACTGGACCTCCACCATTTTCTGGGGGTGATAGTATATTGTTGTTGTTGATTCCCAGACATCCCTGCTGGTCAGTTGGTTAGTGACATGCAGTTATGGACACAGGAAGAGAACTGTTTTCCTTGTCAAATATCTTTATAAAGTTAAACCAAATGTTTTCCCTGGACAAAGTGGAAAACATGTACAGTATCATTCAGAATAGAAAGGAGAGTAGAGTTGTACTCTATCTTCCAAATTGAGGCAGATTAAGCAGGTCATCAGCTGAAAGCATTTGGGAGATAAAGTAAAGAGGAACTAAAATCAATACAGAAAGGAATTAAAAGAGCCATCAAGAAAGAGAAACTGTTGTATAAAGCAGAAAGTTGAAAATCATTTTACTCATAATAATAACTTGAAATGTGTCTGAATTGGCTGGAGATTAATGAGTGGTTTTTGCTAGTGAGTTAAATATTTTAGAAGTTTAAGTATTTTAAGCATACAGAGATTGTTGTTCTATTAGTCATCTTTGCCCTTTTATGTTTGTGCACTGTTCTTATTTTTCAGTAGTTCTGTATTTGTTTTAGCTCTTCTAGACCTTCTATGTCTTCCTAACTTTTGCCTTTCAATTAATTTTGGCATCCTTTTTGTTGAAACGTGCATTATTGTTATTTGTTTGTATTAATTTTATAAGTTTTGTGGCTTTTCTCCTTCCCTGCACATCCCAATCATCAAAGAAAATTACTGTAGGTAATGAAACCAATTTAACCATTAAGCACTAGTACCAACTAAAGAACTGGACTCTATTTTGGTTGTTTGATTTTGTTTGAATTTTGTTTTGATTTTGGTAGCTGTCGGTGCAATTATTCTATTATTTAACTTATTGTTACATATTGCGCTGATTTGGTACTAAAATACCACAAGTAGTTGTATCTAGAGTATATAATACCTGCAAATCCGAACATATGTGCCATGTGGTGTTATTTTACTTACTGTTGTAATGATACTGTGTAAAGAGAAAAATCCCCTATTTCTTATGTATCGTGTGAATTGATGAGATCACAGGTGTTCAGAAGATGAGTGCAACTGCACATGCATATGCATACAAACTATTGTAAGCCAAAAAAATAAGCCAAATATCGAACTTTGTGATGTGGAGGGAGTGACTTCAATGATAAAGCTTATGTTATCATTCGACTTACTTAACCTTCATTTTGTGGACACTGGACAGTTCAGAGTTAAACATGCCCCAATGGTGTTATTGTGGAAGCATGTACAGGTATATAGTGTTTTTGAAAATGTTGATATTGATATCACAATACCAATGTGGAACCCAGTCGTTCTGTAATTAAGAGACAACGTGCAGTATATATAGGCCTAACAAAAGAAATGCTGTCACTGTGCAACCCTCCACATCATCGGTTGTTCTTTTTTTATCAAAATTTGAAAAGTCATATATCACGTTGTAAACAATATCTCAATATACAAGTTGAAGATCAATGTGGATACCATTGCCTATCAAAAGCAAATTCAGAGACTGTCAGAGGTCTGTCCTCTGCAACATCACTTCAGCCCCCTGCTGGCTGCAGGGGGGTCTAGTAGAGGCTCTAAATAAGCACATTGAAAGCATTCAATCACCTGAAAATCTCACTATTTTACTCCAGCTATATAGTCATGTTAGCAATTGTCAAGGTATCGACTACCACCGAGTGCCAACGTGATGTTCCCCATACAGAATATAATTTCCCAACATTTCAGCATGTCAGCCCAAGTTGATGTATTAGAGTAGAAGGCACTATAGTAAAGTTCAAGGTACCTTCACATTTTTAGATGATTTTTAATTGAAATGTGAATGATTTTTAATGCAGGGGAGTAGTTTGGTGGTTCATCGAGTAAACACAAAATGGTACTTCACATCCCCGAAACTCGTATATGTCGATCTTTTGTTTCAGAATATACCAGAACTTTCAGAGGATGAAATGGGACATTTCAGAAGAGCTATGTTGCGTTTGAATCAAATCGCACAGGTTAGTGGGATAGGCTCAATACTGCTTGCAACAGTTTCATGGTCGGCCAGGGTGATCTAGTTCTCATGGATACATTGCCCATTGATTTTCAGACAACGTAATAAACCTGTGAACCAATGCTTGACATTGTAGTCACCAGCAGGTGATCTAGAGGTACCATTTCCTGATGATTATTCACTAACGATGTGAATGCAAGCAGCCTTGTGTAAAGAGGATATAAAGAAAGTATGTGAAAATCATGCAATTATGCCGACAACAAATTGAGAATCTTATACACCATGAGAGAAATTTCCCATTAGCTACTTTTTAAAAAAAAAAAAAATGCAGCAGAGTTTATCCATGGGTAAATAAATGGTCTAAACAGAAGTTATGTGGATTCAGAGACAGTGCTGTAATAACCCAGTTGTTATGACCTACCAGAGTGTATGATACCTTCCTACACTACTGAGATGTGTGCCTCTCCCCCCTCCCCCCCCCCTCCCATGATCACTGTCAATGCAAAGGGATTGACTGTGTAAAGATACAGGTAATAAATTCATCAAGTACACTGGAGCAGAAAACCTTTCTCCCCTGATCTGCTGCTTTGCTCGGGTAAGACTAGGTAATGGGAATTCCCTGTTTATGACTGTACAACAAGTTGAGAATGTAACACATTCACAAAAGGTTGAGAATCTTTTGCCCACACAAACAAAGTGAGAAAATTATAGACACACAACAAACTGAGAATCATGCACACAGACAAAACAAAGTGAGAAACTTATAGATGCACAACAACATGAGAATCATGCACACACACACCAAAAAAGGTGAAAAACTTAATAGACTCACAACAAAGTGAGAACCATGCACACACACACACACACACACACACACACACCACACACACACACACACACACCACACACACAACCACACACACACACCACACACCCACACACCCACAACCCCACTACACCCCCACACCCACACACCCACACACCCAACACACCCACCCACCCACCACACCCACACCCCAACTTAAAACCCACCATCCCACACCACCCACACACCCACTACTCACCCACACACCACACACCCCACACACCCCACACACCCAACGACACCACAAACCACCACCCACACAACCAACACCCACACAACCACACACCCACACACCCACCACACCCAAACACCACCAACACACCCACACACCCACAAACCCACACACCCACACACCACACCACACAAAACCACACCACACACACCACACCACCCCAAAAACACCAACACCCACACACCACCAACCACACACACACCACCCACACACCCACACACCCACACACCCACACACCCACACACCCACACACCCACACACCCACACACCCACACACCCACACACCCACACACCCACACACCCACACACACACACACACACACACCACACACACACACACACACACACACACACACACACACACACACACACACACACACACACACACACACCACAAAACAAGGTGAGAAGCTTATAGAGACAATAAGGTGAGAATCATGCACACACAAAAAATGAGGTGAGAAGCTTATAGGCACAAAACAAGATGAAGATCACGCACACACACAAAGCAAAGTGAGAAACCTAATAGTCACAAAACAAGGTGAGAATCATGCACACAGATAAAGCAAGGAGAGAAGCTTATATATAGACAATCAACAAGGTGAGAATGATGCACAGACACAGAAGAAGGTGAGAAGCTTATAGACACAGAACAAGATGAGAATCATGCACACACACAAACACATTGCCAAACTTCCCTTGAAGTAATGAACCACTTACAACAAATTTTAACTTTGTTACATTACCATGAGGCTAGAATGAATAGCTTGATTTAGCCATTTCAATTGAGCATTAGAGATCAACCATGCACATGCCAGTTTAGAAATGCAATGTGATGTATATGTAAGCCTTGCCTAACTGCAATACATGATGCTACTCTTCTACAAGCATTTCAGGCTTCATAGTTTGTCACACAATTGGTGCTAAGAATAATGACGAAATATTTCAGCTTACAATGCGGTATTTTCTCGGGGCAACTTTGTCTAAATGAGCCTATTCACTTCTGGTGGCATTATATGGTGTTTGATTTGCTTTGAGCATTGTAACCTGGAGGTATATACTATATTCAAGAGTTAAATTTTCATGACCTTGTTTTGGTTGTCATAACAATATGTCTATTTTAGCAGTGGTACACACAGCAGTCTCACTTTGTATGTTTCTCATATGTTTCTGCATTCCTGTTAAAAAAAACTGAATCACATGCAACATGACACTCATATCGGAGCAAATTTGGAGTTGTGGTGCTCATTAATGAGGGATAAGTTTCACATGCATGTGAATTTGTGATACACAACCAAGAACAACGTTCCTTTTGTTTTCCATGACATCTCACCCAGTTTAATTAAATGTACTGTACTGTTGTATGTGTAGAGAAATCTGTATCATGTACTGTACAAGTCAGTGTTCTTTCAGTCCTGGAACCATGTCATTTGCAATTGAGGGATATTTTGAGACATACATATACTCCCCTGGAAAACCGTTGATCTTTATGCAACATACATTGTGTATCAATACATAAAACAGTTCAGCATAGACAAATGCAAATCTGGCTTCCATCTGTTGTGAAATACAGACCATACCTCAGCTAGTTTGATCCAGTTGTCTTACAGTTGTACTAGTAACATATAGGAAAAAGTCTTTTCAAGTTTATTTCAGGAAGTTATGAAGCAACACGAGGCACGTCAAATCTGTATACTGAATTTACGTAATGATACAGGATACAAGTAGACCATTTGAGTTTGCTCAGTGGCTATGTCAAAACACAAATAGTCTACATACCACCACAGAGGAAAATTTTGGAGCCATCCTGTGGACTAGTAGACTTTTCTGAAAAAGTATTGCCTTGAAAAAGATTCTCAGCCCACAAATCATCCTGAAGTTGAACACAAAGGGCTGTTGAGGTAAATGTGAAATTTGGCAATATGCAAGTTTGTCTCTTTCAGTAGAACCTCAGCATGGAAACTGAACTTCTTTTAAATTAAGAGTGTAAGAAATATTAAAGATGTATATTCAAGTCCTGTTACTGTACTTTTCAATGATTGTCTGAATTCTTCACAAATAATCCTCTGATTATCCTTTACTTTAAGATGCAATACTTAATAAGTCTAAATATTAGCCTCTCAGTTGTTAGAGCTCTTCCCACCCATGCCCTCCTTGTTGAGAGACTGAAAGGAGGCAAAAAAGCCCCGGTGTTTAGCATCATTGAAAGCTTCAAGGCAAGCCAATTGATCTAATTTCCTGATGTTAACTGTTCAAGAGAACTTCTTCCAATTCTGTGTCTGAATGAACATTAAATGTTTGTTTTCAGTTGCTGTGTACTTCAGTTTCACTCACTCTTTTGCCTCTTTGACAGAAAGCATCTGAAATAAATCTGCATGTGCTTGTTGATGCAGAGAAGGTCAACATCAATCCATCTTTGGATCTAATTGCTATGGCGCTGATGAAAAAGTTTAATACCAAAAAAGCATTGATATGGAACACATATCAGTGTTACCTCAAGGTGAGTGGAAATGCTACATCACAAAGTCAAAATCAAAAGACTGATCTTTTATGATAAATGTTCTCAGTTATTTGCAGACTGTCACCCCGGTGGATAATGTACTGTACAGGCTCTGCTTTGGTCTCTTTCACCGATTTCAAAGCGTGTGACACGCCACAAAGAACTTTGTGTCACATATTACATATGTGTAGTTATACTGTGATATTTGATATACTTACAAACGAGTAACAGTTTATCACTCAACTTAGTGCACATATTATTAGGTGTCAGTATAGCTGTTACCTATGCAGGGATGTTATGCCTGTGGCGCTCATTTACAACCTTTCGGTTGATGTCAAGACCTGGCTTTGAAATTGTTAACCAGATCAAAAGTTTCGCTACTGTTCATTGTATGTGTGACCAAATTTACCATATACATGGTGAAGAACACTTCATCGCCATACTCGTATGTATATGAGATACATGGTGATTTGTGAACATGCAAAGCAAAATGTCCTATAGTGGCTTCACAATGGATCTGCCACCTAAGGAAAGTTATGTTCCAGATTACCGGGTACCAGACTGGCTGTGGACTGCCTGTGCCTAGGTCTGAAGTTTGGACCCGGTGTAATCACTCCTTTAATTCCTCTTTACAGAACCTTAAAACATGTTCCAAAGTTTTTCCATGACAAAATAATAGAATGTAAACAAAGTAGATTAAAAAAAATATAAAATCCTAGTGCCTGCAAACCTTAGTATAGCTACCACTCCATGACTGAACTATTCCTTTCAGGGAACACAGTCACGATTGAAGAGACATGCTCAACTAGCAGACGAGGAATCTGTCTGTTTTGGTGTGAAGCTTGTCCGAGGTGCCTACATGGATGGAGAAAGGCAGACCGCTGAAAGGAAAGGAGAAGAGAGTATGTAAATATTGCACCACTGAGGATGAACATGTCCTTATTCCTTTAAATATGACAATTTTCAAGTTTACAACATTGACAGACACATTATTAGATCTCCCCACACATATAAAGGTAATTTCCAGAGTTTCCTGTCATGGACTAAACCAGGTTAGATTGGATATCCACCTGAGTTTGTGATGCTGTCCTGACTATGACCACTTGCTACCCAAAACGAAACTGACATTACATGGGCCTGTTAGGATGAACTGACTGTTGTAGGGACCCAATATACATGATGATGAGAGTGATCCCAAGGCTAGCCTCTAACCTTCAGTCATTCCTAAATACTGTATAATTTATACTGAAGTTAGAAACAAATGTTTAAGAAATCCAAATGAAAGGCTAGGAATAATACACAGTCATTGAAGTGGAACTTCTGTATTTTTTTTTTTTTCTCTGTTTAGTGCATTGCATTGTCCAATACCTAGACAACATAAATCCATATCCTTCAAGTTCTCCTTATTTATCCACAGTTCCAATTAATGACTCCTATGAGGCTACCAATGTCGTGTATGATTCGATGGTCGAGTATCTCATGCACAGGTGCGTGCGACCAAGCGCACCAGAGACAAGATTCATCATCGCTACACACAATGAAGAATCTATCCACAGGGCTGTTTCTCTGTGAGTACTTCGGTGGAAAGTCTGAGGGACATTTCCGTTTGTCGCAAAGCATTTCAGTGATGTACATTTGTGCGTGCTTAAGTACTCTAATACAGTGTTGCTTCACCCAGTGTTATTACCCTCTAGGGGGTAATTTTGGAATCAGATGGTTGGTGATTATTGATCGCAGGGTCCTGTCCAGTATCTTCTTTTAATGATCGTTGTTCTTTAAGAATGCTCCTGTGTCTGACGATCTAAAGCTGTAGTGACTGTAATGAATAGTGGCACAATAGCCGTACTGCACCCATAGTAGATAACTCACATTTTCATACATTAATTGCAAAACTGGTTCAAACACGATGATCTGGACGAGACTCCAGTTGTAACTTTAAAATATGCTTTAGGAGGATGGGATGTCTAGAATGGCTGGTTGGAAGGAGGAGAGAGGATGAAAAGGTTGAGAACCTGCTGTAATAGGTTACCCATCAGTAGTGCTATTGATAAATAGTAATATGAACATGATATTCCATTCTCAGGAAGTGAAATATGAAAACATGACAAATGAAATGTTGTGTGAGTTCGAGTAGCAAGGCCAGTGCTATTGTATTCTGCCATAGACTCATCCATGCAGCATTGGATTTGTATGTGGGAGCATTGTACTCATGACGGAATGCGTAACAGGTCAAGCCCCATAATTACAACATGACAATAATATAAGGCAGATAATTTCGAAAACATGGTGTTTTGTCAAATGTGCACTTAAGTAAACTATCATACTCCCCATTTAGAAAAGCACAGATTGGCCTGAAGTAGTGTTAGATCCTCCACTTGTCAGTATACTTACAGAAGTACAATGATTAAAAAAAAAAATATCGGGCAGGGTCGGCGTTCGATAATTATCCCCCGCGAATTACCCCCATCACCCCTCCCCCCACCCTCCACCATTCTGTATCACTGTACTGTAACAATGCATATGTAAGTGTGAATTTCATATGAGTTTGACACCGAATCATTAATTTTATTATAATTTATTTGCATAAGTTTCTCTTTTTTTTGTGAATTTGTAGTATGAAGCATCTGAACCTACCCTGTCACTATGATAAAGTCACTTTTGGCCAACTGTATGGAATGTGTGACCATGTCTCATATGCCTTAGGTAAGTTCTATTTATATCTTAAACTTGTTTGAAATGTGTCATTTCTTACAAATACAACTGAGTTGTTGAGAGTGAGATTTGACAGTTAAAGGTTAAGGCCTGCAATAAAGAGGACACACCTCTGCAGTTTGCAGGATAAATTTGAAAATTCCGAGGTACAGGGTCTAAAGAATGCTCGTACAGTTGGGGAAGGGGTAAATGTCTACAAGGCTGCCAACCCCCATAGAGTGGGGGGTTAAATGTCTAAAAGGACACTATGAAAAACCTTATTGTGTGTAATAGAATATCAGTAAGGTCTAGAGTTTTTAATCAAGAAGGGCATTGTATCTAGAATTTGGAAGGGTAAATATCACCTCTACCTCTTTCCCTGAACCTGACAATGGAGAAACAACTGCTCCAGCTCCTTGCAAGAACTCATCCTGAGAGCTTCTTGAAGACAAGTTATAGAAATAGTATAGTTGTATCATTAAGTTTTAATTTTTAATTTCATTTCTGAAATGGTTGTAAATGTAATTATTCAGCTTAGAATATATTGAATTTGTGGTGTTGAAACTAGTTAGTCATCTCTACAACATCTTGAACCTGTCTTCGATGAATACTAGGTGCCTTAAGCATTAGTTCGGTGGCATAGCAAAATCATTTTTTGAGCAAATGTGTGTTGTTTGTAGTGCAACAACTGTAAGACCAACTTTTAATGTATTGGTGTTTGGTCAGTTGTTGTTATGCAACAGCTGTCATACAAAGGAAACAAATTAAGGCATATTTTAGATGTGTGGATGTAAGCAGTAACTTTGCTCCTCAAAGCATTGTTAGTCCCATTTTACAGCATTTATTTCCATGTTAGATAGTTTTGTTTAGCAGGGTCACTTATAAGTTTCCTTAGTTCATGTGTTTTTTTTTTCAACATTTGTTATGTTTTGGCATATTGTTTTGTGGGGTTTAGCAGAGCTGCATTGAATATTCATCATGTGGGGGATGCCACATCTTTAACAATCTGTATGAGCTATTCTACACAGGTAAAAAATAGTGAAGGCAAATGAAAAATACTCAGTTTGCTTTTACGTAATGTAACAGTTCCAGCTTGATGCAATGTGAACATTCTAGATAGGATAACATAGGACAAGTTTGTAATGTGTTGAACATTACACGAAACAAAAATTCCAATGGATGGTTACCATCTGAGATCAAGTCTTGCAGGTATATTAAAAAAAAAAAAGAAGTTTAAAAAACAGTTTATTGTGAAATTTCTTTTATTGTGGCACCTTCAATTCGTAGATGGTTTCTTTACATCAGTGTCAAGCTCATGCTGGTACACCCTGGAGGCCTGGACAGGGATTAGCCATCAGCATTGGATGTTGAGCTATACAGACAGAATAGTTTGGAAATGTTTGTGGGGCTGAACAAATTGAATTTATCTGGTAAAGGGAGTGTGCTAAAAATAGAAATATGGCAGGCACAAAATAGTCTGAATCATTGTTGGAACAATTTCAATGAGTACTGTGTGGTGTTGTCATGTTTCTGCAGTTTGTTGCTGTTCTGCTTTTAGCTTTGAAATTATTTCAGCATCTGCTTTTGCATTTCTAAGTTCCACCACTGTGTGGCCTACCCCAAAAGAGGATTTCAGTATATTTGGCCTGTAGATATCTCAGGGAGGTGTCTGTGAGAAAACTTCACAAAGGCCTTTTTTTACATTGAGGTAAATTGAAAGGCTTATCTTAGTTTTGAAGTTTGATCACTGATGTTTTACATCTTCAGTGCATGTGTTTTTTTGTGTGCTCAACCCCTTTACAGTAATTAAAACCTATAAGGTATATCTGCAGTACATGTACCCTTTTTAAGACATCTGTCTCAGTGTCAGCTAGTCAGTAATCCCTGTAGGCAGATCAATGTTTGCATGTATGTGTGTGATCTTTCATACACCTTGGGGTCAACAGAGGTGGAACAAAAACACTAAATCTTCAGAACATCCCAGGCAATTAATGTACCCTATCTAGTAAAGTGGAATGCTCTAACCTTCGGTATATTCATCCAATGTAGCGCCATCGCTCTAAGGTTTTGCCAAGCAGGTCAATGTTTCTTGCAATGATTGCCTCATCTTCATTGTCTTATATTTTTTGTAGTACACTCATATCTTTTGTCCAATGTTTTTCTTGGTCTTTGCTTACAGGAAGTGTCAAGACCCCTGGGGGTTGTTTTTTACTTCCTTTCCCATTATGTATAAACAATGTCTTTTTGTAAAGCTGTTTTTTTTTTTCAATCTCATTCAGGCTATATCTACATGTAAAGCAATAAAGTTTTTCCAAGAAACAAAATGAATGTGCAAAGTACAGATATTTTTTCCCCCTCCCAAAACTTTTAGAAATAAATCATATGAATGCTGTCCATGTTCTGCTCATGATTATCATAATACTGTGTGGCAGCTCATTTTTGGTCAGTTTGGATGTTTGCAGGAATTAGGACATATATATGGTGTCCCTGTGGTAAGAGCTGAGTTGGGGTTAAGTATACAGTGGGGTATGGGGATAGGGGAAATGAGGGGTTGGGAGAGGACTTTGTGGCTTAAAGTTATTGTACGTAAAGTATATCCATGCAAATGCTGGTATGGAATTTGCAACATTAAAACAGAAAATCAATTTACATTTTCTTTGATGTAACCTAATGAAACTCCCAAAAACTGACCAATTTTTACTTGCAATAATAATTACTTTCTTTTTTTTAGTTAAGGCCAGAGTAGCATCATGAGGTCCTTTCAGTCAATACAGGATTGTTATCTGAACACTTCAAGCCAATTTTATTGCCAATATTCGATTGTTAACCTTACAGAATTCACTACTCCTTTAATGTTATGCTCCTAATTAATGCATGTGAATTAAAGAAATTCTCCAGCAAGGAAAATTAAACTGTAATGTGTGAGATTCCTCACCATTCTATCAGTTACGATTTACGATTTTGCCAGTGGAAGCTTCCTTTGATGTGAATTGCCTTATTGAGTGGATGATCTCCACTGCTTGTAGGTGAAAATGTCAAAGGTCATTTGAAGTCACCAGATTTCAAAGGGTCAAAGTTGTGTAAACTCCTGTGTCTCAAAAAGAAAAACTGAGGGATCTCCTTTTTTGCATGTGTATCTCTCATAATCAATAGATGTTCCTATTGCTTCTGTGAAGATCAAAAGTCATTTGAGGTCATAGCAAGTAAAAGTCTATAACACTTTATCTCAAGAAGGGTAACTGTGAGGGATTCCATACTTGCATGTACAGTGCCCATACTGAATGGATGGTTTCTATCAATTTTGTGCTCATTATGTTTTCAGAAGAGGTGAAAGGTCATTTTGCATGATTTGAAAGGAATGGTTGAACGATAACAGCTGTGTAAAAGACAATACATAATATGTTAACAGTTTGACCTAACTTTTTATAGTAGTGAGGAGTAGAGGGGAGTATCGTGAACTGAAAAGTTTCATTTTGGTGGAAACATAAGGGCATTGATTCAGCTGTGGGACAACAGAAAGGTGCCTGCAGGCCCCATAGCTATGCCCTGGGCTTGCATCAAGATACTTAATTAAACTATGTCAAAATAGTGCACCACTGTAGTTTCCTGCTTTTGAAAGATATCTGTAAAACCCTGGAAGGCAACCACATATGGGGATTCACTTACCCTAGCAAAGACAGTTTTGGACTAACCTGTTTTTAATTTCATAGTGTAGCTGCAAACTGTACAGCATTTTTTCCACAAGATTCCATTTAGTGACCTTCAAAATAGAGATAGCATGATTCATAACACACAACAGTAATGATAAGTTATTGGTGAATTAAGAGTTATTTGAATAGTAATTGAACCATTATTGTAGCACAAAATTTCATAGGCCCTTTGCATGAAAGTGTTGCATTTTGAAACATACAATTATTGTACAATTCCAATTTTATAAAAGTGCTGTAAAAATCTGAACTGGCCGGATTTTATCCTGCTGGATTTCAGGTAAGATCTAGCCAAATCCGGTACCGTCGGGATTAGATCTGGTGCATCCCCAGGCAACAGTGTGCTTCATAATCATGATAACATTTGTCGTGAAATGATTCATTAAACTTATGATATCAGTGTGTTGCATGTAGAAATTACATTTTAAGACCAGTATGCTGGTGGCATACTTGCTCTAAGCCAATTGCCCTTGAGGAAAAATGTCTACAGTCCCCTCTGGAGGAATGCTGCAACCCCTAGAATATTGCAATCACATCGCTAAAGATGGGAGAGGGGAAGTTGCAGGTATGTAGACTGTGAGTGCACTTTGTCACCCTGTTACTCAGTTTGCAAGGGTCTCTTGTACTTTCAGATCAAATAAGTCCACTCATTTGATTCAATTTGCACATTCAATTAAAATACCTAGACACTTAGCAGCAACAAAAGTATCATAATTATGCCTTCGCTGTAGGACATAGGATCACTTAAAAAGATTCCTTTGTTATTGTTTTTAGCAAGGGATCAAAGATTGCTGATTAACTTCACCTGATGCTGCAATTCAAATTACCATGGAAGCTATTTCATTAAATTAGGCTTATTTTATCTCTACAGTGGGCATATTAGTTGCATCTAAGTTGCTGGTAGCTAGACCCTGACATTGCCATCATCTTTCGTCCAGAAAGTACAACTATAGTAGAGGTCATACTTCGTTCTCCGTAGATACACTTTTAGATGTGATTAGTGTTGAGTTTCGTTTAACATTCGTGGTAAAAATTTAAAAATCAAGGCTAAGCATGACTCTGTCCTTTGCTCAACATCCTCGTAGGCCTCTTTGCATTTTCGATGGACCCAAACAGTTAGAAGTTACGGTGCGTCTTCAGTTAATGTCATATTTTGTAGAATCCCTGCATACAACTTAAGAAATGTGGTTGTTATATTATTATCAAACCACTGTGTCTGTGAGGCAACTGACGACCAGGCAAGGATTGTATCAACAATAATTCATGCGAGTAAATGTAATCTTAGGCCAGAAGAATATTGATGGGACTTCCCAAGACTCTCAAGTATTTAGGAGGCTTAAGCAAGTCTTTGAAAGCAACAAATGTCAAAATTTTGCACTTAACCTGAGATTCCAAGCCATGACTTGGCAGTATCTCCGTAGCTTGTGGCCTTCATACTGGTGGAGGGTCAGGCACTCCGGGGGAGGATAGGCTCCGATATCTGGAATGCCTGCCATAGTGTAGACATTGTGTATGCTTTGAGTACATTGAAGGGGAAAGTGTACATGTTGTGTTTGTGCAGCTTTCCTTCTGTTTTCATCATTATAACAGTAGTAGAATAGTTTTCTCAGATGCTAAACATACTCAGTAAAGAATAATGGAGACTATAATACCAGTGAAGGAAGCAGTGACTTTTAAGCACCAAAAGATCACTTTAAAAGTGGTGTAGCACATTATAATGGAAAATGGAAGTTTAAAAAAGTAATGAGCAAGAGAGAAAGAAGAAAAAATTCCAAGGCAACTGGTTAACTGATTCCTTATTTCCATCCACTGTACTAAGACAGTGAAGAAAAGAATAAAGAGAAACATACATCCACAGGACAAAAGCTGAAACCTGAAAAAAATGGTAAAATTAAAACTTTTGATTGAAATGACCAGGAAATTGCAATAGGTCACTGTTCCTGACCAAAGCATGGGTAGAAGACCATTGAAAGTTTTGTTAAGGTGAACAAGAGAGGTTTGCCACTGTTGTCCCCCATCTCATCTCCCCCACCTTAGAGAAGCAGAGTTGGTCCCTTGCTGGTACTCCATCTCCTCCTCCTCTTCCTTAGAGAAGTTTGGTCACTTGCTGATATAGGTGATGTACTTCTTTAATGTGTTTCTTTTTTTCCTCTGAAAGATTTGCTAGGATACATTAAATCATCTTCTGTGAAAAAAAAAATTAAAAAAAATGTCCTCCAGCATGTTCCTGTTATTTCTTATTATGGATTTTTTTCTTGAAAGGCAACAAACCAATATTTAGGAGGGCTTATCTGCAGAACCTTTCTCTGTGATAGCATTACACAATAACCTTAGGTGCATTCTCAAATTTGGGTAGAACTGCCCTCGTGAAAATTTCTTCACGATTCTCATTCGGTGACACTTGGATACCAACAACATGAAATGCTTACCCCTTGTCATGGGTTCCATTTCATTAGTATCTGATTCCTTGGAGGCTAGGGCTGTTTCTGAAGCATGTAACTCTCTTCTTTAAATAACACATTCACTTTCATTCATCTGCAAAACTTACTCAAATTCATCTGTTCAATGACTTGATTCCTCTAAATTTTATCCTCCAGCTTTCTTACACTGCTGCTTACCCCATTTTAAGAGCCTCATTCAGAGTGGTCTTGAAGGCATCTTTCAAGTCAGGCCAGTTAGAAGGTTCATCAGGTTTCCTCATCTCATCCCTGAGATGAAGAATATGATAAAGAGATGGACTGAGTGTTGCTCCATCATGTGGAAAAGTGTCTCCTGCCCCGTGTTGTGACTCAGGTTGTTTTCACTCTTCTTGTTGCCAATTGTAATCACAGGAAAAAAAGAACAGGATAAATTTGGAAAAAAAATCAGTTACTGATTTTTTGCAAAGAAAAAAAAGCCCGCCCCCCAAAACAAAAAACAGGAATTTGTAGCCTTAGGCCCAGAGAGATGCTAGTAGGCCATGTGATGTCAGGCTCAAACTTAAAATAATGAGTTAATTGATTAAAGTGAAAAGGAATAAAAGTTTGACTGAAAAAAAGTTGAATTTCAAATTCATAAAAATGAGAATTTGGATTTTAAAACTTTCAAGTAAAATTCAAAGTTTTGACTTAACAAAAATAGAAATTTCGACTTGCAAAAAAATTACAATTTCGGCAAAATAAAATCAAAATTTCAAGGCGATAAAAAATAAACAAATTGACTTAAAAAAGTGACTTACGAAAACTCTAAATTTTGACTTGAGCATTAAAATTTCATCTGACAAAAATAAAAATTTCAACTTAAGAACACCAGACAATTTTGACTTAAAAACATAACAAAAAAAAAAACAGAGAGAGAGGGGGGTTAATCCTGTCGCTGGACGCATTTGTACTGCTCCCTCCTGCATAGCTTGCATCAAGCCCTGATTGTGCATTATCTATTACTGAATGCATGGTCCAAGTTTGATTAACCTTAAAATCTAACAGAGGATATGGGTTGACCTGGGGATCTAGTGGCTTTCTATCAATCCAGCAATTAGAAAGTGTGGTTTCAAAAATTTGGAACCACTTACCCTCCATAATTGTTCCTGTGTCAGTTTATTTTGGAATATTCTAGCATATTCCCGGTAAACAGGATGCCTGTGATTTTAGAATACTGCGATGGCTCCACCTGTAGTCTCCACGGTGGACAGGGACCATGCACAGACCAAGGGGGTGCAGTAAAGGATGTGCACTACATGGAAGTGAACGGTTATAGTGCTTGCATGTATACGGTTGCAAGTTTGAGTTACCGACATTTGTTTGCAGAACAATGAAACAAATAACTGCCAAAATAAAAAGGAGGCCACATCCCAAACAAACTTTACCACAAAATTCCGTTGCAGTCCACATGATTCTTTCAATGCAATGAGCTCAGTTGTTGATCAAAGCCTGCACTCAGTTTAAATCATGAAACATTAAATGAAAGAATTAGCTGCCTCTCAAAAATGAGAAAGGTGCCTGTGTTCTTTCCACGATGTCATGGGCAATAAAATTAGAAATTCCAAATCTTAAACTCCTTGCCAATCTACAAGACCTGATTACCAACACTTGTTTTAAAAGTTCATGCCCTGTGTAATTATCATGTTAGCTTTGACTCCAGAAAGTGCATTTAATTTTTAGACCAATCAAGCTCTGTGAACTATAGAAACCAATTTAATATTGCAAACAAGAACAATTCAGTTCAGTAATTTGTCTTGATTTTGATGTCAAGTAAATTATTTAAGCCCTTGCCTATTCTGCATTGAGAGCAGTAAAACCAGTACACAACAGTGAGTGCACATATGTTCACCATCTCTGAGACTGCATTTTTCCAAACGGCTTGAACGAAACAGAAAGATATTATTGAGCAATATGAATCCAGTCATTGTTGCAAGCCTCATTTTGGCTGCCTTTGCTGTGGCTACGGTGAATGCCGGCTGCTTCAAGATTCTTGGTGGTTTTGTAAAAGAATACGACAATGCTGAGATTTTCCATTACGGCAATACCTACAAATGGGGACAGAGTGAAACTGACTCTAACTCAAAGGAACTCGAGATTGAATCAATGTACTGCTGGACCCTGATCCAGAAAAACAATGGATTCTGCAGACACGTCCTGATCGTTTCTACAAAGGATGACCCCAACGAAGAGCACTACCAAATTGTTGGTAGTAATCTTCGTATCTACACAAACAATGGAGTCCTCCTGGACAGCAAAAACGAGTACGGTATCATCAGCAAAACACCCCCGATTGAGGAAATCCATGTTGCAAACGGCAAAACATGGTCCCAAAGCAAAGGTGACTTCAGATACGGGGAGATGTACTTCTACGTTAACAGGACAACTCTACCGTCAGTATCCGATGATTACTCTACGCTCCATTACAAGCAAGGACATCCAGATCAGCACACAGATGAGGTGTTTGTGGAGCAGCATGATCCAACATCTGTACGAGTGCTGTACTCCGACTTCAAACGTTGGCAGGAAGCTTTCGGCACCAAAGGTTACGAAGAAAACTACATGTGGATGGCACCAACTACCCTGATAAAGGCAGTTCCTCTTCAAGATCAAGCTCAGTCGAAAGGTATCTTCACAAACACAAGGAAAGAAGTTGTGTTGCGAAACGAAGGTTCCGGGTGTTACTTCACCGGATATGCCGATACTTGGCACATCGGAGGAAGTGACATACACCAACGAGGGGCGTATCATGTCCTCGCAAGACTTTGGGTTCTCGATCGAAGAGACGATCTCGTTTACCTGTCTTCTCCGTCGAGTCGTCACTTGGAATGAGCCAATCTTTCAGCTACCACAGCGAAGAGGAACTGACACAAAGCCAATCTCACACCAGTTCTGAGACGATTACTTGGCCAAAAGAATGTCCAGCGGGATTCCAGATAACCTACAAAATAGAGGAGACCACCGAAGAGCAGACGTTGCCGATTCAATTGACCTTCAAGCGTGGAGGAGACCAATGGATAGAGATCAACTGGATGGATGTATCTCTTCAAAAAGTCGTTCTCGCAAAGGACGACTGCTGCATCTACGAGGATGCTGACCCGTCGTGCGGCAGTGCCGAGCTTGAGATGTGTCCACCTTAAGAATATAACAACTGACCACTGCCACATCTCTCTGAGGCTTTGCAGGACTGAAGAAATGGAAGGAAATAATGGTAGCAGAATTGATGGCTATGTCCTGATCAATTCTGCATCAAGCAGCTAAGTAATTTAAAGTGCATGAGCTCTAATTGTATGGTGGTGGAATATCCATTGATTTTCTGATGGGATGATATACATTGCTTTAACTGATAATTGACTGTACCTCTGCGTGCAATGTCTACCAATGTGTTATGCACTAGCTGGCCATTTCAAAGATTAAAATGTTGCTAGGATCACAACTTCTGGCAGACTTACAGTTGTATTCCTTTTGTGGTTACATGCTTTTCTGCACAGGCTTAGGCTTTTATGTTATGGATAAGAAGTATGTTTGCTGACATATTTGTTCTTGTTTTTATGTTAACAGTTTTGATCTGACATAGTGCTGTTTGTTCATGTTTTTGTGTAGTTTGATCCATCACCAACCCTTTCCTCTTGTATTTTAGAGTATTCGCTGATATGTTCAACCGGGCTGACTCAAGCTTTCAAATATTTTGAGGAATCTAAATGTTGTTTATTCAACTACATTTTCAAAGGCATTTCACTGGTGGTGGGTCTTAAAAAGTAAATTAGTCTGTTGTCTATTAACTTGCTCATTACATAAATTTAGAATGGTCGATCAAGATCGTCATCGTGGGTGGTAGAGAGGTATTATTAAGGTAAATAATGCATTTAATCCGTTAATGAAACTATGCTCAATTCAAAATAAAAAAAATTTTGCAATGCTCACAACGTCCGAAACTATTGTCAAGCCCTCAGTATTTTGTGTTAGGATTGAATCAACATACGCAGGCAGGCTGTTGGTTCTGTTGGTACATCCATCATATCTTAACTGCAGTAAGACGGATGTATTTGTCCCGAAATTTATATATATGTGCAAAACTGTGTCACATAATGCCTAGTCAACCAAAAGTCCATTCTTGGATGATTGCTGCGCACAGCGAACCTTCCGGCCCTTCAATCTGTTCCCTAATGGCACACATGGGGAAGAATACTGTATATTTGTCTTTATTGAAAATTGATTAAGGTAATAGAACCCCAGATGTACAGTATGTTTGAGCTTGCTGCGGTGGTTCAACTTTATACTCCGCAGGGACCGTCTGAGTGTACTTTCTGTCTGAACTCAATATTGCAATGACCCCCCCTGTTTCAAAAATGCAGAATTCTCCATTAAAGAAGCATTTCACAGTTTATTTTGATTTGAATTTCGACTCAGATGGTGATGCAGAAACCGAGGAAGAGGGAGAGTTCATGAGTGGCACTCATATGATTGAGGAAGCATCTGCACAAATATGATATTTAGACACTGTCTTTGGCATGTGTTTGCTTCAAATCAGAGGGGAAAAAAGATGACAACATATTTGTGTTAGATATTTACA